>CAWUOW010000012.1:0-99026 GCA_963924055.1 Drosophila limbata
CTGCTGATGGCGCTGCGCTGCGCTGTGTTTGGTTGTTGTTGCTGTTTGCGGTCAAAAAAAAGATTTTCCGCGCACACACTGTTGTTTGTTGTCGCTTGCGGCCAGAAAAGGGCAGATTTCTGCACACACACTTTTGTTGTTGCTGGTTGCGTTGTATAATGCCCGCGCACACACACACTGTTGTTGTTGCCAATGTCACTTTGAAAGAATACTTTTGAGGAGTCAGAGAGAAACACGTCCGTTTGCTTCGAGCCCGTCAGAAAAGTGAAAAAATGCCGCGTGGCGGAAGTTCCACCATTTTTCTGGCTCGTTCACCTTCAGAACCAGATGAACGATCGTGCGTGGTTCCTTAGAACGAAAATTGAACTACGAGAACGCGACTTAGTTCATTGCGCTAGTTCTTCGTGTTCGCTCCATGCGATGTTCAAAATACCAAACTCTAATGAACCGACTGAGCGAGCGCGATCCAGTGGCTCGCTCAGTGGTGTAATAATACTAGATTTGTGTGGCAGCTGGATGCTGCCTCTCAAGGTTAAGCGATGAGTGTACGGTATATCCAAATTTCGGCTTAGGCTTATTCCATATTTCGACTTGCTTTCACAGATCATCATAACATCATCATTATGCAACGATGGGCCCAACGTACGCATCGATGGAATTGTTAAAAGTTGTGAGTACACATTGGCGAATAAAAACAGCCAGATAATTGAAAGTTTGTGAATACTATTGTAAATCGGCGAGCCTTCAGCCACGCCCGATATAGGAATATTTGTAATTTGCATATACCAACGACTCTCAGTCTTTTCCATTTGACCGGCAGGATTTTCTCCTTTTCTTTTTGTCATTTGCAAGAGCAGTGAATCTTTTGAATCATGATTGTAGCATTGTATACGAATTTTGTAAAATTTAGAGTTATCTGCCCCTTTGTGGTGCAACACTATTGAAGCATAATCCTCGAGGCTTAATTGGAGCCAATAAATGAATTGTTTGGAATATATATCTATGAATAATATGAATTGGTAGATCCTTTTGTGGTTCGTCACCATTACCTAATGGTATTTATAATGTGCATGGTCGCTGACTAAAACTTTACAAGGTCCGACTAAGGGGTGACCGCAAACCTTTTCTTCGCGTCACCAAGGCAGGGCGGGTACAGACATTAGGGTATATTAACATCTCCGATACCCTAACTTATATTACACTTCGCTCCGTCAACCGCTGACACCGGTTATGTCCCGAATTTTCATATTGTTTTGACTTGTAGTTTTTTTTCGAAAAGTGCACTTATCATTGTGCTAGTGTGTAGCATAGCGGGTGAGGAAAAGAACCCATACCCCATCCGGCGAGCTAAGTTAATAAGAAGACGGCTAGAAGTGCACGATCTCTGAGTCCGCTATGCACGAGTAGATGAGTTGTGTCAATAAATTCTTTTTTTTTTAGGCACACCCTACACAATTGGCTTTCGAATAAAGAGCCGAACGCGCACGCTACATAATTGGCGCCCAGACGTGGGGCGAACTGACTTGGAGAACAAGAATTTGGTTAAAGCACAATTTCCATCAGTAATAGTGGACAAGCGAGCTTAAGAAGTCTGGTGATACGCAGCCAAGTTTGGCACAACAGAAGAGAAGCCCAATAGACATAGCTAAGCAAGTGCGTTAACGTCCGAACAGTCAGTCAGCCTCGCGATAATTGTTCTTCTTATACATCCAAAGTAACGAATACATTTTATTTGCTAAAATGTGGCTAAGTTTCACGACCTGACGCCAAGAGGATCGATAGTTCCGACTATTGGAATTGCGACTTCAATTCGATTTCATATCCGGATTGGTCGACCATAGTACGAGCCCGTGACGCAATATTGACGTTCATGTCCTGAAAGAGAAGCACATTCAAATTGGAAAGTAGGATCTTACGATATGTAATTTTATGTACAGAATCTCGACACTTGGAATTGCGGCTGCAATTCGATTTTATATGCGGGTTGGTCGACCAGAGAGAGAGACTGTTCGTCATTCTGCAATTCGTAGGAAATCTGCATTTCATGATCCAAGTCTGTTGTTGTATTTTGTAACAGCGCAAAAGGAGTTGCAAGCACCTAGAGAAGCATCTGGGAGCTTGACCAATGCGACTGCCAGGATTCGACTCAGATCAGTAAAATAATAAATTTTTCTTTATGTCCGGTTGACGGTAAAGAGTTTAATAGTTATATTGCACATTATTAGATTCCATTTTGGGAAAGTGACGAACCTAATCTTTATAATAGAAATTTGAGAGTAATTGAAAAACAAAATTAAAAAGGATGGCAGTCCATCATAGTAGTGAAGATTTAGTATCCGCTCTTCGAGAGCAAGAATCATTTTGTGGAGTTTGTTTCGAAGTTATTTTCCGGAACGACCTCACCGCAGTATCACCTTGCAAACACAAATTCCACCATCGTTGTATTACAGAAGCGCTTCAGAGCGCGAACAGTTGTCCTGTTTGTAAACAATCCTGTACGGCACGACAGTTGTCACTTTCGAATAACAATCTTGCGGCAGAGTTAGGCGAAGCAAGTGAGTCAGCAGGAGCCACAACTTCACAAATGCAAGCAAATCAGGGTGACAATCCACAAGAGAATGCGACTCCTAATAGGGAGGTGCACAATAAGAGAGGAGCTCATCGTAGAGGGAATAATATACGGAGAGGCATGTCAACTAGGAATACTAATCGCAGTTTCCAGTCACAGGCCAACAAGAGCGACAACGCTAGCTCTGGCATCAGATCAGCGAATGCTTCGGTGGAACAAGACTCCACGGAGGTGGCCAAAGTTGTTAGAGAAGCCATGCAAGCTCAGCAGCAGCTAATGATGCAGCAGCTGACGTCGTTCATACAAACACAGTTGTCGGTAGTTCAGGTTAGGAACTCGAGTTCTAATGAGTCATCGGAAAGAACAGAAAATCAAGCATCGCCTGTAGCACCGGCGATATCTCAAATCGCAGGCCAATCAAGCATTGCGTCTCGTGATAGCCATAGTACAGGGATTCGTGGTCGTATTCCTCCTGAAAAGGTAGGAAATATTATCCAAGGCTGGCGAGTGAAATTCGAGGGTTCAAAAGAAGGGATTCTAACTGAAGAGTTTCTCTATAGGATTCGAGCGTTGACTAAGCAGAATCTGCAGGGAGATTATAGCATGTTATGTGACCATTTACATCTGCTCTTCGGGGGCAAAGCAAGCGATTGGTATTGGAAATTCCATCAAGCCAATCCCAGCTTCACATGGGAGCTATTCTGTACAGAATTTCGTAAGCGTTTTGAAGATATCGATACTGATATGGATATTTGGGAATTAATCAACTCTCGTCGACAGGGCGAAAAGGAGCTGTTTGAAGAGTATCAGTTTGCTGTGGAGAAGTTAGTAGGTCGATTGCGCAACCCAGTTTCTGAGAATTCGTTAGTTCGACTTTTGATTCGAAATGCAAGAACTTCTCTTCGATACGAGCTTATGCACTTGGGCGTCTGCACACTATCGAGGTTGAGGGAGGAGATACGAACACATGAACAGTTCTGCCGGCAACAGAAGCTGCCAGTGCTAAAGAGCAGTTTTCCGCACCGTTCCGGTGTATCTGAATTAGAAGATGTAGAAGAGGTGGCTGCCATTCAACGGAAACCTCTAAAGTGTTGGAACTGTGGCCAACCAGGTCATCGATTCGATGATTGTCTGGAGCAGCGCACCATTTTTTGTTATGGTTGTGGAGCAAAGGACACCTTTAAGCCAAGGTGCTCAAGTTGCAATCCTACGGGAAACGCCCAAGGGGGTGCACAGAAGAGAAATCTTCCGCTGCATCCGAAACATTAAAACGTACATTTTCTTTAGAGGCTGAAGTCGAGAACGGCTCAGACCTCAACCAACGGGATGCACTTGCTGATCCCGTCAGCGAAGCGAAGCCTGTTAATAAATGTTGTCAACCTTACCACATTCGTCTAGCGAAATACATCGCTGCTCGAAATCGTATTTTTGGCGAAGTTAGTCATATTAAGCTTAATAATTTACCCAGACGTTCCACATTACGATTGCGATCATTCTGGAAAATGATTCGGTCCAATCGTAAGAAACTTGTTTGTTCTATATTTCTCGATTCGGACAACCGTATTTTCACTGAAATTCGGCTAGAAGATCATGATTATATTGCCTTACTAGATTCCGGCGCTACGATAAGCTGCATAGGCGCTAAGGCTGCTAATGAGCTCTCAAAGCATCCGAAAGTCAAAAAATGTTCAGGGCGAATCAGAACCGCGAACAATACCGAGTGCTCAGTAGTAGGTCGCTTGGTATCGACTGTGACTTACCGAGGCATGAGTAAGTCGGTTGAATTCTATATAATACCGGACTTGAAACAAGACGTATATCTTGGCATAGATTTTTGGAAAAATTTCGGACTGTTGAGCAAAATCATGGATAATACCGATAAGGTCCAGGAACTTGACGTTGGTAGAGAAGATGATGAGGAAATAGCCCCGGACGTTCATGTTTTAAGCGAACAAGAACAGAAAGTTCTGCAGAGCGTAGTTAGCAAAATCCCCTCATATGAAAAGGAAGGACTAGGTAGAACTGATTTAATTGAGCATTCAATCGATGTCGGCAATACGGTCCCTATAAAACAGCGACATTGGTCAGTATCTCCTGCTAAGGAGAAAGATATGTTTACTGAGGTTGAGTATATGTTAGCACTAGGAGTCATAGAGGAGTCCAAAAGTCCTTGGAGCAGCAACTGCGTGTTGGTTAAGAAAGGGGCGAAAGTTCGTTTATGTTTAGATTCAAGAGAGGTCAATAAGCACACCCGCAAGGATGCGTATCCTCTTCCGCACATTGACGGAATCTTGAGCAGACTTCCCCCGGCTCGTTTTATCACAGGCCTGGATATGAAGCACGCTTTTTGGCAGATTCCATTGGAGGAAAAGTCTCGCGAATGTACAGCATTCACGATCCCGAATCGTCCTTTGTATCAATACAAAGTGATGCCGTTTGGATTGTGCAACGCTGCACAAACGCTTTGTCGATTAATGGATCGTGTGATTCCGCCTCATCTTCGAACCCGAGTTTTTGTTTACTTAGACGATTTGCTTGTCCTTTCCGACGATTTCGCGTCCCACATGAGTCTTTTGACAGAAGTTGCTCAGTGTTTTAGAAAAGCAAATCTGACTATTAACATAGCCAAATCCAAATTTTGCATGAAGGAAATAAAGTATCTAGGATTTATTATCGGAGATGGGAAGTTGTACACAGACCCCGGCAAAGTCAGCGCTATCCAGAATTTTCCAGTTCCTTCGACTGTTAAACAACTCCGAAGATTTCTAGGACTAGCGGGATGGTATAGGAGATTTGTGGAAAACTACGCTAGCGTTAGCACGCCGCTAACTGAATTATTGAAAAAGAATAAAGTATACGTTTGGAATAGTTCCGCTCAAGACGCGTTCGATCATCTGAAGGCAAAGTTAACTTCTGCTCCGGTGTTGAGTTCGCCAGATTTTTCTAAGCAATTTTTACTCATCTGTGATGCCTGTCTTCATGGACTCGGATGCGTGTTAGCTCAAGAAAGCGAGGATGGCACGGAGATGCCGATCGCATATATGTCCGTTAAGCTAACGAAAGCCCAGCGCAACTACTCAGTAACTGAACTCGAGTGCTTAGCCGTGATCAAAGGAATCCAAAAGTTCCGAGCCTATATTGAAGGGCAGGACTTTGTAGTTATCACCGATCATGCCTCACTGTTGTGGTTAATGAAGCAGAAGGATCTTTCTGGCAGACTAGCGAGATGGGCCATTCGTTTACAAGGATTTTCGTTTTTAATCAAGCATAGGAAAGGCTCTCAAAATATTGTTGCCGATACCTTATCGAGACGCGACGAAGACGCTATCGATGAGTTGGCAGATCTTGGTCCAACAGTTGACTTAACGTCTAAGGAATTTGAATCTCAGGAGTACTTGGATTTGAAAGCTCAAGTTGAGCAGAATCAAGCCAGGTTACCAGACCTAAAAGTTTTGGAAAAGTTTGTATATAAACGCACCGAGCATGCGAGAGGAGATGAAGCCCAGGAATCGAGTTCATGGAAACTCTGGATCCCCTCTGGACTAGTAACTGAGATCTTGCAGCGTGCTCACGACCCTCCAGATGCAGCGCATCGAGGAACAGGGAAAATGATCGAGTGTGTAAAACGTTTTCTCTTTTGGCCTGGCATGGTATCGCATATCAGGAGTTACGTATCGAATTGTTCCGTTTGTCGTTCCACCAAAAGCCCAAATAGCGTCTTGAGACCGCCTATGGGTAAACCAATGTCCTCTGACAGACCCTTTCAGAAATTGTATATTGACCTATTGGGGCCATATCCTCGCTCCAAGAGTGGAAATATTGGACTTCTGATCGTTGTTGATCACAACACCAAATTTCACTTCTTGCATCCTCTAAAAAAGTTTGTTTCCACTCGAATATGTGATTATTTGGAAAAGTCAATATTTTATACATTTGGTGTCCCAGAAACAGTACTGACAGACAACGGATCTCAATTTAAATCAGGATATTTTAGTGCATTTTTAACTCGCTTTGGCATTTCACAAATCTGTACGGCCATACATTCACCACAAGCCAACGCAAGTGAGCGATTGAATCGATCAGTCCTTGCAGCCATCCGAGCTTACATTGGTACTGACCATTCGAATTGGGATGTGCATCTTGACGAAATAAGCGGATCATTGAGAGCTTCTATTCACCGGAGTACGGGATATTCACCCTATTTCTTGTGTTTCGGTCAGAATATGATTTTGAACGGTCGTGATTATGGACTTTTGCGCAACCTGAATCTAGTTAGCGACGACACAGCCATAGATCGGCCGGACGTAATGCAACTCGCCCGAAAATTGGCAAAGGTCAAGATAGCAGAGACTCATGAGGATAACGCTCGAAGGTACAATTTGCGAAGCCGAGTCAAGGAGTTCAAAGAAGGAGATTGTGTCTATGCTAGAAATTTCGCTCAAAGTGACGCGAAAAAGAAATTTAGTAGCAAGTTAGCGCCTGTATTTAATAAAGCTACTGTGTTACGAAGATTGGGGCAGTCATATTATGAATTAGTCAATGAATCAGGAAAAGTTCTAGGCGTGTATCATCTCAAGGACATACAGGCTTGAGCAGGAATTTTCAGCTGTTCCTTTTTCAGCTATCGTCCGCTCAAGAATGTCTTTAGCCGGCGTATCTGCGTTGTGGTGTCCAGCTGAAAGCAATTCTGATTTTTCTATTCACGTATGTTTGCATATTGCCAAAGGCGTTCAATAATCTATCATCTTATCCCACTGTATCGATTCGTTGTTTTGGCGCACAGCTGCAGGTTGCGCTAACGCTGTTAAAGTTTCTATCTCACTCGCACTTGCATTGCAAGCGACCAGCTTGCGCTGTGCATGAACTAAGACGGAAAAAGGGAATGAGCGATTGACCGATTGATCACCGTTAGAATTCATTTGTGGAGATTTTCAGTGTAGACATGCATGTGTATGCGTGTGAAATTTGACGCAATGAAAAGAACAGCCGCGTGGTTTTGGCACGCGTCGTTCTTTTACTTTTGGAAACTGCAAGCATCAAGTCGCAAATTTTACATGCGCATAATAAAACGTATATGTTAATCAAAAGTGAAAGAAATAATTATTGGAAACCAATATCTTCCGCCAAGGAGGCGAGTGCAACAAAGTGCCATAATTGGAGGTGCTTTTCCTTTTCTTTCGAGTTCCGCAAGCAGGTGATATTTGTGTGTGACTAAAAAGATTCCTTTTTTTAAAGTGGCAGTTTCTTTCAACAGGCAGTGCATTTCAATCATTCATTTTGTGTCACCGGCCAGCCATTGCGCCCATGCGCTTTCGCGCATAATAATATTCGCATATATATATTCAGCACGGCTGGTCGGTCAGCAAAGGTGTCCGAGTGTCGGACAGATTTTGTGATACATCGAGGATCAATTTGGCTACAGCGCCAATAGCAGCAGCGTGACACCACCACCGCCTCGTGGCAGAATTGCCAACAACCATATCTGCGGCTGCACAACTGTGGGCCAGAGGAGCTTGCGATCCACGCTTGATTTGAGACCCCTTTTTCTGCGTTCGCGACCAGATTGCGGCGAGACGCCATCTTGCGGCCACGCTCGCATACTTGCGTCTGCTGATATTGGGCAGCGTGACTTGAGCAGCGGCTCATTTGGCAACTGCATCTGGTCGACGAGATCAGACATCATCAGGATTCGCTATCCAGTCCCGCGTTCGGCAACGCGATATTAAAGTTTGAATTCATTTAATTTTAAGTGCACACATCGCCTTAATGTCTTAGCAATTTTCATCAAGTTAAAGTAAAAGCATAAAGTAAAGAATAATTTTTATAAAATATAATTTTATTTAAATTTTTGAAGATAAGTAAAGTAACACTAACGTTGTAAGAAAACAAAAATAATATAATAATGTAAAGATTTTCTACCAGTCATGAGAGGTTAAGCGATGAGTGTACGGTATATCCAAATTTCGGCTTAGGCTTATTCCATATTTCGACTTGCTTTCACAGATCATCATAACATCATCATTATGCAACGATGGGCCCAACGTACGCATCGATGGAATTGTTAAAAGTTGTGAGTACACATTGGCGAATAAAAACAGCCAGATAATTGAAAGTTTGTGAATACTATTGTAAATCGGCGAGCCTTCAGCCACGCCCGATATAGGAATATTTGTAATTTGCATATACCAACGACTCTCAGTCTTTTCCATTTGACCGGCAGGATTTTCTCCTTTTCTTTTTGTCATTTGCAAGAGCAGTGAATCTTTTGAATCATGATTGTAGCATTGTATACGAATTTTGTAAAATTTAGAGTTATCTGCCCCTTTGTGGTGCAACACTATTGAAGCATAATCCTCGAGGCTTAATTGGAGCCAATAAATGAATTGTTTGGAATATATATCTATGAATAATATGAATTGGTAGATCCTTTTGTGGTTCGTCACCATTACCTAATGGTATTTATAATGTGCATGGTCGCTGACTAAAACTTTACAAGGTCCGACTAAGGGGTGACCGCAAACCTTTTCTTCGCGTCACCAAGGCAGGGCGGGTACAGACATTAGGGTATATTAACATCTCCGATACCCTAACTTATATTACACTTCGCTCCGTCAACCGCTGACACCGGTTATGTCCCGAATTTTCATATTGTTTTGACTTGTAGTTTATTTTCGAAAAGTGCACTTATCATTGTGCTAGTGTGTAGCATAGCGGGTGAGGAAAAGAACCCATACCCCATCCGGCGAGCTAAGTTAATAAGAAGACGGCTAGAAGTGCACGATCTCTGAGTCCGCTATGCACGAGTAGATGAGTTGTGTCAATAAATTCTTTTTTTTTTAGGCACACCCTACACAATTGGCTTTCGAATAAAGAGCCGAACGCGCACGCTACACCATGAAGGGGGGTTCGATGAAATTTTTCAAAAACACTTTTTTACAAAACTCATTTTGTTTAGTCAATTTATTAATATTGACGCAAAATCATGATCAAAAAGACATTCCGCATGTTAATCGGTTGAGTTTCTGCGAACTTATGGGAGTTTTCAAATTTCGTAGTTTTTGATCATAAGGGGGGCTCGATGAAATTTTTCAAAAACACTTTTTTTACAAAACTCATATTGTTGAGTCAGTTTATTAATATTGACGCAAAATTATGATCAAAAAGACATTCAGCATGTTAATCGGTTGAGTTTCTGCGAACTTATGGGAGTTTTCAAATTTCGTAGTTTTTGATCATAAGGGGGGCTCGATGAAATTTTTCAAAAACACTTTTTTTACAAAACTCATATTGTTGAGTCAGTTTATTAATATTGACGCAAAATTATGATCAAAAAGACATTCCGCATGTTAATCGGTTGAGTTTCTGCGAACTTATGGGAGTTTTCAAATTTCGTAGTTTTTGATCATAAGGGGGGCTCGATGAAATTTTTCAAAAACACTTTTTTTACAAAACTCATATTGTTGAGTCAGTTTATTAATATTGACGCAAAATTATGATCAAAAAGACATTCCGCATGTTAATCGGTTGAGTTTCTGCGAACTTATGGGAGTTTTCAAATTTCGTAGTTTTTGATCATAAGGGGGGCTCGATGAAATTTTTCAAAAACACTTTTTTTACAAAACTCATATTGTTGAGTCAGTTTATTAATATTGACGCAAAATTATGAACAAAAAGACATTCCGCATGTTAATCGGTTGAGTTTCTGCGAACTTATCGGAGTTTTCAAATTTCGTAGTTTTTGATCATAAGCCATGAAGGGGAGTTCGATGAAATTTTTCAAAAACACTTTTTTTACAAAACTCATATTGTTGAGTCAATTTATTAATATTGACGCAAAATTATGATCAAAAAGACATTCCGCATGTTAATCGGTTGAGTTTCTGCGAACTTATGGGAGTTTTCAAATTTCGTAGTTTTTGATCATAAGCTATGAAGGGGGGTTCGATGAAATTTTTCAAAAAAAATTTTTTTACAAAACTCATATTGTTGAGTCAATTTATTAATATTGACGCAAAATTATGATCAAAAAGACATTCCGCATGTTAATCGGTTGAGTTTCTGCGAACTTATGGAAGTTTTCAAATTTCGTAGTTTTTGATCATAAGCCATGAAAAGGGGTTCGATGAAATTTTTCAAAAACACTTTTTTTACAAAATTCATTTTGTTTAGTCAATTTATTAATATTGACGCAAAATTATGATCAAAAAGACATTCCGCATGTTAATCGGTTGAGTTTCTGCGAACTTATGGGAGTTTTCAAATTTCGTAGTTTTTGATCATAAGCTATGAAGGGGGGTTCGATGAAATTTTTCAAAAACACTTTTTTTACAAAACTCATATTTTTGAGTCAATTTATTAATATTGACGCAAAATTATGAGCAAAAAGACATTCCGCATGTTAATCGGTTGAGTTTCTGCGAACTTATGGGAGTTTTCAAATTTCGTAGATTTTTATCATAGCCATGAAGGGGGGTTCGATGAAATTTTTCAAAAACACTTTTTTACAAAACTCATTTTGTTTAGTCAATTTATTAATATTGACGCAAAATTATGATCAAAAAGACATTCCGCATGTTAATCGGTTGAGTTTCTGCGAACTTATGGGAGTTTTCAAATTTCGTAGTTTTTGATCATAAGGGGGGCTCGATGAAATTTTTCAAAAACACTTTTTTTACAAAACTCATATTGTTGAGTCAGTTTATTAATATTGACGCAAAATTATGAACAAAAAGACATTCCGCATGTTAATCGGTTGAGTTTCTGCGAACTTATGGGAGTTTTCAAATTTCGTAGTTTTTGATCATAAGGGGGGCTCGATGAAATTTTTCAAAAACACTTTTTTTACAAAACTCATATTGTTGAGTCAGTTTATTAATATTGACGCAAAATTATGAACAAAAAGACATTCCGCATGTTAATCGGTTGAGTTTCTGCGAACTTATCGGAGTTTTCAAATTTCGTAGTTTTTGATCATAAGCCATGAAGGGGAGTTCGATGAAATTTTTCAAAAACACTTTTTTTACAAAACTCATATTTTTGAGTCAGTTTATTAATATTGAGGCCAAATTATGAACAAAAAGACATTCCGCATGCTAATCGGTTGAGTTTCTGCGAACTTATCGGAGTTTTCAATATTCGTAGTTTTTGGTCATAAGCCATGAAGGGGCTTATGGGAGTTTTCAAATTTCGTAGTTTTTTATCATAAGCCATGAAGGGGGGTTCGATGAAATTTTTCAAAAACACTTTTTTTACAAAACTCATATTGTTGAGTCAATTTATTAATATTGACGCAAAATTATGAACAAAAAGACATTCCGCATGTTAATCGGTTGAGTTTCTGCGAACTTATCGGAGTTTTCAAATTTCGTAGTTTTTGATCATAAGCCATGAAGGGGAGTTCGATGAAATTTTTCAAAAACACTTTTTTTACAAAACTCATATTTTTGAGTCAGTTTATTAATATTGACGCAAAATTATGAACAAAAAGACATTCCGCATGCTAATCGGTTGAGTTTCTGCGAACTTATCGGAGTTTTCAATATTCGTAGTTTTTGGTCATAAGCCATGAAGGGGCTTATGGGAGTTTTCAAATTTCGTAGTTTTTTATCATAAGCCATGAAGGGGGGTTCGATGAAATTTTTCAAAAACACTTTTTTTACAAAACTCATATTGTTGAGTCAATTTATTAATATTGACGCAAAATTATGATCAAAAAGACATTCCGCATGTTAATCGGTTGAGTTTCTGCGAACTTATGGGAGTTTTCAAATTTCGTACTTTTTGATCATAAGGGGGGCTCGATGAAATTTTTCAAAAACACTTTTTTTACAAAACTCATATTGTTGAGTCAGTTTATTAATATTGACGCAAAATTATGAACAAAAAGACATTCCGCATGTTAATCGGTTGAGTTTCTGCGAACTTATCGGAGTTTTCAAATTTCGTAGTTTTTGATCATAAGCCATGAAGGGGGGTTCGATGAAATTTTTCAAAAACACTTTTTTTACAAAACTCATATTTTTGAGTCAGTTTATTAATATTGACGCAAAATTATGAACAAAAAGACATTCCGCATGCTAATCGGTTGAGTTTCTGCGAACTTATCGGAGTTTTCAAATTTCGTAGTTTTTGATCATAAGCTATGAAGGGGGGTTCGATGAAATTTTTCAAAAACACTTTTTTTACAAAACTCATATTTTTGAGTCAGTTTATTAATATTGACGCAAAATTATGAACAAAAAGACATTCCGCATGTTAATCGGTTGAGTTTCTGCGAACTTATCGGAGTTTTCAAATTTCGCAGTTTTTGATCATAAGCTATGAAGGGGGGTTCGATGAAATTTTTCAAAAACACTTTTTTTACAAAACTCATATTTTTGAGTCAGTTTATTAATATTGACGCAAAATTATGAACAAAAAGACATTCCGCATGTTAATCGGTTGAGTTTCTGCGAACTTATCGGAGTTTTCAAATTTCGTAGTTTTTGATCATAAGCCATGAAGGGGGGTTCGATGAAATTTTTCAAAAACACTTTTTTTACAAAACTCTTATTGTTGAGTCAGTTTATTAATATTGACGCAAAATTATGAAGAAAAAGACATTCCGCATGTTAATCGGTTGAGTTTCTGCGAACTTATGGGAGTTTTCAAATTTCGTAGTTTTTGATCATAAGCTATGAAGGGGGGTTCGATGAAATTTTTCAAAAATTTTTTTTTTACAAAACTTGTATTTTGAGTCAGTTTATTAATATTGACGCAAAATTATGAACAAAAAGACATTCCGCATGTTAATCGGTTGAGTTTCTGCGAACTTATCGGAGATTTCAAATTTCGTAGTTTTTGATCATAAGCCATGAAGGGGGGTTTGATGAAATTTTTCAAAAACACTTTTTTTACAAAACTCATATTGTTGAGTCAATTTATTAATATTGACGCAAAATTATGATCAAAAGGACATTCCGCATGTTAATCGGTTGAGTTTCTGCGAACTTATCGGAGTTTTCAAATTTCGTAGTTTTTGATCATAAGCCATGAAGGGGGGTTCGATGAAATTTTTCAAAAACACTTTTTTTACAAAACTCATATTGTTGAGTCAGTTTATTAATATTGACGCAAAATTATGAACAAAAAGACATTCCGCATGTTAATCGGTTGAGTTTCTGCGAACTTATCGGAGTTTTCAAATTTCGTAGTTTTTGATCATAAGCCATGAAGGGGGGCTCGATGAAATTTTGCAAAAACACTTTTTTTACAAAACTCATATTTTTGAGTCAGTTTATTAATATTGACGCAAAATTATGAACAAAAAGACATTCCGCATGTTAATCGGTTGAGTTTCTGCGAACTTACGGGAGTTTTCAAATTTCGTAGTTTTTGATCATAAGCTATGAAGGGGGGTTCGATGAAATTTTTCAAAAACACTTTTTTTACAAAACTCATATTTTTGAGTCAATTTATTAATATTGACGCAAAATTATGAACAAAAAGACATTCCGCATGTTAATCGGTTGAGTTTCTGCGAACTTATCGGAGTTTTCAAATTTCGTAGTTTTTGATCATAAGCCATGAAGGGGGTTCGATGAAATTTTTCAAAAACACTTTTTTTTACAAAACTCATATTGTTGAGTCAATTTATTAATATTGACGCAAAATTATGAACAAAAAGACATTCCGCATGTTAATCGGTTGCGTTTCTGCGAACTTATCGGAGTTTTCAAATTTCGTAGTTTTTGATCATAAGCCATGAAGGGGGTTCGATGAAATTCTTCAAAAACACTTTTTTTACAAAACTCATATTGTTGAGTCAATTTATTAATATTGACGCAAAATTATGATCTGCATGTTAATCGGTTGAGTTTCTGCGAACTTATGGGAGTTTTCAAATTTCGTAGTTTTTGATCATAAGCCATGAAGGGGGGTTCGATGAAATTGTTCAAAAACACTGTTTTTACAAAACTCATATTGTTGAGTCAATTTATTAATATTGACGCAAAATTATGAACAAAAATACATTCCGCATGTTAATCGGTTGAGTTTCTGCGAACATATCGGAATTTTCAAATTTCGTAGTTTTTGATCATAAGCCATGAAGGGGGGTTCGATGAAATTTTTCAAAAACACTTTTTTTACAAAACTCATATTTTTGAGTCAGTTTATTAATATTGACGCAAAATTATGAACAAAAAGACATTCCGCATGTTAATCGGTTGAGTTTCTGCGAACTTATGGGAGTTTTCAAATTTCGTAGTTTTTGATCATAAGCCATGAAGGGGGGTTCGATGAAATTATTCAAAAACACTTTTTTTACAAAACTCATATTTTTGAGTCAGTTTATTAATATTGACGCAAAATTATGAACAAAAAGACATTCCGCATGTTAATCGGTTGAGTTTCTGCGAACTTATTGGAGTTTTCAAATTTCGTAGTTTTTGATCATAAGCCATGAAGGGGGGTTCGATGAAATTTTTCAAAAACAATTTTTTTACAAAACTCATATTGTTGAGTCAATTTATTAATATTGACGCAAAATTATGAACAAAAAGACATTCCGCATGTTAATCGGTTGTGTTTCTGCGAACTTATGGGAGTTTTCAAATTTCGTAGTTTTTGATCATAAGCCATGAAGGGGGGTTCGATGAAATTTTTCAAAAACACTTTTTTTTACAAAACTCATATTGTTGAGTCAATTTATTAATATTGACGCAAAATTATGATCAAAAAGACATTCCGCATGTTAATCGGTTGAGTTTCTGCGAACTTATGGGAGTTTCCAAATTTCGTAGTTTTTGATCATAAGCCATGAAGGGGGGTTCGATGAAATTTTTCAAAAACACTTTTTTTACAAAACTCATATTGTTGAGTCAATTTATTAATATTGACGCAAAATTATGATCAAAAAGACATTCCGCATGTTAATCGGTTGAGTTTCTGCGAACTTATGGGAGTTTTCAAATTTCGTAGTTTTTGATCATAAGCCATGAAGGGGGGTTCGATGAAATTTTTCAAAAACACTTTTTTTACAAAACTCATATTTTTGAGTCAGTTTATTAATATTGACGCAAAATTATGAACAAAAAGACTTTCCGCATGTTAATCGGTTGAGTTTCTGCGAACTTATGGGAGTTTTCAAATTTCGTAGTTTTTGATCTTAAGCCATGAAGGGGGATTCGATGAAATTTTTCAAAAACACTTTTTTTACAAAACTCATATTTTTGAGTCAGTTTATTAATATTGACGCAAAATTATGAACAAAAAGACTTTCCGCATATTAATCGGTTGAGTTTTTGCGAACTTATGGGAGTTTTCAAATTTTGTAGCTTTTGATCATAAGCCATGAAGGGGGGTTCGATGAAATTTTTCAAAAACACTTTTTTTACAAAACTCATATTTTTGAGTCAGTTTATTAATATTGACGCAAAATGATGAACAAAAAGACATTCCGCATGTTAATCGGTTGAGTTTCTGCGAACTTATGGGAGTTTTCAAATTTCGTAGTTTTTGATCATAAGCCATGATGAAATTTTTCAAAAACACTTTTTTTACAAAACTCATACTTTTGAGTCAGTTTATTAATATTGACGCAAAATTATGAACAAAAAGACATTCCGCATGTTAATCGGTTGAGTTTCTGCGAACTTATGGGAGTTTTCAAATTTCGTAGTTTTTTATCATAAGCCATGAAGGGGGTTCGATGAAATTTTTCAAAACACTTTTTTTACAAAACTCATATTTTTGAGTCAGTTTATTAATATTGACGCAAAATGATGAACAAAAAGACATTCCGCATGTTAATCGGTTGAGTTTCTGCGAACTTATCGGAGTTTTCAAATTTCGTAGTTTTTGATCATAAGCCATGAAGGGGGGTTCGATGAAATTTTTCAAAAACCCTTTTTTTACAAAACTCATATTTTTGAGTCAGTTTATTAATATTGACTCAAAATTATGAACAAAAAGACATTCCGCATGTTAATCGGTTGAGTTTCTGCGAACTTATGGGAGTTTTCAAATTTCGTAGATTTTTATCATAGCCATGAAGGGGGGTTCGATGAAATTTTTCAAAAACACTTTTTTACAAAACTCATTTTGTTTAGTCAATTTATTAATATTGACGCAAAATTATGAACAAAAAGACATTCCGCATGTTAATCGGTTGAGTTTCTGCGAACTTATCGGAGTTTTCAAATTTCGTAGTTTTTGATCATAAGCCATGAAGGGGGGTTCGATGAAATTTTTCAAAAACACTTTTTTTACAAAACTCATATTTTTGAGTCAGTTTATTAATATTGACGCAAAATTATGAACAAAAAGACTTTCCGCATGTTAATCGGTTGAGTTTTTGCGAACTTATGGGAGTTTTCAAATTTTGTAGTTTTTGATCATAAGCCATGAAGGGGGGTTCGATGAAATTTTTCAAAAACACTTTTTTTACAAAACTCATATTTTTGAGTCAGTTTATTAATATTGACGCAAAATTATGAACAAAAAGACTTTCCGCATGTTAATCGGTTGAGTTTCTGCGAACTTATGGGAGTTTTCAAATTTCGTAGTTTTTGATCTTAAGCCATGAAGGGGGGTTCGATGAAATTTTTCAAAAACACTTTTTTTACAAAACTCATATTTTTGAGTCAGTTTATTAATATTGACGCAAAATTATGAACAAAAAGACATTCCGCATGTTAATCGGTTGAGTTTCTGCGAACTTATGGGAGCTTTCAAATTTCGTAGTTTTTGATCATAAGCCATGAAGGGGGGTTCGATGAAATTTTTCAAAAACACTTTTTTACAAAACTCATTTTGTTGAGTCAATTTATTAATATTGACGCAAAATTATGAACAAAAAGACATTCCGCATGTTAATCGGTTGTGTTTCTGCGAACTTATGGGAGTTTTCAAATTTCGTAGTTTTTTATCATAACCCATGAAGGGGGGTTCGATGAAATTTTTCAAAAACACTTTTTTTTACAAAACTCATATTGTTGAGTCAATTTATTAATATTGACGCAAAATTATGATCAAAAAGAAATTCCGCATGTTAATCGGTTGAGTTTCTGCGAACTTATGGGAGTTTTCAAATTTCGTAGTTTTTGATCATAAGCCATGAAGGGGGGTTCGATGAAATTTTTCAAAAACACTTTTTTTACAAAACTCATATTTTTGAGTCAGTTTATTAATATTGACGCAAAATGATGAACAAAAAGACATTCCGCATGTTAATCGGTTGAGTTTCTGCGAACTTATGGGAGTTTTCAAATTTCGTAGTTTTTGATCATAAGCCATGAAGGGGGGTTCGATGAAATTTTTCAAAAACACTTTTTTTACAAAACTCATATTTTTGAGTCAGTTTATTAATATTGACGCAAAATTATGAACAAAAAGACATTCCGCATGTTAATCGGTTGAGTTTCTGCGAACTTATGGGAGTTTTCAAATTTCGTAGTTTTTTATCATAAGCCATGAAGGGGGGTTCGATGAAATTTTTCAAAAACACTTTTTTTACAAAACTCATATTTTTGAGTCAGTTTATTAATATTGACGCAAAATGATGAACAAAAAGACATTCCGCATGTTAATCGGTTGAGTTTCTGCGAACTTATCGGAGTTTTCAAATTTCGTAGTTTTTGATCATAAGCCATGAAGGGGGGTTCGATGAAATTTTTAAAAAACACTTTTTTTACAAAACTCATATTTTTGAGCCAGTTTATTAATATTGACGCAAAATTATGAGCAAAAAGACATTCCGCATGTTAATCGGTTGAGTTTCTGCGAACTTATGGGAGTTTTCAAATTTCGTAGATTTTTATCATAAGCCATGAAGGGGGGTTCGATGAAATTTTTCCAAAAACACTTTTTTACAAAACTCATTTTGTTTAGTCAATTTATTAATATTGACGCAAAATTATGAACAAAAAGACATTCCGCATGTTAATCGGTTGAGTTTCTGCGAACTTATCGGAGTTTTCAAATTTCGTAGTTTTTGATCATAAGCCATGAAGGGGGGTTCGATAAAATTTTTCAAAAACACTTTTTTTACAAAACTCATATTTTTGAGTCAGTTTATTAATATTGACACAAAATTATGAACAAAAAGACTTTCCGCATGTTAATCGGTTGAGTTTTTGCGAACTTATGGGAGTTTCCAAATTTTGTAGTTTTTGATCATAAGCCATGAAGGGGGGTTCGATGAAATTTTTCAAAAACACTTTTTTTACAAAACTCATATTTTTGAGTCAGTTTATTAATATTGACGCAAAATTATGAACAAAAAGACATTCCGCATGTTAATCGGTTGAGTTTCTGCGAACTTATCGGAGTTTTCAAATTTCGTAGTTTTTGATCATAAGCCATGAAGGGGAGTTCGATGAAATTTTTCAAAAACACTTTTTTTACAAAACTCATATTTTTGAGTCAGTTTATTAATATTGACGCAAAATTATGAACAAAAAGACTTTCCGCATGTTAATCGGTTGAGTTTCAGCGAACTTATCGGAGTTTTCAAATTTCGTAGTTTTTGATCATAAGCCATGAAGGGGGGTTCGATGAAATTTTTCAAAAACACTTTTTTTACAAAACTCATATTGTTGAGTCAGTTTATTAATATTGACGCAAAATTATGAACAAAAAGACATTCCGCATGTTAATCGGTTGAGTTTCTGCGAACTTATGGGAGTTTTCAAATTTCGTAGTTTTTGATCATAAGCCATGAAGGGGGGTTCGATGAAATTTTTCAAAAACACTTTTTTTACAAAACTCATATTGTTGAGTCAGTTTATTAATATTGACGCAAAATTATGAACAAAAAGACATTCCGCATGCTAGTCGGTTGAATTTCTGCGAACTTATCGGAATTTTCAAATTTCGTAGTTTTTGATCATAAGCCATGATGCCCCCTTCGATGAAATTTTTCAAAAACACTTTTTTTACAAAACTCATATTTTTGAGTCAGTTTATTAATATTGACGCAAAATTATGAACAAAAAGACATTCCGCATGTTAATCGGTTGAGTTTCTGCGAACTTATCGGAGTTTTCAAATTTCGTAGTTTTTGATCATAAGCCATGAAGGGGGGTTCGATGAAATTTTTCAAAAACACTTTTTTACAAAGCTCATATTGTTGAGTCAATTTATTAATATTGACGCAAAATTATGAACAAAAAGACATTCCGCATGTTAATCGGTTGTGTTTCTGCGAACTTATGGGAGTTTTCAAATTTCGTAGTTTTTGATCATAAGCCATGAAGGGGGGTTCGATGAAATTTTTCAAAAACACTTTTTTTAACAAAACTCATATTGTTGAGTCAATTTATTAATATTGACGCAAAATTATGATCAAAAAGACATTCCGCATGTTAATCGGTTGAGTTTCTGCGAACTTATGGGAGTTTTCAAATTTCGTAGTTTTTGATCATAAGCCATGAAGGGGGATTCGATGAAATTTTTCAAAAACACTTTTTTTACAAAACTCATATTTTTGAGTCAGTTTATTGATATTGACGCAAAATTATGAACAAAAAGACATTCCGCATGTTAATCGGTTGAGTTTCAGCGAACTTATGGGAGTTTTCAAATTTCGTAGTTTTTGATCATAAGCCATGAAGGGGGATTCGATGAAATTTTTCAAAAACACTTTTTTTACAAAACTCATATTGTTGAGTCAGTTTATTAATATTGACGCAAAATTATGAACAAAAAGACATTCCGCATGTTAATCGGTTGAGTTTCAGCGAACTTATGGGAGTTTTCAAATTTCGTAGTTTTTGATCATAAGCCATGAAGGGGGGTTCGATGAAATTTTTCAAAAACACTTTTTTTTACAAAACTCATATTGTTGAGTCAATTTATTAATATTGACGCAAAATTATGATCAAAAAGACATTCCGCATGTTAATCGGTTGAGTTTCTGCGAACTTATGGGAGTTTTCAAATTTCGTAGTTTTTGATCACAAGCCATGAAGGGGGGTTCGATGAAATTTTTCAAAAACACTTTTTTTACAAAACTCATATTTTTGAGTCAGTTTATTAATATTGACGCAAAATTATGAACAAAAAGACATTCCGCATGTTAATCGGTTGAGTTTCTGCGAGCTTATGGGAGTTTTCAAATTTCGTAGTTTTTTATCATAAGCCATGAAGGGGGGTTCGATGAAATTTTTCAAAAACACTTTTTTTACAAAACTCATATTTTTGAGTCAGTTTATTAATATTGACGCAAAATGATGATCAAAAAGACATTCCGCATGTTAATCGGTTGAGTTTTTGCGAACTTATGGGAGTTTTCAAATTTTGTAGTTTTTGATCATAAGCCATGAAGGGGGGTTCGATGAAATTTTTCAAAAACACTTATTTTACAAAACTCATATTTTTGAGCAAAAAGACATTCCGCATGTTAATCGGTTGAGTTTCTGCGAACTTATGGGAGTTTTCAAATTTCGTAGATTTTTATCATAAGCCATGAAGGGGGGTTCGATGAAATTTTTCAAAAACACTTTTTTACAAAACTCATTTTCAGGCATGCCACATAAATCTCTTTCACTTGAGTTTCACGTCAATTTCATTTCTCCGTGCCACAGTCTCAATCACCTGCACAATTTTTGGTGAAACGAAATCATCGCTCAATTCACTGGCATCCGATGCCATGAGAATAATGTCAAATTGTTTGTCCGAATTTTAGAATTTAGAATTGTCGAGTAACTTTTATTGTTTGTCGCGCCAATAATTTTTAAATTTTTTTAAGCTACACAATATCAATTTTTAAATAAATAAATTAAATAATATTAATTAAAAAAGAAATAAAATAAAAACCTACTTTTCAGCAATAATAAACTTACAAAAATTGCTAAACAAACCCTTGGGAAATTTAATCTGAGAAGGGGCCAACCCTTAGCAGCCTAGTACGAAAAGGTTGATGAACATGCTTAAAAACCTAAATCACACGAATTTCTGTGGCACGAAGAAATTTTCGAAGTGGAATTGCATTTTTCTGAAATCGCTTTCACTAGTGTTTTTTGTGGCATGCCTGTTTGTTTAGTCAATTTATTAATATTGACGCAAAATTATGAACAAAAAGACATTCCGCATGTTAATCGGTTGAGTTTCTGCGAACTTATCGGAGTTTTCAAATTTCGTAGTTTTTGATCATAAGCCATGAAGGGGGGTTCGATGAAATTTTTCAAAAACACTTTTTTTACAAAACTCATATTTTTGAGTCAGTTTATTAATATTGACGCAAAATTATGAACAAAAAGACTTTCCGCATGTTAATCGGTTGAGTTTTTGCGAACTTATGGGAGTTTTCAAATTTTGTAGTTTTTGATCATAAGCCATGAAGGGGGGTTCGATGAAATTTTTCAAAAACACTTTTTTACAAAACTCATTTTGTTGAGTCAATTTATTAATATTGACGCAAAATTATGAACAAAAAGACATTCCGCATGTTAATCGGTTGTGTTTCTGCGAACTTATGGGAGTTTTCAAATTTCGTAGTTTTTGATCATAAGCCATGAAGGGGGGTTCGATGAAATTTTTCAAAAACACTTTTTTTTACAAAACTCATATTGTTGAGTCAATTTATTAATATTGACGCAAAATTATGATCAAAAAGACATTCCGCATGTTAATCGGTTGAGTTTCTGCGAACTTATGGGAGTTTTCAAATTTCGTAGTTTTTGATCATAAGCCATGAAGGGGGGTTCGATGAAATTTTTCAAAAACACTTTTTTTACAAAACTCATATTTTTGAGTCAGTTTATTAATATTGACGCAAAATTATGAACAAAAAGACTTTCCGCATGTTAATCGGTTGAGTTTCTGCGAACTTATGGGAGTTTTCAAATTTCGTAGTTTTTGATCATAAGCCATGAAGGGGGGTTCGATGAAATTTTTCAAAAACACTTTTTTTACAAAACTCATATTTTTGAGTCAGTTTATTAATATTGACGCAAAATTATGAACAAAAAGACTTTCCGCATATTAATCGGTTGAGTTTTTGCGAACTTATAGGAGTTTTCAAATTTTGTAGCTTTTGATCATAAGCCA
Source organism: Drosophila limbata (assembly GCA_963924055.1). Taxonomy (NCBI): domain Eukaryota; kingdom Metazoa; phylum Arthropoda; class Insecta; order Diptera; family Drosophilidae; genus Drosophila; species Drosophila limbata. Next base: position 22,601 of record CAWUOW010000012.1, read on the forward strand.
TGAAGGGGGGTTCGATGAAATTTTTCAAAAACACTTTTTTTACAAAACACATATTTTTGAGTCAGTTTATTAATATTGACGCAAAATGATGAACAAAAAGACATTCCGCATGTTAATCGGTTGAGTTTCTGCGAACTTATGGGAGTTTTCAAATTTCGTAGTTTTTGATCATAAGCCATGAAGGGGGGTTCGATGAAATTTTTCAAAAACATTTTTTTTACAAAACTCATATTTTTGAGTCAGTTTATTAATATTGACGCAAAATTATGAACAAAAAGACATTCCGCATGTTAATCGGTTGAGTTTCTGCGAACTTATGGGAGTTTTTAAATTTCGTAGTTTTTTATCATAAGCCATGAAGGGGGGTTCGATGAAATTTTTCAAAAACACTTTTTTTACAAAACTCATATTTTTGAGTCAGTTTATTAATATTGACGCAAAATGATGAACAAAAAGACATTCCGCATGTTAATCGGTTGAGTTTCTGCGAACTTATCGGAGTTTTCAAATTTCGTAGTTTTTTATCATAAGCCATGAAGGGGGGTTCGATGAAATTTTTCAAAAACACTTTTTTTACAAAACTCATATTTTTGAGTCAGTTTATTAATATTGACGCAAAATTATGAGCAAAAAGACATTCCGCATGTTAATCGGTTGAGTTTCTGCGAACTTATGGGAGTTTTCAAATTTCGTAGATTTTTATCATAAGCCATGAAGGGGGGTTCGATGAAATTTTTCAAAAACACTTTTTTACAAAACTCATTTTGTTTAGTCAATTTATTAATATTGCCGCAAAATTATGAACAAAAAGACATTCCGCATGTTAATCGGTTGAGTTTCTGCGAACTTATCGGAGTTTTCAAATTTCGTAGTTTTTGATCATAAGCCATGAAGGGGGGTTCGATGAAATTTTTCAAAAACACTTTTTTTACAAAACTCATATTTTTGAGTCAGTTTATTAATATTGACGCAAAATTATGAACAAAAAGACTTTCCGCATGTTAATCGGTTGAGTTTTTGCGAACTTATGGGAGTTTTCAAATTTTGTAGTTTTTGATCATAAGCCATGAAGGGGGGTTCGATGAAATTTTTCAAAAACACTTTTTTCACAAAACTCATATTTTTGAGTCAGTTTATTAATATTGACGCAAAATTATGAACAAAAAGACATTCCGCATGTTAATCGGTTGAGTTTCTGCGAACTTATGGGAGTTTTCCAATTTCGTAGTTTTTGATCATAAGCCATGAAGGGGGGTTCGATGAAATTTTTCAAAAACACTTTTTTTACAAAACTCATATTTTTGAGTCAGTTTATTAATATTGACGCAAAATTATGAACAAAAAGACTTTCCGCATGTTAATCGGTTGAGTTTCTGCGAACTTATCGGAGTTTTCAAATTTCGTAGTTTTTGATCATCAGCCATGAAGGGGGGTTCGATGAAATTTTTCAAAAACACTTTTTTTACAAAACTCATATTGTTGAGTCAGTTTATTAATATTGACGCAAAATTATGAACAAAAAGACATTCCGCATGTTAATCGGTTGAATTTCTGCGAACTTATCGGAGTTTTCAAATTTCGTAGTTTTTGATCATAAGCCATGTAGCCCCCTTCGATGAAATTTTTCAAAAACACTTTTTTTACAAAACTCATATTTTTGAGTCAGTTTATTAATATTGACGCAAAATTATGAACAAAAAGACATTCCGCATGTTAATCGGTTGAGTTTCTGCGAACTTATCGGAGTTTTCAAATTTCGTAGTTTTTGATCATAAGCCATGAAGGGGGGTTCGATGAAATTTTTCAAAAACACTTTTTTTACAAAACTCATATTGTTGAGTCAATTTATTAATATTGACGCAAGATTATGATCAAAAAGACATGCCGCATGTTAATCGGTTGAGTTTCTGCGAACTTATGGGAGTTTTCAAATTTCGTAGTTTTTGATCATAAGGGGGGTTCGATGAAATTTTTCAAAAACACTTTTTTTACAAAACTCATATTGTTGAGTCAATTTATTAATATTGACGCAAAATTATGATCAAAAAGACATTCCGCATGTTAATCGGTTGAGTTTCTGCGAACTTATGGGAGTTTTCAAATTTCGTAGTTTTTGATCATAAGCCATGAAGGGGGGTTCGATGAAATTTTTCAAAAACACTTTTTTTACAAAACTCATATTTTTGAGTCAGTTTATTAATATTGACGCAAAATTATGAACAAAAAGACTTTCCGCATGTTAATCGGTTGAGTTTTTGCGAACTTATGGGAGTTTTCAAATTTTGTAGTTTTTGATCATAAGCCATGAAGGGGGGTTCGATGAAATTTTTCAAAAACACTTTTTTACAAAACTCATTTTGTTGAGTCAATTTATTAATATTGACGCAAAATTATGAACAAAAAGACATTCCGCATGTTAATCGGTTGTGTTTCTGCGAACTTATGGGAGTTTTCAAATTTCGTAGTTTTTGATCATAAGCCATGAAGGGGGGTTCGATGAAATTTTTCAAAAACACTTTTTTTTACAAAACTCATATTGTTGAGTCAATTTATTAATATTGACGCAAAATTATGATCAAAAAGACATTCCGCATGTTAATCGGTTGAGTTTCTGCGAACTTATGGGAGTTTTCAAATTTCGTAGTTTTTGATCATAAGCCATGAAGGGGGGTTCGATGAAATTTTTCAAAAACACTTTTTTTACAAAACTCATATTTTTGAGTCAGTTTATTAATATTGACGCAAAATTATGAACAAAAAGACTTTCCGCATGTTAATCGGTTGAGTTTCTGCGAACTTATGGGAGTTTTCAAATTTCGTAGTTTTTGATCATAAGCCATGAAGGGGGGTTCGATGAAATTTTTCAAAAACACTTTTTTTACAAAACTCATATTTTTGAGTCAGTTTATTAATATTGACGCAAAATTATGAACAAAAAGACTTTCCGCATATTAATCGGTTGAGTTTTTGCGAACTTATAGGAGTTTTCAAATTTTGTAGCTTTTGATCATAAGCCATGAAGGGGGGTTCGATGAAATTTTTCAAAAACACTTTTTTTACAAAACACATATTTTTGAGTCAGTTTATTAATATTGACGCAAAATGATGAACAAAAAGACATTCCGCATGTTAATCGGTTGAGTTTCTGCGAACTTATGGGAGTTTTCAAATTTCGTAGTTTTTGATCATAAGCCATGAAGGGGGGTTCGATGAAATTTTTCAAAAACATTTTTTTTACAAAACTCATATTTTTGAGTCAGTTTATTAATATTGACGCAAAATTATGAACAAAAAGACATTCCGCATGTTAATCGGTTGAGTTTCTGCGAACTTATGGGAGTTTTCAAATTTCGTAGTTTTTTATCATAAGCCATGAAGGGGGGTTCGATGAAATTTTTCAAAAACACTTTTTTTACAAAACTCATATTTTTGAGTCAGTTTATTAATATTGACGCAAAATGATGAACAAAAAGACATTCCGCATGTTAATCGGTTGAGTTTCTGCGAACTTATCGGAGTTTTCAAATTTCGTAGTTTTTGATCATAAGCCATGAAGGGGGGTTCGATGAAATTTTTCAAAAACACTTTTTTTACAAAACTCATATTTTTGAGTCAGTTTATTAATATTGACGCAAAATTATGAGCAAAAAGACATTCCGCATGTTAATCGGTTGAGTTTCTGCGAACTTATGGGAGTTTTCAAATTTCGTAGATTTTTATCATAAGCCATGAAGGGGGGTTCGATGAAATTTTTCAAAAACACTTTTTTACAAAACTCATTTTGTTTAGTCAATTTATTAATATTGCCGCAAAATTATGAACAAAAAGACATTCCGCATGTTAATCGGTTGAGTTTCTGCGAACTTATCGGAGTTTTCAAATTTCGTAGTTTTTGATCATAAGCCATGAAGGGGGGTTCGATGAAATTTTTCAAAAACACTTTTTTTACAAAACTCATATTTTTGAGTCAGTTTATTAATATTGACGCAAAATTATGAACAAAAAGACTTTCCGCATGTTAATCGGTTGAGTTTTTGCGAACTTATGGGAGTTTTCAAATTTTGTAGTTTTTGATCATAAGCCATGAAGGGGGGTTCGATGAAATTTTTCAAAAACACTTTTTTCACAAAACTCATATTTTTGAGTCAGTTTATTAATATTGACGCAAAATTATGAACAAAAAGACATTCCGCATGTTAATCGGTTGAGTTTCTGCGAACTTATGGGAGTTTTCCAATTTCGTAGTTTTTGATCATAAGCCATGAAGGGGGGTTCGATGAAATTTTTCAAAAACACTTTTTTTACAAAACTCATATTTTTGAGTCAGTTTATTAATATTGACGCAAAATTATGAACAAAAAGACTTTCCGCATGTTAATCGGTTGAGTTTCTGCGAACTTATCGGAGTTTTCAAATTTCGTAGTTTTTGATCATAAGCCATGAAGGGGGGTTCGATGAAATTTTTCAAAAACACTTTTTTTACAAAACTCATATTGTTGAGTCAGTTTATTAATATTGACGCAAAATTATGAACAAAAAGACATTCCGCATGTTAATCGGTTGAATTTCTGCGAACTTATCGGAGTTTTCAAATTTCGTAGTTTTTGATCATAAGCCATGTAGCCCCCTTCGATGAAATTTTTCAAAAACACTTTTTTTACAAAACTCATATTTTTGAGTCAGTTTATTAATATTGACGCAAAATTATGAACAAAAAGACATTCCGCATGTTAATCGGTTGAGTTTCTGCGAACTTATCGGAGTTTTCAAATTTCGTAGTTTTTGATCATAAGCCATGAAGGGGGGTTCGATGAAATTTTTCAAAAACACTTTTTTTACAAAACTCATATTGTTGAGTCAATTTATTAATATTGACGCAAGATTATGATCAAAAAGACATGCCGCATGTTAATCGGTTGAGTTTCTGCGAACTTATGGGAGTTTTCAAATTTCGTAGTTTTTGATCATAAGGGGGGTTCGATGAAATTTTTCAAAAACACTTTTTTTACAAAACTCATATTGTTGAGTCAATTTATTAATATTGACGCAAAATTATGATCAAAAAGACATTCCGCATGTTAATCGGTTGAGTTTCTGCGAACTTATGGGAGTTTTCAAATTTCGTAGTTTTTGATCATAAGCCATGAAGGGGGGTTCGATGAAATTTTTCAAAAACACTTTTTTTACAAAACTCATATTGTTGAGTCAATTTATTAATATTGACGCAAAATTATGATCAAAAAGACATTCCGCATGTTAATCGGTTGAGTTTCTGCGAACTTATCGGAGTTTTCAAATTTCGTAGTTTTTGATCATAAGCCATGAAGGGGGGTTCGATGAAATTTTTCAAAAACACTTTTTTTACAAAACTCATATTGTTGAGTCAATTTATTAATATTGACGCAAAATTATGAACAAAAAGACATTCCGCATGTTAATCGGTTGAGTTTCTGCGAACTTATGGGAATTTTCAAATTTCGTAGTTTTTGATCATAAGCCATGAAGGGGGGTTCGATGAAATTTTTCAAAAACACTTTTTTTACAAAACTCATATTGTTGAGTCAATTTATTAATATTGACGCAAAATTATGAACAAAAATACATTCCGCATGTTAATCGGTTGAGTTTCTGCGAACTTATCGGAATTTTCAAATTTCGTAGTTTTTGATCATAAGCCATGAAGGGGGGTTCGATGAAATTTTTCAAAAACACTTTTTTTACAAAACTCATATTTTTGAGTCAGTTTATTAATATTGACGCAAAATTATGAACAAAAAGACATTCCGCATGTTAATCGGTTGAGTTTCTGCGAACTTATTGGAGTTTTCAAATTTCGTAGTTTTTGATCATAAGCCATGAAGGGGGGTTCGATGAAATTTTTCAAAAACACTTTTTTACAAAACTCATTTTGTTTAGTCAATTTATTAATATTGACGCAAAATTATGAACAAAAAGACATTCCGCATGTTAATCGGTTGAGTTTCTGCGAACTTATCGGAGTTTTCAAATTTCGTAGTTTTTGATCATAAGCCATGAAGGGGGGTTCGATGAAATTTTTCAAAAACACTTTTTTTACAAAACTCATATTGTTGAGTCAATTTATTAATATTGACGCAAAATTATGAACAAAAAGACATTCCGCATGTTAATCGGTTGAGTTTCTGCGAACTTATGGGAGTTTTCAAATTTCGTAGTTTTTGATCATAAGCCATGAAGGGGGGTTCGATGAAATTTTTCAAAAACACTTTTTTTACAAAACTCATATTTTTGAGTCAGTTTATTAATATTGACGCAAAATTATGAACAAAAAGACATTCCGCATGTTAATCGGTTGAGTTTCTGCGAACTTATGGGAGATTTCAAATTTCGTAGTTTTTGATCATAAGCCATGAAGGGGGGTTCGATGAAATTTTTCAAAAACACTTTTTACAAAACTCATTTTGTTTAGTCAATTTATTAATATTGACGCAAAATCATGAACAAAAAGACATTCCGCATGTTAATCGGTTGAGTTTCTGCGAACTTATCGGAGTTTTCAAATTTCGTAGTTTTTGATCATAAGCCATGAAGGGGGGTTCGATGAAATTTTTCAAAAACACTTTTTTTACAAAACTAATATTGTTGAGTCAGTTTATTAATATTGACGCAAAATTATGAACAAAAAGACATTCCGCATGTTAATCGGTTGAGTTTCTGCGAACTTATGGGAGTTTTCAAATTTCGTAGTTTTTGATCATAAGCCATGAAGGGGGGTTCGATGAAATTTTTCAAAAACACTTTTTTTACAAAACTCATATTGTTGAGTCAATTTATTAATATTGACGCAAAATTATGAACAAAAATACATTCCGCATGTTAGTCGGTTGAGTTTCTGCGAACTTATCGGAGTTTTCAAATTTCGTAGTTTTTGATCATAAGCCATGAAGGGGGGTTCGATGAAATTTTTCAAAAACACTTTTTTTACAAAACTCATATTTTTGAGTCAGTTTATTAATATTGACGCAAATTTATGAACAAAAAGACATTCCGCATGTTAATCGGTTGAGTTTCTGCGAACTTATGGGAGTTTTCAAATTTCGTAGTTTTTGATCAGAAGCCATGAAATTTTTCAAAAACACTTTTTTTACAAAACTCATATTTTTGAGTCAGTTTATTAATATTGACGCAAAATTATGAACAAAAAGACATTCCGCATGTTAATCGGTTGAGTTTCTGCGAACTTATCGGAGTTTTCAAATTTCGTAGTTTTTGATCATAAGCCATGAAGGGGGGTTCGATGAAATTTTTCAAAAACACTTTTTTTACAAAACTCATATTGTTGAGTCAATTTATTAATATTGACGCAAAATTATGAACAAAAATACATTCCGCATGTTAGTCGGTTGAGTTTCTGCGAACTTATCGGAGTTTTCAAATTTCGTAGTTTTTGATCATAAGCCATGAAGGGGGGTTCGATGAAATTTTTCAAAAACACTTTTTTTACAAAACTCATATTGTTGAGTCAATTTATTAATATTGACGCAAAATTATGAACAAAAATACATTCCGCATGTTAGTCGGTTGAGTTTCTGCGAACTTATGGGGGTTTTCAAATTTCGTAGTTTTTGATCATAAGCCATGAAGGGGGGTTCGATGAAATTTTTCAAAAACACTTTTTTTACAAAACTCATATTTTTGAGTCAGTTTATTAATATTGACGCAAAATTATGAACAAAAAGACATTCCGCATGTTAATCGGTTGAGTTTCTGCGAACTTATTGGAGTTTTCAAATTTCGTAGTTTTTGATCATAAGCCATGAAGGGGGGTTCGATGAAATTTTTCAAAAACACTTTTTTACAAATCTCATTTTGTTTAGTCAATTTATTAATATTGACGCAAAATTATGATCAAAAAGACATTCCGCATGTTAATCGGTTGAGTTTCTGCGAACTTTTTGAGTCAATTTATTAATATTGACGCAAAATTATGAACAAAAAGACATTCCGCATGTTAATCGGTTGAGTTTCTGCGAACTTATGGGAGTTTTCAAATTTCGTAGTTTTTGATCATAAGCCATGAAGGGGGGTTCGATGAAATTTTTCTAAAACCCTTTTTTTACAAAACTCATATTGTTGAGTCAATTTATTAATATTGACGCAAAATTATGAACAAAAAGACATTCCGCATGTTAATCGGTTGAGTTTCTGCGAACTTATGGGAGCTTTCAAATTTCGTAGTTTTTGATCATAAGCCATGAAGGGGGTTCGATGAAATTTTTCAAAAACACTTTTTTACAAAACTCATTTTGTTTAGTCAATTTATTAATATTGACGCAAAATCATGAACAAAAAGACATTCCGCATGTTAATCGGTTGAGTTTCTGCGAACTTATCGGAGTTTTCAAATTTCGTAGTTTTTGATCATAAGCCATGAAGGGGGGTTCGATGAAATTTTTCAAAAACACTTTTTTTACAAAACTCATATTGTTGAGTCAGTTTATTAATATTGACGCAAAATTATGAACAAAAAGACATTCCGCATGTTAATCGGTTGAGTTTCTGCGAACTTATGGGAGTTTTCAAATTTCGTAGTTTTTGATCATAAGCCATGAAGGGGGGTTCGATGAAATTTTTCAAAAACACTTTTTTTACAAAACTCATATTGTTGAGTCAATTTATTAATATTGAGGCCAAATTATGAACAAAAAGACATTCCGCATGTTAATCGGTTGAGTTTCTGCGAACTTATGGGAGTTTTCAAATTTCGTAGTTTTTGATCATAAGCCATGAAGGGGGGTTCGATGAAATTTTTCAAAAACATTTTTTTTACAAAACTCATTTTGTTTAGTCAATTTATTAATATTGACGCAAAATTATGATCAAAAAGACATTCCGCATGTTAATCGGTTGAGTTTCTGCGAACTTATGGGAGTTTTCAAATTTCGTAGTTTTTGATCATAAGCCATGAAGGGGGGTTCGATGAAATTTTTCAAAAACACTTTTTTTACAAAACTCATATTTTTGAGTCAGTTTATTAAAATTGACGCAAAATTATGAACAAAAAGACATTCCGCATGTTAATCGGTTGAGTTTCTGCGAACTTATTGGAGTTTTCAAATTTCGTAGTTTTTGATCATAAGCCATGAGGGGGGGCTCGATGAAATTTTTCAAAAACACTTTTTTACAAATCTCATTTTGTTTAGTCAATTTATTAATATTGACGCAAAATTATGATCAAAAAGACATTCCGCATGTTAATCGATTGAGTTTCTGCGAACTTTTTGAGTCAATTTATTAATATTGACGCAAAATTATGAACAAAAAGACATTCCGCATATTAATCGGTTGAGTTTCTGTGAACTTATCGGAGCTTTCAAATTTCGTAGTTTTTGATCATAAGCCATGAAGGGGGGTTCGATTAAATTTTTCAAAAACACTTTTTTTACAAAACTCATATTTTTGAGTCAGTTTATTAATATTGACGGAAAATTATGAACAAAAAGATATTCCGCATGTTAATCGGTTGAGTTTCTGCGAACTTATGGGAGTTTTCAAATTTCGTAGTTTTTGATCATAAGCCATGAACGGGGGTTCGATGAAATTTTTCAAAAACACTTTTTTTACAAAACTCATTTTGTTTAGTCAATTTATTAATATTGACGCAAAATTATGATCAAAAAGACATTCCGCATGTTAATCGGTTGAGTTTCTGCGAACTTATGGGAGTTTTCAAATTTCGTAGTTTTTGATCATAAGGGGGGTTCGATGAAATTTTTCAAAAACACTTTTTTTACAAAACTCATATTTTCGAGTCATTTATTAACATTGACGCAAAATTATGAACAAAAAGACATTCCGCATGTTAATCGGTTGAGTTTCTGCGAACTTATCGGAGTTTTCAAATTTCGTAGTTTTTGATCATAAGCCATGAAGGGGGGCTCGATGAAAATTTTCAAAAACACTTTTTTTACAAAACTCATATTTTTGAGTCAGTTTATTAATATTGACGCAAAATTATGATCAAAAAGACATTCCGCATGTAAATCGGTTGAGTTTCTGCGAACTTATGGGAGTTTTCAAATTTCGTAGTTTTTGATCATAAGCCATGAAGGGGGGTTCGATGAAATTTTCCAAAAACATTTTTTTTACAAAACTCATATTTTTGTGTCAGTTTATTAATATTGAGGCCAAATTATGAACAAAAAGACATTCCGCATGCTAATCGGTTGAGTTTCTGCGAACTTATGAGAGTTTTCAAATTTCGTAGTTTTTGATCATAAGCCATGAAGGGGGGTTCGATGAAATTTTTCAAAAACACTTTTTTTACAAAACTCATATTTTTGAGTCAGTTTATTAATATTGACGCAAAATTGTGAACAAAAAGACATTCCGCATGTTAATCGGTTGAGTTTCTGCGAACTTATGGGGGTTTTCAAATTTCGTAGTTTTTGATCATAAGCCATGAAGGGGGGTTCGATGAAATTTTTCAAAAACACTTTTTTTACAAAACTCATATTTTTGAGTCAATTTATTAATATTGACGCAAAATTATGAACAAAAAGACATTCCGCATGTTAATCGGTTGAGTTTCTGCGAATTTATGGGAGTTTTCAAATTTCGTAGTTTTTGATCATAAGCCATGAAGGGGGGTTCGATGAAATTTTTCAAAAACACTTTTTTTACAAAACTCATATTTTTGAGTCAGTTTATTAACATTGACGCAAAATTATGAACAAAAAGACATTCCGCATGTTAATCGGTTGAGTTTCTGCGAATTTATGGGAGTTTTCAAATTTCGTAGTTTTTGATCATAAGCCATGAAGGGGGGTTCGATGAAATTTTTCAAAAACACTTTTTTTACAAAACTCATATTTTTGAGTCAGTTTATTAATATTGACGCAAAATAATGAATAAAAAGACATTCTGCATGTTAATCGGTTGAGTTTCTGCGAACTTATGGGAGTTTTCAAATTTCGTAGTTTTTGATCATAAGCCATGAAGGGGGGTTCGATGAAATTTTTCAAAAACATTTTTTTTACAAAACTCATTTTGTTTAGTCAATTTATTAATATTGACGCAAAATTATGATCAAAAAGACATTACGCATGTTAATCGGTTGAGTTTCTGCGAACTTATGGGAGTTTTCAAATTTCGTAGTTTTTGATCATAAGCCATGAAGGGGGGTTCGATGAAATTTTTCAAAAACACTTTTTTTACAAAACTCATATTTTTGAGTCAGTTTATTAACATTGACGCAAAATTATGAACAAAAAGACATTCCGCATGTTAATCGGTTGAGTTTCTGCGAATTTATGGGAGTTTTCAAATTTCGTAGTTTTTGATCATAAGCCATGAAGGGGGGTTCGATGAAATTTTTCAAAAACACTTTTTTTACAAAACTCATATTTTTGAGTCAGTTTATTAATATTGACGCAAAATTATGAACAAAAAGACATTCCGCATGTTAATCGGTTGAGTTTCTGCGAACTTATTGGAGTTTTCAAATTTCGTAGTTTTTTATCATAAGCCATGAAGGGGGGCTCGATGAAATTTTTCAAAAACACTTTTTTTACAAAACTCATATTGTTGAGTCAATTTATTAATATTGACGCAAAATTATGAACAAAAAGACATTCCGCATGTTAATCGGTTGAGTTTCTGCGAACTTATGGGAGTTTTCAAATTTCGTAGTTTTTGATCATAAGCCATGAAGGGGGGTTCGATGAAATTTTTCAAAAACATTTTTTTTACAAAACTCATATTGTTTAGTCAATTTATTAATATTGACGCAAAATTATGATCAAAAAGACATTCCGCATGTTAATCGGTTGAGTTTCTGCGAACTTATGGGAGTTTTCAAATTTCGTAGTTTTTGATCATAAGCCATGAAGGGGGGTTCGATGAAATTTTTCAAAAACACTTTTTTTACAAAACTCATATTTTTGAGTCAGTTTATTAATATTGACGCAAAATTATGAACAAAAAGACATTCCGCATGTTAATCGGTTGAGTTTCTGCGAACTTATTGGAGTTTTCAAATTTCGTAGTTTTTGATCATAAGCCATGAGGGGGGGCTCGATGAAATTTTTCAAAAACACTTTTTTACAAATCTCATTTTGTTTAGTCAGTTTATTAATATTGACGGAAAATTATGAACAAAAAGATATTCCGCATGTTAATCGGTTGAGTTTCTGCGAACTTATGGGAGTTTTCAAATTTCGTAGTTTTTGATCATAAGCCATGAAGGGGGGTTCGATTAAATTTTTCAAAAACACTTTTTTTACAAAACTCATATTTTTGAGTCAGTTTATTAATATTGACGCAAAATTATGAACAAAAAGATATTCCGCATGTTAATCGGTTGAGTTTCTGCGAACTTATGGGAGTTTTCAAATTTCGTAGTTTTTGATCATAAGCCATGAAGGGGGGTTCGATGAAATTTTTCAAAAACATTTTTTTTACAAAACTCATATTTTTGAGTCAGTTTATTAATATTGAGGCCAAATTATGAACAAAAAGACATTCCGCATGTTAATCGGTTGAGTTTCTGCGAACTTATGGGAGTTTTCAAATTTCGTAGTTTTTGATCATAAGCCATGAAGGGGGGTTCGATGAAATTTTTCAAAAACATTTTTTTTACAAAACTCGTTTTGTTTAGTCAATTTATTAATATTGACGCAAAATTATGATCAAAAAGACATTCCGCATGTTAATCGGTTGAGTTTCTGCGAACTTATGGGAGTTTTCAAATTTCGTAGTTTTTGATCATAAGCCATGAAGGGGGGTTCGATGAAATTTTTCAAAAACACTTTTTTTACAAAACTCATATTTTTGAGTCAGTTTATTAATATTGACGCAAAATTATGAACAAAAAGACATTCCGCATGTTAATCGGTTGAGTTTCTGCGAACTTATTGGAGTTTTCAAATTTCGTAGTTTTTGATCATAAGCCATGAGGGGGGGCTCGATGAAATTTTTCAAAAACACTTTTTTACAAATCTCATTTTGTTTAGTCAGTTTATTAATATTGACGGAAAATTATGAACAAGAGGATATTCCGCATGTTAATCGGTTGAGTTTCTGCGAATTTATGGGAGTTTTCAAATTTCGTAGTTTTTGATCATAAGCCATGAAGGGGGGTTCGATGAAATTTTTCAAAAACATTTTTTTTACAAAACTCATATTTTTGAGTCAGTTTATTAATATTGAGGCCAAATTATGAACAAAAAGACATTCCGCATGTTAATCGGTTGAGTTTCTGCGAACTTATCGGAGCTTTCAAATTTCGTAGTTTTTGATCATAAGCCATGAAGGGGGGTTCGATGAAATTTTTCAAAAACACTTTTTTTACAAAACTCATATTTTTGAGTCAGTTTATTAATATTGACGGAAAATTATGAACAAAAAGATATTCCGCATGTTAATCGGTTGAGTTTCTGCGAACTTATGGGAGTTTTCAAATTTCGTAGTTTTTGATCATAAGCCATGAACGGGGGTTCGATGAAATTTTTCAAAAACACTTTTTTTACAAAACTCATTTTGTTTAGTCAATTTATTAATATTGACGCAAAATTATGATCAAAAAGACATTCCGCATGTTAATCGGTTGAGTTTCTGCGAACTTATGGGAGTTTTCAAATTTCGTAGTTTTTGATCATAAGCCATGAAGGGGGGTTCGATGAAATTTTTCAAAAACACTTTTTTTACAAAACTCATATTTTCGAGTCATTTATTAACATTGACGCAAAATTATGAACAAAAAGACATTCCGCATGTTAATCGGTTGAGTTTCTGCGAACTTATCGGAGTTTTCAAATTTCGTAGTTTTTGATCATAAGCCATGAAGGGGGGCTCGATGAAAATTTTCAAAAACACTTTTTTTACAAAACTCATATTTTTGAGTCAGTTTATTAATATTGACGCAAAATTATGATCAAAAAGACATTCCGCATGTAAATCGGTTGAGTTTCTGCGAACTTATGGGAGTTTTCAAATTTCGTAGTTTTTGATCATAAGCCATGAAGGGGGGTTCGATGAAATTTTTCAAAAACACTTTTTTTACAAAACTCATATTGTTGAGTCAATTTATTAATATTGACGCAAAATTATGAACAAAAAGACATTCCGCATGCTAATCGGTTGAGTTTCTGCGAACTTATGAGAGTTTTCAAATTTCGTAGTTTTTGATCATAAGCCATGAAGGGGGGTTCGATGAAATTTTTCAAAAACACTTTTTTTACAAAACTCATATTTTTGAGTCAGTTTATTAATATTGACGCAAAATTGTGAACAAAAAGACATTACGCATGTTAATCGGTTGAGTTTCTGCGAACTTATGGGGGTTTTCAAATTTCGTAGTTTTTGATCATAAGCCATGAAGGGGGGTTCGATGAAATTTTTCAAAAACACTTTTTTTACAAAACTCATATTGTTGAGTCAATTTATTAATATTGACGTAAAATTATGAACAAAAAGACATTCCGCATGTTAATCGGTTGAGTTTCTGCGAATTTATGGGAGTTTTCAAATTTCGTAGTTTTTGATCATAAGCCATGAAGGGGGGTTCGATGAAATTTTTCAAAAACACTTTTTTTACAAAACTCATATTTTTGAGTCAGTTTATTAACATTGACGCAAAATTATGAACAAAAAGACATTCCGCATGTTAATCGGTTGAGTTTCTGCGAATTTATGGGAGTTTTCAAATTTCGTAGTTTTTGATCATAAGCCATGAAGGGGGGTTCGATGAAATTTTTCAAAAACACTTTTTTTACAAAACTCATATTTTTGAGTCAGTTTATTAATATTGACGCAAAATAATGAATAAAAAGACATTCTGCATGTTAATCGGTTGAGTTTCTGCGAACTTATGGGAGTTTTCAAATTTCGTAGTTTTTGATCATAAGCCATGAAGGGGGGTTCGATGAAATTTTTCAAAAACATTTATTTTACAAAACTCATTTTGTTTAGTCAATTTATTAATATTGACGCAAAATTATGATCAAAAAGACATTCTCCGCATGTTAATCGGTTGAGTTTCTGCGAACTTATGGAGTTTTCAAATTTCGTAGTTTTTGATCATAAGCCATGAAGGGGGGTTCGATGAAATTTTTCAAAACACTTTTTTTACAAAACTCATATTTTTGAGTCAGTTTATTAACATTGACGCAAAATTATGAACAAAAAGACATTCCGCATGTTAATCGGTTGAGTTTCTGCGAATTTATGGGAGTTTTCAAATTTCGTAGTTTTTGATCATAAGCCTATGAAGGGGGGTTCGATGAAATTTTTCAAAAACACTTTTTTTACAAAACTCATATTTTTGAGTCAGTTTATTAATATTGACGCAAAATTATGAACAAAAAGACATTCCGCATGTTAATCGGTTGAGTTTCTGCGAACTTATTGGAGTTTTCAAATTTCGTAGTTTTTTATCATAAGCCATGAAGGGGGGCTCGATGAAATTTTTCAAAAACACTTTTTTTACAAAACTCATATTGTTGAGTCAATTTATTAATATTGACGCAAAATTATGAACAAAAAGACATTCCGCATGTTAATCGGTTGAGTTTCTGCGAACTTATTGGATTTTTCAAATTTCGTAGTTTTTGATCATAAGCCATGAAGGGGGGTTCGATGAAATTTTTCAAAAACACTTTTTTTACAAAACTCATATTGTTGAGTCAATTTATTAATATTGACGCAAAATTATGAACAAAAAGACATTCCGCATGTTAATCGGTTGTGTTTCTGCGAACTTATGGGAGTTTTCAAATTTCGTAGTTTTTGATCATAAGCCATGAAGGGGGGTTCGATGAAATTTTTGAAAACACTTTTTTTACAAAACTCATATTTTTGAGTCAGTTTATTAATATTGACGCAAAATTATGAACAAAAAGACATTCCGCATGTTAATCGGTTGAGTTTCTGCGAACTTATGGGAGCTTTCAAATTTCGTAGTTTTTGATCATAAGCCATGAAGGGGGGTTCGATGAAATTTTTCAAAAACACTTTTTTACAAAACTCATTTTGTTTAGTCAATTTATTAATATTGACGCAAAATCATGAACAAAAAGACATTCCGCATGTTAATCGGTTGAGTTTCTGCGAACTTATCGGAGTTTTCAAATTTCGTAGTTTTTGATCATAAGCCATGAAGGGGGGTTCGATGAAATTTTTCAAAAACACTTTTTTTACAAAACTCATATTGTTGAGTCAGTTTATTAATATTGACGCAAAATTATGAACAAAAAGACATTCCGCATGTTAATCGGTTGAGTTTCTGCGAACTTATGGGAGTTTTCAAATTTCGTAGTTTTTGATCATAAGCCATGAAGGGGGGTTCGATGAAATTTTTCTAAAACACTTTTTTTACAAAACTCATATTTTTGAGTCAGTTTATTAATATTGACGCAAAATTATGAACAAAAAGACATTCCGCATGTTAATCGGTTGAGTTTCTGCTAACTTATGGGAGTTTTCAAATTTCGTAGTTTTTGATCATAAGCCATGAAGGGGGGTTCGATGAAATTTTTCAAAAACACTTTTTTTACAAAACTCATATTTTTGAGTCAGTTTATTAATATTGACGCAAATTTATGAACAAAAAGACATTCCGCATGTTAATCGGTTGAGTTTCTGCGAACTTATGGGAGTTTTCAAATTTCGTAGTTTTTGATCAGAAGCCATGAAGGGGGGTTCGATGAAATTTTTCAAAAACACTTTTTTTACAAAACTCATATTTTTGAGTCAGTTTATTAATATTGACGCAAAATTATGAACAAAAAGACATTCCGCATGTTAATCGGTTGAGTTTCTGCGAACTTATGGGGGTTTTCAAATTTCGTAGTTTTTGATCATAAGCCATGAAGGGGGGTTCGATGAAATTTTTCAAAAACACTTTTTTTACAAAACTCATATTTTTGAGTCAGTTTATTAATATTGACGCAAAATTATGAACAAAAAGACATTCCGCATGTTAATCGGTTGAGTTTCTGCGAACTTATTGGAGTTTTCAAATTTCGTAGTTTTTGATCATAAGCCATGAAGGGGGGTTCGATGAAATTTTTCAAAAACACTTTTTTACAAATCTCATTTTGTTTAGTCAATTTATTAATATTGACGCAAAAATATGATCAAAAAGACATTCCGCATGTTAATCGGTTGAGTTTCTGCGAACGTTTTGAGTCAATTTATTAATATTGACGCAAAATTATGAACAAAAAGACATTCCGCATGTTAATCGGTTGAGTTTCTGCGAACTTATGGGAGTTTTCAAATTTCGTAGTTTTTGATCATAAGCCATGAAGGGGGGTTCGATGAAATTTTTCTAAAACCCTTTTTTTACAAAACTCATATTGTTGAGTCAATTTATTAATATTGACGCAAAATTATGAACAAAAAGACATTCCGCATGTTAATCGGTTGAGTTTCTGCGAACTTATGGGAGTTTTCAAATTTCGTAGTTTTTGATCATAAGCTATGAAGGGGGGTTCGATGAAATTTTTCAAAAACACTTTTTTTACAAAACTCATATTTTTGAGTCAGTTTATTAATATTGACGCAAAATTATGAACAAAAAGACATTCCGCATGTTAACCGGTTGAGTTTCTGCGAACTTATCGGAGTTTTCAAATTTCGTAGTTTTTGATCATAACCCATGAAGGGGGGGTTCGATGAAATTTTTCAAAAACACTTTTTTTACAAAACTCATATTGTTGAGTCAATTTATTAATATTGTCGCAAAATTATGAACAAAAAGACATTCCGCATGCTAATCGGTTGAGTTTCTGCGAACTTATGGGAGTTTTCAAATTTCGTAGTTTTTGATCATAAGCCATGAAGGGGGGTTCGATGAAATTTTTCAAAAACACTTTTTTTACAAAACTCATATTTTTGAGTCAGTTTATTAATATTGACGCAAAATTATGAACAAAAAGACATTCCGCATGTTAATCGGTTGAGTTTCTGCGAACTTATGGGGGTTTTCAAATTTCGTAGTTTTTGATCATAAGCCATGAAGGGGGGTTCGATGAAATTTTTCAAAAACACTTTTTTTACAAAACTCATATTGTTGAGTCAATTTATTAATATTGTCGCAAAATTATGAACAAAAAGACATTCCGCATGCTAATCGGTTGAGTTTCTGCGAACTTATGGGAGTTTTCAAATTTCGTAGTTTTTGATCATAAGCCATGAAGGGGGGTTCGATGAAATTTTTCAAAAACACTTTTTTTACAAAACTCATATTGTTAAGTCAATTTATTAATATTGACGCAAAATTATGAACAAAAAGACATTCCGCATGTTAATCGGTTGAGTTTCTGCGAATTTATGGGAGTTTTCAAAATTCGTAGTTTTTGATCATAAGCCATGAAGGGGGGTTCGATGAAATTTTTCAAAAACACTTTTTTTACAAAACTCATATTTTTGAGTCAGTTTATTAATATTGACGCAAAATTATGAACAAAAAGACATTCCGCATGTTAATCGGTTGAGTTTCTGCGAACTTATCGGAGCTTTCAAATTTCGTAGTTTTTGATCATAAGCCATGAAGGGGGTTTCGATGAAATTTTTCAAAAACACTTTTTTTACAAAACTCATATTTTTGAGTCAGTTTATTAATATTGACGCAAAATTATGAACAAAAAGATATTCCGCATGTTAATCGGTTGAGTTTCTGCGAACTTATGGGAGTTTTCAAATTTCGTAGTTTTTGATCATAAGCCATGAAGGGGGGTTCGATGAAATTTTCCAAAAACATTTTTTTTACAAAACTCATATTTTTGTGTCAGTTTATTAATATTGAGGCCAAATTATGAACAAAAAGACATTCCGCATGTTAATCGGTTGAGTTTCTGCGAACTTATGGGAGTTTTCAAATTTCGTAGTTTTTGATCATAAGCCATGAAGGGGGGTTCGATGAAATTTTTCAAAAACATTTTTTTTACAAAACTCATTTTGTTTAGTCAATTTATTAATATTGACGCAAAATTATGATCAAAAAGACATTCCGCATGTTAATCGGTTGAGTTTCTGCGAACTTATGGGAGTTTTCAAATTTCGTAGTTTTTGATCATAAGCCATGAAGGGGGGTTCGATGAAATTTTTCAAAAACACTTTTTTTACAAAACTCATATTTTTGAGTCAGTTTATTAATATTGACGCAAAATTATGAACAAAAAGACATTCCGCATGTTAATCGGTTAGTTTCTGCGAACTTATTGGAGTTTTCAAATTTCGTAGTTTTTGATCATAAGCCATGAGGGGGGGCTCGATGAAATTTTTCAAAAACACTTTTTTACAAATCTCATTTTGTTTAGTCAATTTATTAATATTGACGCAAAATTATGATCAAAAAGACATTCCGCATGTTAATCGGTTGAGTTTCTGCGAACTTTTTGAGTCAATTTATTAATATTGACGCAAAATTATGAACAAAAAGACATTCCGCATGTTAATCGGTTGAGTTTCTGCGAACTTATGGGGGTTTTCAAATTTCGTAGTTTTTGATCATAAGCCATGAAGGGGGGTTCGATGAAATTTTTCAAAAACACTTTTTTTGCAAAACTCATATTGTTAAGTCAATTTATTAATATTGACGCAAAATTATGAACAAAAAGACATTCCGCATGTTAATCGGTTGAGTTTCTGCGAACTTATGGGGGTTTTCAAATTTCGTAGTTTTTGATCATAAGCCATGAAGGGGGGTTCGATGAAATTTTTCAAAAACACTTTTTTTACAAAACTTATATTGTTAAGTCAATTTATTAATATTGACGCAAAATTATGAACAAAAAGACATTCCGCATGTTAACCGGTTGAGTTTCTGCGAACTTATCGGAGTTTTCAAATTTCGTAGTTTTTGATCATAACCCATGAAGGGGGGTTCGATGAAATTTTTCAAAAACACTTTTTTTACAAAACTCATTTTTTTGAGTCAGTTTATTAATATTGACGCAAAATTATGAACAAAAAGACATTCCGCATGTTAACCGGTTGAGTTTCTGCGAACTTATCGGAGTTTTCAAATTTCGTAGTTTTTGATCATAACCCATGAAGGGGGGTTCGATGAAATTTTTCAAAAACACTTTTTTTACAAAACTCATATTGTTGAGTCAATTTATTAATATTGTCGCAAAATTATGAACAAAAAGACATTCCGCATGCTAATCGGTTGAGTTTCTGCGAACTTATGGGAGTTTTCAAATTTCGTAGTTTTTGATCATAAGCCATGAAGGGGGGTTCGATGAAATTTTTCAAAAACACTTTTTTTACAAAACTCATATTTTTGAGTCAGTTTATTAATATTGACGCAAAATTATGAACAAAAAGACATTCCGCATGTTAATCGGTTGAGTTTCTGCGAACTTATGGGGGTTTTCAAATTTCGTAGTTTTTGATCATAAGCCATGAAGGGGGGTTCGATGAAATTTTTCAAAAACACTTTTTTTACAAAACTCATATTGTTAAGTCAATTTATTAATATTGACGCAAAATTATGAACAAAAAGACATTCCGCATGTTAATCCGTTGAGTTTCTGCGAATTTATGGGAGTTTTCAAAATTCGTAGTTTTTGATCATAAGCCATGAAGGGGGGTTCGATGAAATTTTTCAAAAACACTTTTTTTACAAAACTCATATTTTTGAGTCAGTTTATTAATATTGACGCAAAATTATGAACAAAAAGACATTCCGCATGTTAATCGGTTGAGTTTCTGCGAACTTATCGGAGTTTTCAAATTTCGTAGTTTTTGATCATAAGCCATGAAGGGGGGTTCGATGAAATTTTTCAAAAACACTTTTTTTACAAAACTCATATTTTTGAGTCAGTTTATTAATATTGACGCAAAATTATAAACAAAAAGATATTCCGCATGTTAATCGGTTGAGTTTCTGCGAACATATGGGAGTTTTCAAATTTCGTAGTTTTTGATCATACGCCATGAAGGGGGGTTCGATGAAATTTTCCAAAAACATTTTTTTTACAAAACTCATATTTTTGTGTCAGTTTATTAATATTGAGGCCAAATTATGAACAAAAAGACATTCCGCATGTTAATCGGTTGAGTTTCTGCAAACTTATGGGAGTTTTCAAATTTCGTAGTTTTTGATCATAAGCCATGAAGGGGGGTTCGATGAAATTTTTCAAAAACATTTTTTTTACAAAACTCATTTTGTTTAGTCAATTTATTAATATTGACGCAAAATTATGATCAAAAAGACATTCCGCATGTTAATCGGTTGAGTTTCTGCGAACTTATGGGAGTTTTCAAATTTCGTAGTTTTTGATCATAAGCCATGAAGGGGGGTTCGATGAAATTTTTCAAAAACACTTTTTTTACAAAACTCATATTTTTGAGTCAGTTTATTAATATTGACGCAAAATTATGAACAAAAAGACATTCCGCATGTTAATCGGTTAGTTTCTGCGAACTTATTGGAGTTTTCAAATTTCGTAGTTTTTGATCATAAGCCATGAGGGGGGGCTCGATGAAATTTTTCAAAAACACTTTTTTACAAATCTCATTTTGTTTAGTCAATTTATTAATATTGACGCAAAATTATGATCAAAAAGACATTCCGCATGTTAATCGGTTGAGTTTCTGCGAACTTTTTGAGTCAATTTATTAATATTGACGCAAAATTATGAACAAAAAGACATTCCGCATGTTAATCGGTTGAGTTTCTGCGAACTTATGGGGGTTTTCAAATTTCGTAGTTTTTGATCATAAGCCATGAAGGGGGGTTCGATGAAATTTTTCAAAAACACTTTTTTTGCAAAACTCATATTGTTAAGTCAATTTATTAATATTGACGCAAAATTATGAACAAAAAGACATTCCGCATGTTAATCGGTTGAGTTTCTGCGAACTTATGGGGGTTTTCAAATTTCGTAGTTTTTGATCATAAGCCATGAAGGGGGGTTCGATGAAATTTTTCAAAAACACTTTTTTTACAAAACTTATATTGTTAAGTCAATTTATTAATATTGACGCAAAATTATGAACAAAAAGACATTTCGCATGTTAATCGGTTGAGTTTCTGCGAATTTATGGGAGTTTTCAAATTTCGTAGTTTTTGATCATAAGCCATGAAGGGGGGTTCGATGAAATTTTTCAAAAACATTTTTTTTACAAAACTCATATTTTTGAGTCAGTTTATTAATATTGAGGCCAAATTATGAACAAAAAGACATTCCGCATGTTAATCGGTTGAGTTTCTGCGAACTTATGGGAGTTTTCAAATTTCGTAGTTTTTGATCATAAGCCATGAAGGGGGGTTCGATGAAATTTTTCAAAAACATTTTTTTTACAAAACTCATTTTGTTTAGTCAATTTATTAATATTGACGCAAAATTATGATCAAAAAGACATTCCGCATGTTAATCGGTTGAGTTTCTGCGAACTTATGGGAGTTTTCAAATTTCGTAGTTTTTGATCATAAGCCATGAAGGCGGGTTCGATGAAAATTTTCAAAAACACTTTTTTTACAAAACTCATATTTTCGAGTCATTTATTAACATTGACGCAAAATTATGAACAAAAAGACATTCCGCATGTTAATCGGTTGAGTTTCTGCGAACTTATCGGAGTTTTAAAATTTCGTAGTTTTTGATCATAAGCCATGAAGGGGGGCTCGATGAAAATTTTCAAAAACACTTTTTTTACAAAACTCATATTTTTGAGTCAGTTTATTAATATTGACGCAAAACTATGATCAAAAAGACATTCCGCATGTAAATCGGTTGAGTTTCTGCGAACTTATGGGAGTTTTCAAATTTCGTAGTTTTTGATCATAAGCCATGAAGGGGGGCTCGATGAAATTTTTCAAAAACACTTTTTTTACAAAACTCATATTGTTGAGTCAATTTATTAATATTGACGCAAAATTATGAACAAAAAGACATTCCGCATGCTAATCGGTTGAGTTTCTGCGAACTTATGAGAGTTTTCAAATTTCGTAGTTTTTGATCATAAGCCATGAAGGGGGGTTCGATGAAATTTTTCAAAAACACTTTTTTTACAAAACTCATATTTTTGAGTCAGTTTATTAATATTGACGCAAAATTATGAACAAAAAGACATTCCGCATGTTAATCGGTTGAGTTTCTGCGAACTTATGGGGGTTTTCAAATTTCGTAGTTTTTGATCATAAGCCATGAAGGGGGGTTCGATGAAATTTTTCAAAAACACTTTTTTTACAAAACTCATATTGTTCAGTCAATTTATTAATATTGACGCAAAATTATGAACAAAAAGACATTCCGCATGTTAATCGGTTGAGTTTCTGCGAATTTATGGGAGTTTTCAAATTTCGTAGTTTTTGATCATAAGCCATGAAGGGGGGTTCGATGAAACTTTTCAAAAACACTTTTTTTACAAAACTCATATTTTTGAGTCAGTTTATTAATATTGACGCAAAATTATGAACAAAAAGACATTCCGCATGTTAATCGGTTGAGTTTCTGCGAACTTATCGGAGCTTTCAAATTTCGTAGTTTTTGATCATAAGCCATGAAGGGGGGTTCGATGAAATTTTTCAAAAACACTTTTTTTACAAAACTCATATTTTTGAGTCAGTTTATTAATATTGACGCAAAATTATGAACAAAAAGATATTCCGCATGTTAATCGGTTGAGTTTCTGCGAACTTATGGGAGTTTTCAAATTTCGTAGTTTTTGATCATAAGCCATGAAGGGGGGTTCGATGAAATTTTTCAAAAACATTTTTTTTACAAAACTCATATTTTTGAGTCAGTTTATTAATATTGAGGCCAAATTATGAACAAAAAGACATTCCGCATGTTAATCGGTTGAGTTTCTGCGAACTTATGGGAGTTTTCAAATTTCGTAGTTTTTGATCATAAGCCATGAAGGGGGGTTCGATGAAATTTTTCAAAAACATTTTTTTTACAAAACTCATTTTGTTTAGTCAATTTATTAATATTGACGCAAAATTATGATCAAAAAGACATTCCGCATGTTAATCGGTTGAGTTTCTGCGAACTTATGGGAGTTTTCAAATTTCGTAGTTTTTGATCATAAGCCATGAAGGCGGGTTCGATGAAAATTTTCAAAAACACTTTTTTTACAAAACTCATATTTTCGAGTCATTTATTAACATTGACGCAAAATTATGAACAAAAAGACATTCCGCATGTTAATCGGTTGAGTTTCTGCGAACTTATGGGAGTTTTCAAATTTCGTAGTTTTTGATCATAAGCCATGAAGGGGGGCTCGATGAAATTTTTCAAAAACACTCTTTTTACAAAACTCATATTGTTGAGTCAATTTATTAATATTGACGCAAAATTATGAACAAAAAGACATTCCGCATGCTAATCGGTTGAGTTTCTGCGAACTTATGAGAGTTTTCAAATTTCGTAGTTTTTGATCATAAGCCATGAAGGGGGGTTCGATGAAATTTTTCAAAAACACTTTTTTTACAAAACTCATATTTTTGAGTCAGTATATTAATATTGACGCAAAATTATGAACAAAAAGACATTCCGCATGTTAATCGGTTGAGTTTCTGCGAACTTATGGGGGTTTTCAAATTTCGTAGTTTTTGATCATAAGCCATGAAGGGGGGTTCGATGAAATTTTTCAAAAACACTTTTTTTACAAAACTCATATTGTTGAGTCAATTTATTAATATTGACGCAAAATTATGAAGAAAAAGACATTCCGCATGTTAATCGGTTGAGTTTCTGCGAATTTATGGGAGTTTTCAAATTTCGTAGTTTTTGATCATAAGCCATGAAGGGGGGTTCGATGAAATTTTTCAAAAACACTTTTTTTACAAAACTCATATTTTTGAGTCAGTTTATTAACATTGACGCAAAATTATGAACAAAAAGACATTCCGCATGTTAATCGGTTGAGTTTCTGCGAATTTATGGGATTTTTCAAATTTCGTAGTTTTTGATCATAAGCCATGAAGGGGGGTTCGATGAAATTTTTCAAAAACACTTTTTTTACAAAACTTATATTTTTGAGTCAGTTTATTAATATTGACGCAAAATAATGAATAAAAAGACATTCTGCATGTTAATCGGTTGAGTTTCTGCGAACTTATGGGAGTTTTCAAATTTCGTAGTTTTTGATCATAAGCCATGAAGGGGGGTTCGATGAAATTTTTCAAAAACATTTTTTTTACAAAACTCATTTTGTTTAGTCAATTTATTAATATTGACGCAAAATTATGATCAAAAAGACATTCCGCATGTTAATCGGTTGAGTTTCTGCGAACTTATCGGAGCTTTCAAATTTCGTAGTTTTTGATCATAAGCCATGAAGGGGGGTTCGATGAAATTTTTCAAAAACATTTTTTTTACAAATCTCATTTTGTTTAGTCAATTTATTAATATTGACGCAAAATTATGATCAAAAAGACATTCCGCATGTTAATCGGTTGAGTTTCTGCGAACTTTTTGAGTCAATTTATTAATATTGACGCAAAATTATGAACAAAAAGACATTCCGCATGTTAATCGGTTGCGTTTCTGCGAACTTATGGGGGTTTTCAAATTTCGTAGCTTTTGATCATAAGCCATGAAGGGGGGTTCGATGAAATTTTTCAAGAACACTTTTTTTACAAAACTCATATTGTTAAGTCAATTTATTAATATTGACGCAAAATTATGAACAAAAAGACATTCCGCATGTTAATCGGTTGAGTTTCTGCGAATTTATGGGAGTTTTCAAATTTCGTAGTTTTTGATCATAAGCCATGAAGGGGGGTTCGATGAAATTTTTCAAAAACACTTTTTTTACAAAACTCATATTTTTGAGTCAGTTTATTAATATTGACGCAAAATTATGAACAAAAAGACATTCCGCATGTTAATCGATTGAGTTTCTGCGAACTTATCGGAGCTTTCAAATTTCGTAGTTTTTGATCATAAGCCATGAAGGGGGGTTCGATGAAATTTTTCAAAAACACTTTTTTTACAAAACTCATGTTTTTGAGTCAGTTTATTAATATTGACGCAAAATTATGAACAAAAAGATATTCCGCATGTTAATCGGTTGAGTTTCTGCGAACTTATGGGAGTTTTCAAATTTCGTAGTTTTTGATCATAAGCCATGAAGGGGGGTTCGATGAAATTTTTCAAAAACATTTTTTTTACAAAACTCATATTTTTGAGTCAGTTTATTAATATTGAGGCCAAATTATGAACAAAAAGACATTCCGCATGTTAATCGGTTGAGTTTCTGCGAACTTATGGGAGTTTTCAAATTTCGTAGTTTTTGATCATAAGCCATGAAGGGGGGTTCGATGAAATTTTTCAAAAACATTTTTTTTACAAAACTCATTTTGTTTAGTCAATTTATTAATATTGACGCAAAATTATGATCAAAAAGACATTCCGCATGTTAATCGGTTGAGTTTCTGCGAACTTATGGGAGTTTTCAAATTTCGTAGTTTTTGATCATAAGCCATGAAGGGGGGTTCGATGAAATTTTTCAAAAACACTTTTTTTACAAAACTCATATTTTCGAGTCATTTATTAACATTGACGCAAAATTATGAACAAAAAGACATTCCGCATGTTAATCGGTTGAGTTTCTGCGAACTTATCGGAGTTTTCAAATTTCGTAGTTTTTGATCATAAGCCATGAAGGGGGGCTCGATGAAAATTTTCAAAAACACTTTTTTTACAAAACTCATATTTTTGAGTCTGTTTATTAATATTGACGCAAAATTATGATCAAAAAGACATTCCGCATGTAAATCGGTTGAGTTTCTGCGAACTTATGGGAGTTTTCAAATTTCGTAGTTTTTGATCATAAGCCATGAAGGGGGGCTCGATGTAATTTTTCAAAAACACTTTTTTTACAAAACTCATATTGTTGAGTCAATTTATTAATATTGACGCAAAATTATGAACAAAAAGACATTCCGCATGCTAATCGGTTGAGTTTCTGTGAGCTTATGAGAGTTTTCAAATTTCGTAGTTTTTGATCATAAGCCATGAAGGGGGGTTCGATGAAATTTTTCAAAAACACTTTTTTTACAAAACTCATATTTTTGAGTCAGTTTATTAATATTGACGCAAAATTATGAACAAAAAGACATTCCGCATGTTAATCGGTTGAGTTTCTGCGAACTTATGGGAGTTTTCAAATTTTGTAGTTTTTGATCATAAGCCATGAAGGGGGGTTCGATGAAATTTTTCAAAAACACTTTTTTTACAAAACTCATATTTTTGAGTCAGTTTATTAATATTGACGCAAAATAATGAATAAAAAGACATTCTGCATGTTAATCGGTTGAGTTTCTGCGAACTTATGGGAGTTTTCAAATTTCGTAGTTTTTGATCATAAGCCATGAAGGGGGGTTCGATGAAATTTTTCAAAAACATTTTTTTTACAAAACTCATATTTTTGAGTCAGTTTATTAATATTGACGCAAAATTGTGAACAAAAAGATATTCCGCATGTTAATCGGTTGAGTTTCTGCGAACTTTTTGAGTCAATTTATTAATATTGACGCAAAATTATGAACAAAAAGACATTCCGCATGTTAATCGGTTGAGTTTCTGCGAACTTATGGGGGTTTTCAAATTTCGTAGTTTTTGATCATAAGCCATGAAGGGGGGTTCGATGAAATTTTTCAAAAACACTTTTTTTACAAAACTCATATTGTTAAGTCAATTTATTAATATTGACGCAAAATTATGAACAAAAAGACATTCCGCATGTTAATCGGTTGAGTTTCTGCGAATTTATGGGAGTTTTCAAATTTCGTAGTTTTTGATCATAAGCCATGAAGGGGGGTTCGATGAAATTTTTCAAAAACACTTTTTTTACAAAACTCATATTGTTAAGTCAATTTATTAATATTGACGCAAAATTATGAACAAAAAGACATTCCGCATGTTAATCGGTTGAGTTTCTGCGAATTTATGGGAGTTTTCAAATTTCGTAGTTTTTGATCATAAGCCATGAAGGGGGGTTCGATGAAATTTTTCAAAAACACTTTTTTTACAAAACTCATTTTGTTTAGTCAATTTATTAATATTGACGCAAAATTATGATCAAAAAGACATTCCGCATGTTAATCGGTTGAGTTTCTGCGAACTTATCGGAGCTTTCAAATTTCGTAGTTTTTGATCATAAGCCATGAAGGGGGGTTCGATGAAATTTTTCAAAAACATTTTTTTTACAAATCTCATTTTGTTTAGTCAATTTATTAATATTGACGCAAAATTATGAACAAAAAGATATTCCGCATGTTAATCGGTTGAGTTTCTGCGAATTATGGGAGTTTTCAAATTTCGTAGTTTTTGATCATAAGCCATGAAGGGGGGTTCGATGAAATTTTTCAAAAACATTTTTTTTACAAAACTCATATTTTTGAGTCAGTTTATTAATATTGAGGCCAAATTATGAACAAAAAGACATTCCGCATGTTAATCGGTTGAGTTTCTGCGAACTTATGGGAGTTTTCAAATTTCGTAGTTTTTGATCATAAGCCATGAAGGGGGGTTCGATGAAATTTTTCAAAAACATTTTTTTTACAAAACTCATTTTGTTTAGTCAATTTATTAATATTGACGCAAAATTATGATCAAAAAGACATTCCGCATGTTAATCGGTTGAGTTTCTGCGAACTTATGGGAGTTTTCAAATTTCGTAATTTTTGATCATAAGCCATGAAGGGGGGTTCGATGAAATTTTTCAAAAACACTTTTTTTACAAAACTCATATTTTCGAGTCATTTATTAACATTGACGCAAAATTATGAACAAAAAGACATTCCGCATGTTAATCGGTTGAGTTTCTGCGAACTTATCGGAGTTTTCAAATTTCGTAGTTTTTGATCATAAGCCATGAAGGGGGGCTCGATGAAAATTTTCAAAAACACTTTTTTTACAAAACTCATATTTTTGAGTCTGTTTATTAATATTGACGCAAAATTATGATCAAAAAGACATTCCGCATGTAAATCGGTTGAGTTTCTGCGAACTTATGGGAGTTTTCAAATTTCGTAGTTTTTGATCATAAGCCATGAAGGGGGGCTCGATGTAATTTTTCAAAAACACTTTTTTTACAAAACTCATATTGTTGAGTCAATTTATTAATATTGACGCAAAATTATGAACAAAAAGACATTCCGCATGCTAATCGGTTGAGTTTCTGTGAACTTATGAGAGTTTTCAAATTTCGTAGTTTTTGATCATAAGCCATGAAGGGGGGTTCGATGAAATTTTTCAAAAACACTTTTTTTTACAAAACTCATATTTTTGAGTCAGTTTATTAATATTGACGCAAAATTATGAACAAAAAGACATTCCGCATGTTAATCGGTTGAGTTTCTGCGAACTTATGGGAGTTTTCAAATTTTGTAGTTTTTGATCATAAGCCATGAAGGGGGGTTCGATGAAATTTTTCAAAAACACTTTTTTTACAAAACTCATATTTTTGAGTCAGTTTATTAACATTGACGCAAAATTATGAACAAAAAGACATTCCGCATGTTAATCGGTTGAGTTTCTGCGAATTTATGGGAGTTTTCAAATTTCGTAGTTTTTGATCATAAGCCATGAAGGGGGGTTCGATGAAATTTTTCAAAAACACTTTTTTTACAAAACTCATATTTTTGAGTCAGTTTATTAATATTGACGCAAAATAATGAATAAAAAGACATTCTGCATGTTAATCGGTTGAGTTTCTGCGAACTTATGGGAGTTTTCAAATTTCGTAGTTTTTGATCATAAGCCATGAAGGGGGGTTCGATGAAATTTTTCAAAAACATTTTTTTTACAAAACTCATATTTTTGAGTCAGTTTATTAATATTGACGCAAAATTGTGAACAAAAAGATATTCCGCATGTTAATCGGTTGAGTTTCTGCGAACTTTTTGAGTCAATTTATTAATATTGACGCAAAATTATGAACAAAAAGACATTCCGCATGTTAATCGGTTGAGTTTCTGCGAACTTATGGGGGTTTTCAAATTTCGTAGTTTTTGATCATAAGCCATGAAGGGGGGTTCGATGAAATTTTTCAAAAACACTTTTTTTACAAAACTCATATTGTTAGGTCAATTTATTAATATTGACGCAAAATTATGAACAAAAAGACATTCCGCATGTTAATCGGTTGAGTTTCTGCGAATTTATGGGAGTTTTCAAATTTCGTAGTTTTTGATCATAAGCCATGAAGGGGGGTTCGATGAAATTTTTCAAAAACACTTTTTTTACAAAACTCATATTTTTGGGTCAGTTTATTAACATTGACGCAAAATTATGAACAAAAAGACATTCCGCATGTTAATCGGTTAAGTTTCTGCGAATTTATGGGAGTTTTTAAATTTCGTAGTTTTTGATCATAAGCCATGAAGGGGGGTTCGATGAAATTTTTCAAAAACACTTTTTTTACAAAACTCATATTTTTGAGTCAGTTTATTAATATTGACGCAAAATTATGAACAAAAAGACATTCCGCATGTTAATCGGTTGAGTTTCTGCGAACTTATCGGAGTTTTCAAATTTCGTAGTTTTTGATCATAAGCCATGAAGGGGGGTTCGATGAAATTTTTCAAAAACACTTTTTTTACAAAACTCATATTTTTGAGTCAGTTTATTAATATTGACGCAAAATTGTGAACAAAAAGATATTCCGCATGTTAATCGGTTGAGTTTCTGCGAACTTTTTGAGTCAATTTATTAATATTGACGCAAAATTATGAACAAAAGACATTCCGCATGTTAATCGGTTGAGTTTCTGCGAACTTATGGGGGTTTTCAAATTTCGTAGTTTTTGATCATAAGCCATGAAGGGGGGTTCGATGAAATTTTTCAAAAACACTTTTTTTACAAAACTCATATTGTTAAGTCAATTTATTAATATTGACGCAAAATTATGAACAAAAAGACATTCCGCATGTTAATCGGTTGAGTTTCTGCGAATTTATGGGAGTTTTCAAATTTCGTAGTTTTTGATCATAAGCCATGAAGGGGGGCTCGATGAAATTTTTCAAAAACACTTTTTTACAAATCTCATTTTGTTTAGTCAATTTATTAATATTGACGCAAAATTATGATCAAAAAGACATTCCGCATGTTAATCGGTTGAGTTTCTGCGAACTTTTTGAGTCAATTTATTAATATTGACGCAAAATTATGAACAAAAAGACATTCCGCATGTTAATCGGTTGAGTTTCTGCGAACTTATGGGGGTTTTCAAATTTCGTAGTTTTTGATCATAAGCCATGAAGGGGGGCTCGATGAAATTTTTCAAAAACTCTTTTTTACAAATCTCATTTTGTTTAGTCAATTTATTAATATTGACGCAAAATGATGATCAAAAAGACATTCCGCATGTTAATCGGTTGAGTTTCTGCGAACTTATTGAGTCAATTTATTAATATTGACGCAAAATTATGAACAAAAAGACATTCCGCATGTTAATCGGTTGAGTTTCTGCGAACTTATGGGGGTTTTCAAATTTCGTAGTTTTTGATCATAAGCCATGAAGGGGGGTTCGATGAAATTTTTCAAAAACACTTTTTTTACAAAACTCATATTGTTAAGTCAATTTATTAATATTGACGCAAAATTATGAACAAAAAGACATTCCGCATGTTAATCGGTTGAGTTTCTGCGAATTTATGGGAGTTTTCAAATTTCGTAGTTTTTGATCATAAGCCATGAAGGGGGGTTCGATGAAATTTTTCAAAAACACTTTTTTTACAAAACTCATATTTTTGAGTCAGTTTATTAATATTGACGCAAAATTATGAACAAAAAGACATTCCGCATGTTAATCGGTTGAGTTTCTGCGAACTTATGGGAGCTTTCAAATTTCGTAGTTTTTGATCATAAGCCATGAAGGGGGGTTCGATGAAATTTTTCAAAAACACTTTTTTTACAAAACTCATATTTTTGAGTCAGTTTATTAATATTGACGCAAAATTATGAACAAAAAGATATTCCGCATGTTAATCGGTTGAGTTTCTGCGAACTTATGGGAGTTTTCAAATTTCGTAGTTTTTGATCATAAGCCATGAAGGGGGGTTCGATGAAATTTTTCAAAAACATTTTTTTTACAAAACTCATATTTTTGAGTCAGTTTATTAATATTGAGGCCAAATTATGAACAAAAAGACATTCCGCATGTTAATCGGTTGAGTTTCTGCGAACTTATGGGAGTTTTCAAATTTCGTAGTTTTTGATCATAAGCCATGAAGGGGGGTTCGATGAAATTTTTCAAAAACATTTTTTTTACAAAACTCATTTTGTTTAGTCAATTTATTAATATTGACGCAAAATTATGATCAAAAAGACATTCCGCATGTTAATCGGTTGAGTTTCTACGAACTTATGGGAGTTTTCAAATTTCGTAGTTTTCGATCATAAGCCATGAAGGGGGGTTCGATGAAATTTTTCAAAAACACTTTTTTACAAAACTCATATTTTCGAGTCATTTATTAACATTGACGCAAAATTATGAACAAAAAGACATTCCGCATGTTAATCGGTTGAGTTTCTGCGAACTTATCGGAGTTTTCAAATTTCGTAGTTTTTGATCATAAGCCATGAAGGGGGGCTCGATGAAAATTTTCAAAAACACTTTTTTTACAAAACTCATATTTTTGAGTCAGTTTATTAATATTGACGCAAAATTATGATCAAAAAGACATTCCGCATGTAAATCGGTTGAGTTTCTGTGAACTTATCGGAGTTTTCAAATTTCGT
Organism: Drosophila limbata; assembly: GCA_963924055.1. Taxonomy (NCBI): domain Eukaryota; kingdom Metazoa; phylum Arthropoda; class Insecta; order Diptera; family Drosophilidae; genus Drosophila; species Drosophila limbata. Next base: position 55,291 of record CAWUOW010000012.1, read on the forward strand.
AGTTTTTGATCATAAGCCATGAAGGGGGGTTCGATGAAATTTTTCAAAAACACTTTTTTTACAAAACTCATATTTTTGAGTCAGTTTATTAATATTGACGCAAAATTAAGATCAAAAAGACTTTCCGCATGTAAATCGGTTGAGTTTCTGCGAACTTATGGGAGTTTTCAAATTTCGTAGTTTTTGATCATAAGCCATGAAGGGGGGTTCGATGAAATTTTTCAAAAACACTTTTTTTACAAAACTCATATTTTTGAGTCAGTTTATTAATATTGACGCAAAATTATGAACAAAAAGACATTCCGCATGTTAATCGGTTGAGTTTCTGCGAACTTATGGGAGCTTTCAAATTTCGTAGTTTTTGATCATAAGCCATGAAGGGGGGTTCGATGAAATTTTTCAAAAACACTTTTTTTACAAAACTCATATTTTTGAGTCAGTTTATTAATATTGACGCAAAATTATGAACAAAAAGATATTCCGCATGTTAATCGGTTGAGTTTCTGCGAACTTATGGGAGTTTTCAAATTTCGTAGTTTTTGATCATAAGCCATGAAGGGGGGTTCGATGAAATTTTTCAAAAACATTTTTTTTACAAAACTCATATTTTTGAGTCAGTTTATTAATATTGAGGCCAAATTATGAACAAAAAGACATTCCGCATGTTAATCGGTTGAGTTTCTGCGAACTTATGGGAGTTTTCAAATTTCGTAGTTTTTGATCATAAGCCATGAAGGGGGGTTCGATGAAATTTTTCAAAAACATTTTTTTTACAAAACTCATTTTGTTTAGTCAATTTATTAATATTGACGCAAAATTATGATCAAAAAGACATTCCGCATGTTAATCGGTTGAGTTTCTGCGAACTTATGGGAGTTTTCAAATTTCGTAGTTTTTGATCATAAGCCATGAAGGGGGGTTCGATGAAATTTTTCAAAAACACTTTTTTACAAAACTCATATTTTCGAGTCATTTATTAACATTGACGCAAAATTATGAACAAAAAGACATTCCGCATGTTAATCGGTTGAGTTTCTGCGAACTTATCGGAGTTTTCAAATTTCGTAGTTTTTGATCATAAGCCATGAAGGGGGGCTCGATGAAAATTTTCAAAAACACTTTTTTTACAAAACTCATATTTTTGAGTCAGTTTATTAATATTGACGCAAAATTATGATCAAAAAGACATTCCGCATGTAAATCGGTTGAGTTTCTGTGAACTTATCGGAGTTTTCAAATTTCGTAGTTTTTGATCATAAGCCATGAAGGGGGGTTCGATGAAATTTTTCAAAAACACTTTTTTTACAAAACTCATATTTTTGAGTCAGTTTATTAATATTGACGCAAAATTATGATCAAAAAGACTTTCCGCATGTAAATCGGTTGAGTTTCTGCGAACTTATGGGAGTTTTCAAATTTCGTAGTTTTTGATCATAAGCCATGAAGGGGGGTTCGATGAAATTTTTCAAAAACACTTTTTTTACAAAACTCATATTTTTGAGTCAGTTTATTAACATTGACGCAAAATTATGAACAAAAAGACATTCCGCATGTTAATCGGTTGAGTTTCTGCGAACTTATCGGAGTTTTCAAATTTCGTAGTTTTTGATCATAAGCCATGAAGGGGGTTCGATGAAATTTTTCAAAAACACTTTTTTTACAAAACTCATATTTTTGAGTCAGTTTATTAATATTGACGCAAAATTGTGAACAAAAAGATATTCCGCATGTTAATCGGTTGAGTTTCTGCGAACTTATCGGAGTTTTCAAATTTCGTAGTTTTTGATCATAAGCCATGAAGGGGGGTTCGATGAAACTTTTCAAAAACATTTTTTTTACAAAACTCATATTTTTGAGTCAGTTTATTAATATTGAGGCCAAATTATGAACAAAAAGACATTCCGCATGTTAATCGGTTGAGCTTCTGCGAACTTATGGGAGTTTTCAAATTTCGTAGTTTTTGATCATAAGCCATGAAGGGGGGTTCGATGAAATTTTTCAAAAACATTTTTTTTACAAAACTCATTTTGTTTAGTCAATTTATTAATATTAACGCAAAATTATGATCAAAAAGACATTCCGCATGTTAATCGGTTGAGTTTCTGCGAACTTATGGGAGTTTTCAAATTTCGTAGTTTTCGATCATAAGCGATGAAGGGGGGTTCGATGAAATTTTTCAAAAACACTTTTTTTACAAAACTCATATTTTTTAGTCAGTTTATTAATATTGACGCAAAATTATGATCAAAAAGACTTTCCGCATGTAAATCGGTTGAGTTTCTGTGAACTTATCGGAGTTTTCAAATTTCGTAGTTTTTGATCATAAGCCATGAAGGGGGGTTCGATGAAATTTTTCAAAAACACTTTTTTTACAAAACTCATATTTTTGAGTCAGTTTATTAATATTGACGCAAAATTATGATCAAAAAGACTTTCCGCATGTAAATCGGTTGAGTTTCTGCGAACTTATGGGAGTTTTCAAATTTCGTAGTTTTTGATCATAAGCCATGAAGGGGGGTTCGATGAAATTTTTCAAAAACACTTTTTTTACAAAACTCATATTTTTGAGTCAGTTTATTAATATTGACGCAAAATTATGATCAAAAAGACATTCCGCATGTTAATCGGTTGAGTTTCTGCGAACTTATGGGAGTTTTCAAATTTCGTAGTTTTTGATCATAAGCCATGAAGGGGGGTTCGATGAAATTTTTCAAAAACACTTTTTTTACAAAACTCATATTTTTGAGTCAGTTTATTAATATTGACGCAACATTATGAACAAAAAGACATTCCGCATGTTAATCGGTTGAGTTTCTGCGAACTTATGGGAGTTTTCAAATTTCGTAGTTTTTGATCATAAGCCATGAAGGGGGGTTCGATGAAATTTTTCAAAAACATTTTTTTTACAAAACTCATATTTTTGAGTCAGTTTATTAACATTGACGCAAAATTATGAACAAAAAGACATTCCGCATGTTAATCGGTTGAGTTTCTGCGAATTTATGGGAGTTTTCAAATTTCGTAGTTTTTGATCATAAGCCATGAAGGGGGGTTCGATGAAATTTTTCAAAAACACTTTTTTTACAAAACTCATATTTTTGAGTCAGTTTATTAATATTGACGCAAAATTATGAACAAAAAGACATTCCGCATGTTAATCGGTTGAGTTTCTGCGAACTTATGGGAGTTTTCAAATTTCGTAGTTTTTGATCATAAGCCATGAAGGGGGGTTCGATGAAATTTTTCGAAAACACTTTTTTTACAAAACTCATATTTTTGAGTCAGTTTATTAACATTGACGCAAAATTATGAACAAAAAGCATTCCGCATGTTAATCGGTTGAGTTTCTGCGAATTTATGGGAGTTTTCAAATTTCGTAGTTTTTGATCATAAGCCATGAAGGGGGGTTCGATGAAATTTTTCAAAAACACTTTTTTTACAAAACTCATATTTTTGAGTCAGTTTATTAATATTGACGCAAAATTATGAACAAAAAGACATTCCGCATGTTAATCGGTTGAGTTTCTGCGAACTTATCGGAGTTTTCAAATTTCGTAGTTTTTGATCATAATGAATGATCGATGAAATTTTTCAAAAACATTTTTTTTACAAAACTGATTTTGTTTAGTCAATTTATTAATATTGACGCAAAATTATGATCAAAAAGACATTCCGCATGTTAATCGGTTGAGTTTCTGCGAACTTATCGGAGTTTTCAAATTTCGTAGTTTTTGATCATAAGCCATGAAGGGGGGTTCGATGAACTTTTTCAAAAACACTTTTTTACAAAACTCATATTTTTGAGTCAGTTTATTAATATTGACGCAAAATTATGAACAAAAAGATATTCCGCATGTTAATCGGTTGAGTTTCTGCGAACTTATGGGAGTTTTCAAATTTCGTAGTTTTTGATCATAAGCCATGAAGGGGGGTTCGATGAAATTTTTCAAAAACATTTTTTTTACATAACTCATATTTTTGAGTCAGTTTATTAATATTGAGGCCAAATTATGAACAAAAAGACATTCCGCATGTTAATCGGTTGAGTTTCTGCGAACTTATGGGAGTTTTCAAATTTCGTAGTTTTTGATCATAAGCCATGAAGGGGGGTTCGATGAAATTTTTCAAAAACATTTTTTTTACAAAACTCATATTTTTGAGTCAGTTTATTAATATTGACGCAAAATTATGATCAAAAAGACTTTCCGCATGTAAATCGGTTGAGTTTCTGCGAACTTATGGGAGTTTTCAAATTTCGTAGTTTTTGATCATTAGCCATGAAGGGGGGTTCGATGAAATTTTTCAAAAACACTTTTTTTACAAAACTCATATTTTTGAGTCAGTTTATTAATATTGACGCAAAATTATGAACAAAAAGACATTCCGCGTGTTAATCGGTTGTGTTTCTGCGAACTTATGGGAGTTTTCAAATTTCGTAGTTTTTGATCATAAGCCATGAAGGGGGTTCGATGAAATTTTTCAAAAACACTTTTTTTACAAAACTCATATTTTTGAGTCAGTTTATTAACATTGACGCAAAATTATGAACAAAAAGACATTCCGCAGGTTAATCGGTTGAGTTTCTGCGAACTTTTCGGAGTTTTCAAATTTCGTAGTTTTTGATCATAAGCCATGAAGGGGGTTCGATGAAATTTTTCAAAAACACTTTTTTTACAAAACTCATATTTTTGAGTCAGTTTATTAATATTGTCGCAAAATTATGATCAAAAAGACTTTCCGCATGTAAATCGGTTGAGTTTCTGCGAACTTATGGGAGTTTTCAAATTTCGTAGTTTTTGATCATAAGCCATGAAGGGGGGTTCGATGAAATTTTTCAAAAACACTTTTTTTACAAAACTCATATTTTTGAGTCAGTTTATTAATATTGACGCAAAATTATGAACAAAAAGACTTTCCGCATGTTAATCGGTTGAGTTTCTGCGAACTTATCGGAGTTTTCAAATTTCGTAGTTTTTGATCATAAGCCATGAAGGGGGGGTTCGATGAAATTTTTCATAAACACTTTTTTACAAAACACTTTTTTACAAAACTCATATTTTTGAGTCAGTTTATTAATATTGACGCAAAATTATGAACAAAAAGACTTTCCGCATGTTAATCGGTTGAGTTTCTGCGAACTTATCGGAGTTTTCAAATTTCGTAGTTTTTGATCATAAGCCATGAAGGGGGGGTTCGATGAAATTTTTCAAAAACACTTTTTTACAAAACTCATATTTTTGAGTCAGTTTATTAATATTGACGCAAAATTATGAACAAAAAGACATTCCGCGTGTTAATCGGTTGTGTTTCTGCGAACTTATGGGAGTTTTCAAATTTCGTAGTTTTTGATCATAAGCCATGAAGGGGGTTCGATGAAATTTTTCAAAAACACTTTTTTTACAAAACTCATATTTTTGAGTCAGTTTATTAACATTGACGCAAAATTATGAACAAAAAGACATTCCGCAGGTTAATCGGTTGAGTTTCTGCGAACTTTTCGGAGTTTTCAAATTTCGTAGTTTTTGATCATAAGCAATGAAGGGGGTTCGATGAAATTTTTCAAAAACACTTTTTTTACAAAACTCATATTTTTGAGTCAGTTTATTAATATTGTCGCAAAATTATGATCAAAAAGACTTTCCGCATGTAAATCGGTTGAGTTTCTGCGAACTTATGGGAGTTTTCAAATTTCGTAGTTTTTGATCATAAGCCATGAAGGGGGGTTCGATGAAATTTTTCAAAAACACTTTTTTTACAAAACTCATATTTTTGAGTCAGTTTATTAATATTGACGCAAAATTATGAACAAAAAGACTTTCCGCATGTTAATCGGTTGAGTTTCTGCGAACTTATCGGAGTTTTCAAATTTCGTAGTTTTTGATCATAAGCCATGAAGGGGGGGTTCGATGAAATTTTTCAAAAACACTTTTTTACAAAACACTTTTTTACAAAACTCATATTTTTGAGTCAGTTTATTAATATTGACGCAAAATTATGAACAAAAAGACATTCCGCGTGTTAATCGGTTGAGTTTCTGCGAACTTATGGGAGTTTTCAAATTTCGTAGTTTTTGATCATAAGCCATGAAGGGGGGTTCGATGAAATTTTTCAAAAACACTTTTTTTACAAAACTCATATTTTTGAGTCAGTTTATTAATATTGACGCAAAATTATGAACAAAAAGACATTCCGCATGTTAATCGGTTGAGTTTCTGCGAACTTATGGGAGTTTTCAAATTTCGTAGTTTTTGATCATAAGCCATGAAGGGGGGTTCGATGAAATTTTTCAAAAACATTTTTTTTACAAAACTCATATTTTTGAGTCAGTTTATTAACATTGACGCAAAATTATGAACAAAAAGGCATTCCGCATGTTAATCGGTTGATTTTCTGCTAATTTATGGGAGTTTTCAAATTTCGTAGTTTTTGATCATAAGCCATGAAGGGGGGTTCGATGAAATTTTTCAAAAACACTTTTTTTACAAAACTCATATTTTTGAGTCAGTTTATTAATATTGACGCAAAATTATGAACAAAAAGACATTCCGCATGTTAATCGGTTGAGTTTCTGCGAACTTATCGGAGTTTTCAAATTTCGTAGTTTTTGATCATAAGCCATGAAGGGGGGTTCGATGAAATTTTTCAAAAACACTTTTTTTACAAAACTCATATTTTTGAGTCAGTTTATTAACATTGACGCAAAATTATGAACAAAAAGACATTCCGCATGTTAATCGGTTGAGTTTCTGCGAATTTATGGGAGTTTTCATATTTCGTAGTTTTTGATCATAAGCCATGAAGGGGGGTTCGATGAAATTTTTCAAAAACACTTTTTTTACAAAACTCATATTTTTGAGTCAGTTTATTAATATTGACGCAAAATTATTAACAAAAAGATATTCCGCATGTTAATCGGTTGAGTTTCTGCGAACTTATGGGAGTTTTCAAATTTCGTAGTTTTTGATCATAAGCCATGAAGGGGGGTTCGATGAAATTTTTCAAAAACATTTTTTTTACAAAACTCATTTTGTTTAGTCAATTTATTAATATTGAGGCAAAACTATGATCAAAAAGACATTCCGCATGTTAATCGGTTGAGTTTCTGCGAACTTATGGGAGTTTTCAAATTTCGTAGTTTTTGATCATAAGCCATGAAGGGGGGTTCGATGAAATTTTTCAAAAACACTTTTTTTACAAAACTCATATTTTTGAGTCAGCTTATTAATATTGACGCAAAATTATGATCAAAAAGACTTTCCGCATGTAAATCGGTTGAGTTTCTGTGAACTTATCGGAGTTTTCAAATTTCGTAGTTTTTGATCATAAGCCATGAAGGGGGGTTCGATGAAATTTTTCAAAAACACTTTTTTTACAAAACTCATATTTTTGAGTCAGTTTATTAATATTGACGCAAAATTATGATCAAAAAGACTTTCCGCATGTAAATCGGTTGAGTTTCTGCGAACTTATGGGAGTTTTCAAATTTCGTAGTTTTTGATCATAAGCCATGAAGGGGGGTTCGATGAAATTTTTCAAAAACACTTTTTTTACAAAACTCATATTTTTGAGTCAGTTTATTAATATTGACGCAAAATTATGATCAAAAGGACATTCCGCATGTTAATCGGTTGAGTTTCTGCGAACTTATGGGAGTTTTCAAATTTCGTAGTTTTTGATCATAAGCCATGAAGGGGGGTTCGATGAAATTTTTCAAAAACACTTTTTTTACAAAACTCATATTTTTGAGTCAGTTTATTAACATTGACGCAAAATTATGAACAAAAAGACATTCCGCAGGTTAATCGGTTGAGTTTCTGCGAACTTATCGGAGTTTTCAAATTTCGTAGTTTTTGATCATAAGCCATGAAGGGGGCTCGATGAAATTTTTCAAAAACACTTTTTTTACAAAACTCATATTTTTGAGTCAGTTTATTAATATTGACGCAAAATTATGATCAAAAAGACTTTCCGCATGTAAATCGGTTGAGTTTCTGCGAACTTATGGGAGTTTTCAAATTTCGTAGTTTTTGATCATAAGCCATGAAGGTGGGTTCGATGAAATTTTTCAAAAACACTTTTTTTACAAAACTCATATTTTTGAGTCAGTTTATTAATATTGACGCAAACATATGAACAAAAAGACTTTCCGCATGTTAATCGGTTGAGTTTCTGCGAACTTATCGGAGTTTTCAAATTTCGTAGTTTTTGATCATAAGCCATGAAGGGGGGGTTCGATGAAATTTTTCAAAAACACTTTTTTACAAAACACTTTTTTACAAAACTCATATTTTTGAGTCAGTTTATTAATATTGATGCAAAATTATGAACAAAAAGACATTCCGCGTGTTAATCGGTTGAGTTTCTGCGAACTTATGGGAGTTTTCAAATTTCGTAGTTTTTGATCATAAGCCATGAAGGGGGGTTCGATGAAATTTTTCAAAAACACTTTTTTTACAAAACTCATATTTTTGAGTCAGTTTAATAATATTGACGCAAAATTATGAACAAAAAGACATTCCGCATGTTAATCGGTTGAGTTTCTGCGAACTTATGGGAGTTTTCAAATTTCGTAGTTTTTGATCATAAGCCATGAAGGGGGGTTCGATGAAATTTTTCAAAAACACTTTCTTACAAAACTCATTTTGTTTAGTCAGTTTATTAATATTGACGCAAAATTATGAACAAAAAGACATTTCGCATGTAAATCGGTTGAGTTTCTGCGAACTTATGGGAGATTTCAAATTTCGTAGTTTTTGATCATAAGCCATGAAGGGGGGTTCGATGAAATTTTTCAAAAACACTTTTTTTACAAAACTCATAAATTTTGAGTTAGTTTATTAATATTGACGCAAAATTATGAACAAAAAGACATTCCGCATGTAAATCGGTTGAGTTTCTGCGAACTTATGGGAGTTTTCAAATTTCGTAGTTTTTGATCATAAGCCATGAAGGGGGGTTCGATGAAATTTTTCAAAAACACTTTTTTTACAAAACTCATAAATTTTGAGTTAGTTTATTAATATTGACGCAAAATTATGAACAAAAAGACATTCCGCATGTAAATCGGTTGAGTTTCTGCGAACTTATGGGAGCTTTCAAATTTCGTAGTTTTTGATCATAAGCCATGAAGGGGGGTTCGATGAAATTTTTCAAAAACACTTTTTTAGAAAACTCATATTTTTGAGTCAGTTTATTAATATTGACGCAAAATTATGAACAAAAAGACATTCCGCATGTTAATCGGTTGAGTTTCTGCGAACTTATGGGAGTTTTCAAATTTCGTAGTTTTTGATCATAAGCCATGAAGGGGGGTTCGATGAAATTTTTCAAAAACACTTTTTTTACAAAACTCATATTTTTGAGTCAGTATTAATATTGACGCAAAATTATGATCAAAAAGACTTTCCGCATGTAAATCGGTTGAGTTTCTGTGAACTTATCGGAGTTTTCAAATTTCGTAGTTTTTGATCATAAGCCATGAAGGGGGGTTCGATGAAATTTTTCAAAAACACTTTTTTTACAAAACTCATATTTTTGAGTCAGTTTATTAATATTGACGCAAAATTATGATCAAAAAGACTTTCCGCATGTAAATCGGTTGAGTTTCTGCGAACTTATGGGAGTTTTCAAATTTCGTAGTTTTTGATCATAAGCCATGAAGGGGGGTTCGATGAAATTTTTCAAAAACACTTTTTTTACAAAACTCATATTTTTGAGTCAGTTTATTAATATTGACGCAAAATTATGATCAAAAAGACATTCCGCATGTTAATCGGTTGAGTTTCTGCGAACCTATGGGAGTTTTCAAATTTCGTCGTTTTTGATCATAAGCCATGAAGGGGGGTTCGATGAAATTTTTCAAAAACACTTTTTTTACAAAACTCATATTTTTGAGTCAGTTTATTAACATTGACGCAAAATTATGAACAAAAAGACATTCCGCATGTTAATCGGTTGAGTTTCTGCGAACTTATCGGAGTTTTCAAATTTCGTAGTTTTTGATCATAAGCCATGAAGGGGGTTCGATGAAATTTTTCAAAAACACTTTTTTTACAAAACTCATATTTTTGAGTCAGTTTATTGATATTGACGCAAAATTATGAACAAAAAGACATTCCACGGGTTAATCGGTTGAGTTTCTGCGAACTTATGGGAGTTTTCAAATTTCGTAGTTTTTGATCATAAGCCATGAAGGGGGGCTCGATGAAATTTTTCAAAAACACTTTTTTTACAAAACTCATATTTTTGAGTCAGTTTATTAATATTGACGCAAAATTATGAACAAAAAGACTTTCCGCATGTTAATCGGTTGAGTTTCTGCGAACTTATGGGAGTTTTCAAATTTCGTAGTTTTTGATCATAAGCCATGAACGGGGGTTCGATGAAATTTTTCAAAAACACTTTCTTACAAAACTCATTTTGTTTAGTCAGTTTATTAATATTGACGCAAAATTATGAACAAAAAAACATTTCGCATGTAAATCGGTTGAGTTTCTGCGAACTTATGGGAGATTTCAAATTTCGTAGTTTTTGATCATAAGCCATGAAGGGGGGTTCGATGAAATTTTTCAAAAACACTTTTTTTACAAAACTCATAAATTTTGAGTCAGTTTATTAATATTGACGCAAAATTATGAACAAAAGACATTCCGCATGTAAATCGGTTGAGTTTCTGCGAACTTATGGGGGTTTTCAAATTTCGTCGTTTTTGATCATAAGCCATGAAGGGGGGCTCGATGAAATTTTTCAAAAACACTTTTTTTACAAAACTCATATTTTTGAGTCAGTTTATTAATATTGACGCAAAATTATGAACAAAAAGACATTCCGCATGTTAATCGGCTGAGTTTCTGCGAACTTATCGGAGTTTTCAAATTTCGTAGTTTTTGATCATAAGCCATGAAGGGGGGTTCGATGAAATTTTTCAAAAACACTTTTTTACAAAACTCATATTTTTGAGTCAGTTTATTAATATTGACGCAAAATTATGAACAAAAAGACATTCCGCATGTTAATCGGTTGAGTTTCTGCGAACTTATGGGGGTTTTCAAATTTCGTAGTTTTTGATCATAAGCCATGAAGGGGGGTTCGATGAAATTTTTCAAAAACTTTTTTTTTACAAAACTCATATTTTTGAGTCAGTTTATTAATATTGACGCAAAATGATGAACAAAAAGACATTCCGCATGTTAATCGGTTGAGTTTCTTCGAACTTATCGGAGTTTTCAAATTTCGTAGTTTTTGATCATAAGCTATGAAGGGGGGTTCGATGAAATTTTTCAAAAACACTTTTTTTACAAAACTCATATTGTTGAGTCAATTTATTAATATTGACGCAAAATTATGAACAAAAAGACATTCCGCATGTTAATCGGTTGAGTTTCTGCGAACTTATGGGAGTTTTCAAATTTCGTAGTTTTTGATCATAAGCCATGAAGGAGGGTTCGATGAAATTTTTCAAAAACACTTTTTTTACAAAACTCATATTTTTGAGTCAGTTTATTAATATTGACGCAAAATTATGAACAAAAAGACATTCCGCATGTTAATCGGTTGAGTTTCTGCGAACTTATGGGAGTTTTCAAATTTCGTAGTTTTTGATCATAAGCCATGAAGGGGGGTTCGATGAAATTTTTCAAAAACACTTTTTTTACAAAACTCATATTTTTGAGTCAGTTTATTAACATTGACGCAAAATTATGAACAAAAAGACATTCCGTATGTTAATCGGTTGAGTTTCTGCGAACTTATGGGAGTTTTCAAATTTCGTAGTTTTTGATCATTAGCCATGAAGGGGGGTTCGATGAAATTTTTCAAAAACACTTTTTTTACAAAACTCATATTTTTGAGTCAGTTTATTAATATTCACGCCCAATTATGAACAAAAAGACTTTCCGCATGTTAATCGGTTGAGTTTCTGCGAACTTATGGGAGTTTTCAAATTTCGTAGTTTTTGATCTTAAGCCATGAAGGGGGGTTCGATGAAATTTTTCAAAAACACTTTTTTTACAAAACTCATATTTTTGAGTCAGTTTATTAATATTGACGCAAAATTATGAACAAAAAGACATTCCGCATGTTAATCGGTTGAGTTTCTGCGAACTTATGGGAGTTTTCAAATTTCGTAGTTTTTGATCATAAGCCATGAAGGGGGGTTCGATGAAATTTTTCAAAAACATTTTTTTTACAAAACTCATTTTGTTTAGTCAATTTATTAATATTGAGGCAAAATTATGATCAAAAAGACATTCCGCATGTTAATCGGTTGAGTTTCTGCGAACTTATGGGAGTTTTCAAATTTCGTAGTTTTTGATCATAAGCCATGAAGGGGGGTTCGATGAAATTTTTCAAAAACACTTTTTTTACAAAACTCATATTTTTGAGTCAGTTTATTAATATTGACGCAAAATTATGATCAAAAAGACTTTCCGCATGTAAATCGGTTGAGTTTCTGTGAACTTATCGGAGTTTTCAAATTTCGTAGTTTTTGATCATAAGCCATGAAGGGGGGTTCGATGAAATTTTTCAAAAACACTTTTTTTACAAAACTCATATTTTTGAGTCAGTTTATTAATATTGACGCAAAATTATGATCAAAAAGACTTTCCGCATGTAAATCGGTTGAGTTTCTGCGAACTTATGGGAGTTTTCAAATTTCGTAGTTTTTGATCATAAGCCATGAAGGGGGGTTCGATGAAATTTTTAAAAACACTTTTTTTACAAAACTCATATTTTTGAGTCAGTTTATTAATATTGACGCAAAATTATGATCAAAAGGACATTCCGCATGTTAATCGGTTGAGTTTCTGCGAACTTATGGGAGTTTTCAAATTTCGTAGTTTTTGATCATAAGCCATGAAGGGGGGTTCGATGAAATTTTTCAAAAACACTTTTTTTACAAAACTCATATTTTTGAGTCAGTTTATTAACATTGACGCAAAATTATGAACAAAAAGACATTCCGCAGGTTAATCGGTTGAGTTTCTGCGAACTTTTCGGAGTTTTCAAATTTCGTAGTTTTTGATCATAAGCCATGAAGGGGGTTCGATGAAATTTTTCAAAAACACTTTTTTTACAAAACTCATATTTTTGAGTCAGTTTATTAATATTGACGCAAAATTATGATCAAAAAGACTTTCCGCATGTAAATCGGTTGAGTTTCTGCGAACTTATGGGAGTTTTCAAATTTCGTAGTTTTTGATCATAAGCCCTAAAGGGGGGTTCGATGAAATTTTTCAAAAGCACTTTTTTTACAAAACTCATATTTTTGAGTCAGTTTATTAATATTGACGCAAAATTATGAACAAAAGACTTTCCGCATGTTAATCGGTTGAGTTTCTGCGAACTTATCGGAGTTTTCAAATTTCGTAGTTTTTGATCATAAGCCATGAAGGGGGGGTTCGATGAAATTTTTCAAAAACACTTTTTTGCAAAACACTTTTTTACAAAACCTCATATTTTTGAGTCAGTTTATTAATATTGATGCAACATTATGAACAAAAAGACATTCCGCGTGTTAATCGGTTGAGTTTCTGCGAACTTATGGGAGTTTTCAAATTTCGTAGTTTTTGATCATAAGCCATGAAGGGGGGTTCGATGAAATTTTTCAAAAACACTTTTTTTACAAAACTCATATTTTTGAGTCAGTTTATTAATATTGACGCAAAATTATGAGCAAAAAGACATTCCGCATGTTAATCGGTTGAGTTTCTGCGAACTTATGGGAGTTTTCAAATTTCGTAGTTTTTGATCATAAGCCATGAAGGGGGGTTCGATGAAATTTTTCAAAAACACTTTCTTACAAAACTCATTTTGTTTAGTCAGTTTATTAATATTGACGCAAAATTATGAACAAAAAGACATTTCGCATGTAAATCGGTTGAGTTTCTGCGAACTTATGGGAGATTTCAAATTTCGTAGTTTTTGATCATAAGCCATGAAGGGGGGTTCGATGAAATTTTTCAAAAACACTTTTTTTACAAAACTCATAAATTTTGAGTTAGTTTATTAATATTGACGCAAAATTATGAACAAAAAGACATTCCGCATGTAAATCGGTTGAGTTTCTGCGAACTTATGGGAGTTTTCAAATTTCGAAGTTTTTGATCATAAGCCATGAAGGGGGGTTCGATGAAATTTTTCAAAAACACTTTTTTTACAAAACTCATAAATTTTGAGTTAGTTTATTAATATTGACGCAAAATTATTAACAAAAAGACATTCCGCATGTAAATCGGTTGAGTTTCTGCGAACTTATGGGAGCTTTCAAATTTCGTAGTTTTTGATCATAAGCCATGAAGGGGGGTTCGATGAAATTTTTCAAAAACACTTTTTTACAAAACTCATATTTTTGAGTCAGTTTATTAATATTGACGCAAAATTATGAACAAAAAGACATTCCGCATGTTAATCGGTTGAGTTTCTGCGAACTTATGGGAGTTTTCAAATTTCGTAGTTTTTGATCATAAGCCATGAAGGGGGGTTCGATGAAATTTTTCAAAAACACTTTTTTTACAAAACTCATATTTTTGAGTCAGTATTAATATTGACGCAAAATTATGATCAAAAAGACTTTCCGCATGTAAATCGGTTGAGTTTCTGTGAACTTATCGGAGTTTTCAAATTTCGTAGTTTTTGATCATAAGCCATGAAGGGGGGTTCGATGAAATTTTTCAAAAACACTTTTTTTACAAAACTCATATTTTTGAGTCAGTTTATTAATATTGACGCAAAATTATGATCAAAAAGACTTTCCGCATGTAAATCGGTTGAGTTTCTGCGAACTTATGGGAGTTTTCAAATTTCGTAGTTTTTGATCATAAGCCATGAAGGGGGGTTCGATGAAATTTTTCAAAAACACTTTTTTTACAAAACTCATATTTTTGAGTCAGTTTATTAATATTGACGCAAAATTATGATCAAAAAGACATTCCGCATGTTAATCGGTTGAGTTTCTGCGAACCTATGGGAGTTTTCAAATTTCGTCGTTTTTGATCATAAGCCATGAAGGGGGGTTCGATGAAATTTTTCAAAAACACTTTTTTTACAAAACTCATATTTTTGAGTCAGTTTATTAACATTGACGCAAAATTATGAACAAAAAGACATTCCGCAGGTTAATCGGTTGAGTTTCTGCGAACTTATCGGAGTTTTCAAATTTCGTAGTTTTTGATCATAAGCCATGAAGGGGGTTCGAGGAAATTTTTCAAAAACACTTTTTTTACAAAACTCATATTTTTGAGTCAGTTTATTGATATTGACGCAAAATTATGAACAAAAAGACATTCCACGGGTTAATCGGTTGAGTTTCTGCGAACTTATGGGAGTTTTCAAATTTCGTAGTTTTTGATCATAAGCCATGAAGGGGGGTTCGATGAAATTTTTCAAAAACACTTTTTTTACAAAACTCTTATTTTTGAGTCAGTTTATTAATATTGACGCAAAATTATGAACAAAAAGACTTTCCGCATGTTAATCGGTTGAGTTTCTGCGAACTTATGGGAGTTTTCAAATTTCGTAGTTTTTGATCATAAGCCATGAACGGGGGTTCGATGAAATTTTTCAAAAACACTTTCTTACAAAACTCATTTTTTTTAGTCAGTTTATTAATATTGACGCAAAATTATGAACAAAAAGACATTCCGCATGTAAATCGGTTGAGTTTCTGCGAACTTATGGGAGATTTCAAATTTCGTAGTTTTTGATCATAAGCCATGAAGGGGGGTTCGATGAAATTTTTCAAAAACACTTTTTTTACAAAACTCATAAATTTTGAGTCAGTTTATTAATATTGACGCAAAATTATGAACAAAAAGACATTCCGCATGTAAATCGGTTGAGTTTCTGCGAACTTATGGGAGTTTTCAAATTTCGTAGTTTTTGATCATAAGCCATGAAGGGGGGTTCGATGAAATTTTTCAAAAACACTTTTTTTACAAAACTCATAAATTTTGAGTTAGTTTATTAATATTGACGCAAAATTATGAACAAAAAGACATTCCGCATGTAAATCGGTTGAGTTTCTGCGAACTTATGGGAGCTTTCAAATTTCGTAGTTTTTGATCATAAGCCATGAAGGGGGGTTCGATGAAATTTTTCAAAAACACTTTTTTTACAAAACTCATATTTTTGAGTCAGTTTATTAATATTGACGCAAAATTATGAACAAAAAGACATTCCGCATGTTAATAGGTTGAGTTTCTGCGAACTTATGGGGGTTTTCAAATTTCGTAGTTTTTGATCATAAGCCATGAAGGGGGGCTCGATGAAATTTTTCAAAAACACTTTTTTTACAAAACTCATATTTTTGAGTCAGTTTATTAATATTGACGCAAAATTATGAACAAAAAGACATTCCGCATGTTAATCGGCTGAGTTTCTGCGAACTTATCGGAGTTTTCAAATTTCGTAGTTTTTGATCATAAGCCATGAAGGGGGGTTCGATGAAATTTTTCAAAAACACTTTTTTACAAAACTCATATTTTTGAGTCAGTTTATTAATATTGACGCAAAATTATGAACAAAAAGACATTCCGCATGTTAATCGGTTGAGTTTCTGCGAACTTATGGGGGTTTTCAAATTTCGTAGTTTTTGATCATAAGCCATGAAGGGGGGTTCGATGAAATTTTTCAAAAACACTTTTTTTACAAAACTCATATTGTTGAGTCAGTTTATTAATATTGACGCAAAATTATGAACAAAAAGACATTCCGCATGTTAATCGGTTGAGTTTCTGCGAACTTATGGGAGTTTTCAAATTTCGTAGTTTTTGATCATAAGCCATGAAGGGGGGTTCGATGAAATTTTTCAAAAACTTTTTTTTTACAAAACTCATATTTTTGAGTCAGTTTATTAATATTGACGCAAAATTATGAACAAAAAGACATTCCGCATGTTAATCGGTTGAGTTTCTGCGAACTTATGGGAGTTTTCAAATTTCGTAGTTTTTGATCATAAGCCATGAAGGGGGGTTCGCTGAAATTTTTCAAAAACACTTTTTTTACAAAACTCATATTTTTGAGTCAGTTTATTAATATTGACGCAAAATTATGAACAAAAAGACATTCCGCATGTTAATCGGTTGAGTTTCTGCGAACTTATGGGAGTTTTCAAATTTCGTAGTTTTTGATCATAAGCCATGAAGGGGGGTTCGATGAAATTTTTCAAAAACACTTTTTTTACAAAACTCATATTTTTGAGTCAGTTTATTAACATTGACGCAAAATTATGAACAAAAAGAAATTCCGTATGTTAATCGGTTGAGTTTCTGCGAACTTATCGGAGTTTTCAAATTTCGTAGTTTTTGATTATTAGCCATGAAGGGGGGTTCGATGAAATTTTTCAAAAACACTTTTTTTACAAAACTCATATTTTTGAGTCAGTTTATTAATATTGACGCCCAATTATGAACAAAAAGACTTTCCGCATGTTAATCGGTTGAGTTTCTGCGAACTTATGGGAGTTTTCAAATTTCGTAGTTTTTGATCTTAAGCCATGAAGGGGGGTTCGATGAAATTTTTCAAAAACACTTTTTTTACAAAACTCATATTTTTGAGTCAGTTTATTAATATTGACGCAAAATTATGAACAAAAAGACTTTCCGCATGTTAATCGGTTGAGTTTCTGCGAACTTATGGGAGTTTTCAAATTTTGTAGTTTTTGATCATAAGCCATGAAGGGGGGTTCGATGAAATTTTTCAAAAACACTTTTTTTACAAAACTCATATTTTTGAGTCAGTTTATTAATATTGACGCAAAATTATGAACAAAAAGATATTCCGCATGTTAATCGGTTGAGTTTCTGCGAACTTATCGGAGTTTTCAAATTTCGTAGTTTTTGATCATAAGCCATGAAGGGGGGTTCGATGAAATTTTTCAAAAACACTTTTTTTACAAAACTCATATTTTTGAGTCAGTTTATTAATATTGACGCAAAATTATGAACAAAAAGACTTTCCGCATGTTAATCGGTTGAGTTTCTGCGAACTTATCGGAGTTTTTAAATTTCGTAGTTTTTGATCATAAGCCATGAAGGGGGGTTCGATAAAATTTTTCAAAAACACTTTTTTTACAAAACTCATATTGTTGAGTCAATTTATTAATATTGACGCAAAATTATGAACAAAAAGACATTCCGCATGTTAATCGGTTGAGTTTCTGCGAACTTATGGGAGTTTTCAAATTTCGTAGTTTTTGATCATAAGCCATGAAGGGGAATTCGATGAAATTTTTCAAAAACACTTTTTTTACAAAACTCATATTGTAGAGTCAGTTTATTAATATTGACGCAAAATTATGAACAAAAAGACATTCCGCATGTTAATCGGTTGAGTTTCTGCGAACTTATCGGAGTTTTCAAATTTCGTAGTTTTTGATCATAAGCCATGAAGGGGGGTTCGATGAAATTTTTCAAAAACACTTTTTTTACAAAACTCATATTGTTGAGTCAGTTTATATTAATAATGACGCAAAATTATGAACAAAAAGACATTCCGCATGTTAATCGGTTGAGTTTCTGCGAACTTATGGGAGTTTTCAAATTTCGTAGTTTTTGATCATAAGCCATGAAGGGGGGTTCGATGAAATTTTTCAAAAACACTTTTTTTACAAAACTCATATTTTTGAGTCAGTTTATTAATATTGACGCAAAATTATGAACGAAAAGACATTCCGCATGTTAATCGGTTGAGTTTCTGCGAACTTATGGGAGTTTTCAAATTTCGTAGTTTTTGATCATAAGCCATGAAGGGGGGTTCGATGAAATTTTTCAAAAACACTTTTTTTTCAAAACTCATATTTTTGAGTCAGTTTATTAATATTGACGCAAAATTATGAACAAAAAGACATTCCGCATGTTAGTCGGTTGAGTTTCTGCGAACTTATCGGAGTTTTCAAATTTCGTAGTTTTTGATCATAAGCCATGAAGGGGGGTTCGATGAAATTTTTCAAAAACACTTTTTTTACAAAACTCATATTTTTAAGTCAGTTTATTAATATTGACGCAAAATTATGAACAAAAAGACATTCCGCATGTTAATCGGTTGAGTTTCTGTGAACTTATGGGAGTTTTCAAATTTCGTAGTTTTTGATCATAAGCCATGAAGGGGGGTTCGATGAAATTTTTCAAAAACACTTTTTTTACAAAACTCATATTTTTGAGTCAGTTTATTAATATTGACGCAAAATTATGAACAAAAAGACATTCCGCATGTTAGTCGGTTGAGTTTCTGCGAACTTATCGGAGTTTTCAAATTTCGTAGTTTTTGATCATAAGCCATGAAGGGGGGTTCGATGAAATTTTTCAAAAACACTTTTTTTACAAAACTCATATTTTTAAGTCAGTTTATTAATATTGACGCAAAATTATGAACAAAAAGACATTCCGCATGTTAATCGGTTGAGTTTCTGTGAACTTATGGGAGTTTTCAAATTTCGTAGTTTTTGATCATAAGCCATGAAGGGGGGTTCGATGAAATTTTTCAAAAACACTTTTTATACAAAACTCATATTGTTGAGTCAGTTTATTAATATTGACGCAAAATTATGAACAAAAAGACATTCCGCATGTTAATCGGTTGAGTTTCTGCGAACTTATGGGAGTTTTCAAATTTCGTAGTTTTTGATCATAAGCCATGAAGGGGGGTTCGATGAAATTTTTCAAAAACTTTTTTTTTACAAAACTCATATTTTTGAGTCAGTTTATTAATATTGACGCCCAATTATGAACAAAAAGACTTTCCGCATGTTAATCGGTTGAGTTTCTGCGAACTTATGGGAGTTTTCAAATTTCGTAGTTTTTGATCTTAAGCCATGAAGGGGGGTTCGATGAAATTTTTCAAAAACACTTTTTTTACAAAACTCATATTTTTGAGTCAGTTTATTAATATTGACGCAAAATTATGAACAAAAAGACATTCCGCATGTTAATCGGTTGAGTTTCTGCGAATTTATGGGAGTTTTCAAATTTCGTAGTTTTTGATCATAAGCCATGAAGGGGGGTTCGATGAAATTTTTCAAAAACACTTTTTTTACAAAACTCATATTTTTGAGTCAGTTTATTAATATTGACGCAAAATTATGAACAAAAAGACATTCCGCATGTTAATCGGTTGAGTTTCTGCGAACTTATCGGAGCTTTCAAATTTCGTAGTTTTTGATCATAAGCCATGAAGGGGGGTTCGATGAAATTTTTCAAAAACACTTTTTTTACAAAACTCATATTTTTGAGTCAGTTTATTAATATTGACGCAAAATTATGAACAAAAAGATATTCCGCATGTTAATCGGTTGAGTTTCTGCGAACTTATGGGAGTTTTCAAATTTCGTAGTTTTTGATCATAAGCCATGAAGGGGGGTTCGATGAAATTTTTCAAAAACATTTTTTTTACAAAACTCATATTTTTGAGTCAGTTTATTAATATTGAGGCCAAATTATGAACAAAAAGACATTCCGCATGTTAATCGGTTGAGTTTCTGCGAACTTATGGGAGTTTTCAAATTTCGTAGTTTTTGATCATAAGCCATGAAGGGGGGTTCGATGAAATTTTTCAAAAACATTTTTTTTACAAAACTCATTTTGTTTAGTCAATTTATTAATATTGACGCAAAATTATGATCAAAAAGACATTCCGCATGTTAATCGGTTGAGTTTCTGCGAACTTATGGGAGTTTTCAAATTTCGTAGTTTTTGATCATAAGCCATGAAGGCGGGTTCGATGAAAATTTTCAAAAACACCTTTTTTACAAAACTCATATTTTCGAGTCATTTATTAACATTGACGCAAAATTATGAACAAAAAGACATTCCGCATGTTAATCGGTTGAGTTTCTGCGAACTTATCGGAGTTTTCAAATTTCGTAGTTTTTGATCATAAGCCATGAAGGGGGGCTCGATGAAAATTTTCAAAAACACTTTTTTTACAAAACTCATATTTTTGAGTCAGTTTATTAATATTGACGCAAAATTATGATCAAAAAGACATTCCGCATGTAAATCGGTTGAGTTTCTGCGAACTTATCGGAGTTTTCAAATTTCGTAGTTTTTGATCATAAGCCATGAAGGGGGGCTCGATGAAATTTTTCAAAAACACTTTTTTTACAAAACTCATATTGTTGAGTCAATTTATTAATATTGACGCAAAATTATGAACAAAAAGACATTCCGCATGCTAATCGGTTGAGTTTCTGCGAACTTATGAGAGTTTTCAAATTTCGTAGTTTTTGATCATAAGCCATGAAGGGGGGTTCGATGAAATTTTTCAAAAACACTTTTTTTACAAAACTCATATTTTTGAGTCAGTTTATTAATATTGACGCAAAATTATGAACAAAAAGACATTCCGCATGTTAATCGGTTGAGTTTCTGCGAATTTATGGGAGTTTTCAAATTTCGTAGTTTTTGATCATAAGCCATGAAGGGGGGTTCGATGAAATTTTTCAAAAACACTTTTTTTACAAAACTCATATTTTTGAGTCAGTTTATTAATATTGACGCAAAATTATGAACAAAAAGACATTCCGCATGTTAGTCGGTTGAGTTTCTGCGAACTTATCGGAGTTTTCAAATTTCGTAGTTTTTGATCATAAGCCATGAAGGGGGGTTCGATGAAATTTTTCAAAAACACTTTTTTTACAAAACTCATATTTTTAAGTCAGTTTATTAATATTGACGCAAAATTATGAACAAAAAGACATTCCGCATGTTAATCGGTTGAGTTTCTGTGAACTTATGGGAGTTTTCAAATTTCGTAGTTTTTGATCATAAGCCATGAAGGGGGGTTCGATGAAATTTTTCAAAAACACTTTTTTTACAAAACTCATATTTTTGAGTCAGTTTATTAATATTGACGCAAAATTATGAACAAAAAGACATTCCGCATGTTAGTCGGTTGAGTTTCTGCGAACTTATCGGAGTTTTCAAATTTCGTAGTTTTTGATCATAAGCCATGAAGGGGGGTTCGATGAAATTTTTCAAAAACACTTTTTTTACAAAACTCATATTTTTAAGTCAGTTTATTAATATTGACGCAAAATTATGAACAAAAAGACATTCCGCATGTTAATCGGTTGAGTTTCTGTGAACTTATGGGAGTTTTCAAATTTCGTAGTTTTTGATCATAAGCCATGAAGGGGGGTTCGATGAAATTTTTCAAAAACACTTTTTTTACAAAACTCATATTGTTGAGTCAGTTTATTAATATTGACGCAAAATTATGAACAAAAAGACATTCCGCATGTTAATCGGTTGAGATTCTGCGAACTTATGGGAGTTTTCAAATTTCGTAGTTTTTGATCATAAGCCATGAAGGGGGGTTCGATGAAATTTTTCAAAAACTTTTTTTTAACAAAACTCATATTTTTGAGTCAGTTTATTAATATTGACGCCCAATTATGAACAAAAAGACTTTCCGCATGTTAATCGGTTGAGTTTCTGCGAACTTATGGGAGTTTTCAAATTTCGTAGTTTTTGATCTTAAGCCATGAAGGGGGGTTCGATGAAATTTTTCAAAAACACTTTTTTTACAAAACTCATATTTTTGAGTCAGTTTATTAATATTGACGCAAAATTATGAACAAAAAGACATTCCGCATGTTAATCGGTTGAGTTTCTGCGAATTTATGGGAGTTTTCAAATTTCGTAGTTTTTGATCATAAGCCATGAAGGGGGGTTCGATGAAATTTTTCAAAAACACTTTTTTTACAAAACTCATATTTTTGAGTCAGTTTATTAATATTGACGCAAAATTATGAACAAAAAGACATTCCGCATGTTAATCGGTTGAGTTTCTGCGAACTTATCGGAGCTTTCAAATTTCGTAGTTTTTGATCATAAGCCATGAAGGGGGGTTCGATGAAATTTTTCAAAAACACTTTTTTTACAAAACTCATATTTTTGAGTCAGTTTATTAATATTGACGCAAAATTATGAACAAAAAGATATTCCGCATGTTAATCGGTTGAGTTTCTGCGAACTTATGGGAGTTTTCAAATTTCGTAATTTTTGATCATAAGCCATGAAGGGGGGTTCGATGAAATTTTTCAAAAACATTTTTTTTACAAAACTCATATTTTTGAGTCAGTTTATTAATATTGAGGCCAAATTATGAACAAAAAGACATTCCGCATGTTAATCGGTTGAGTTTCTGCGAACTTATGGGAGTTTTCAAATTTCGTAGTTTTTGATCATAAGCCATGAAGGGGGGTTCGATGAAATTTTTCAAAAACATTTTTTTTACAAAAGTCATTTTGTTTAGTCAATTTATTAATATTGACGCAAAATTATGATCAAAAAGACATTCCGCATGTTAATCGGTTGAGTTTCTGCGAACTTATGGGAGTTTTCAAATTTCGTAGTTTTTGATCATAAGCCATGAAGGCGGGTTCGATGAAAATTTTCAAAAACACCTTTTTTACAAAACTCATATTTTCGAGTCATTTATTAACATTGACGCAAAATTATGAACAAAAAGACATTCCGCATGTTAATCGGTTGAGTTTCTGCGAACTTATCGGAGTTTTCAAATTTCGTAGTTTTTGATCATAAGCCATGAAGGGGGGCTCGATGAAAATTTTCAAAAACACTTTTTTTACAAAACTCATATTTTTGAGTCAGTTTATTAATATTGACGCAAAATTATGATCAAAAAGACATTCCGCATGTAAATCGGTTGAGTTTCTGCGAACTTATCGGAGTTTTCAAATTTCGTAGTTTTTGATCATAAGCCATGAAGGGGGGCTCGATGAAATTTTTCAAAAACACTTTTTTTACAAAACTCATATTGTTGAGTCAATTTATTAATATTGACGCAAAATTATGAACAAAAAGACATTCCGCATGCTAATCGGTTGAGTTTCTGCGATCTTATGAGAGTTTTCAAATTTCGTAGTTTTTGATCATAAGCCATGAAGGGGGGTTCGATGAAATTTTTCAAAAACACTTTTTTTACAAAACTCATATTTTTGAGTCAGTTTATTAATATTGACGCAAAATTATGAACAAAAAGACATTCCGCATGTTAATCGGTTGAGTTTCTGCGAACTTATGGGGGTTTTCAAATTTCGTAGTTTTTGATCATAAGCCATGAAGGGGGGTTCGATGAAATTTTTCAAAAACACTTTTTTTACAAAACTCATATTGTTGAGTCAATTTATTAATATTGACGCAAAATTATGAACAAAAAGACATTCCGCATGTTAATCGGTTGAGTTTCTGCGAATTTATGGGAGTTTTCAAATTTCGTAGTTTTTGATCATAAGCCATGAAGGGGGGTTCGATGAAATTTTTCAAAAACACTTTTTTTACAAAACTCATATTTTTGAGTCAGTTTATTAACATTGACGCAAAATTATGAACAAAAAGACATTCCGCATGTTAATCGGTTGAGTTTCTGCGAATTTATGGGATTTTTAAAATTTCGTAGTTTTTGATCATAAGCCATGAAGGGGGGTTCGATGAAATTTTTCAAAAACACTTTTTTTACAAAACTCATATTTTTGAGTCAGTTTATTAATATTGACGCAAAATAATGAATAAAAAGACATTCTGCATGTTAATCGGTTGAGTTTCTGCGAACTTATGGGAGTTTTCAAATTTCGTAGTTTTTGATCATAAGCCATGAAGGGGGGTTCGATGAAATTTTTCAAAAACATTTTTTTTACAAAACTCATTTTGTTTAGTCAATTTATTAATATTGACGCAAAATTATGATCAAAAAGACATTCCGCATGTTAATCGGTTGAGTTTCTGCGAACTTATCGGAGCTTTCAAATTTCGTAGTTTTTGATCATAAGCCATGAAGGGGGGTTCGATGAAATTTTTCAAAATCATTTTTTTTACAAATCTCATTTTGTTTAGTCAATTTATTAATATTGACGCAAAATTATGATCAAAAAGACATTCCGCATGTTAATCGGTTGAGTTTCTGCGAACTTTTTGAGTCAATTTATTAATATTGACGCAAAATTATGAACAAAAAGACATTCCGCATGTTAATCGGTTGAGTTTCTGCGAACTTATGGGGGTTTTCAAATTTCGTAGTTTTTGATCATAAGCCATGAATGGGGGTTCGATGAAATTTTTCAAGAACACTTTTTTTACAAAACTCATATTGTTAAGTCAATTTATTAATATTGACGCAAAATTATGAACAAAAAGACATTCCGCATGTTAATCGGTTGAGTTTCTGCGAATTTATGGGAGTTTTCAAATTTCGTAGTTTTTGATCATAAGCCATGAAAGGGGGTTCGATGAAATTTTTCAAAAACACTTTTTTTACAAAACTCATATTTTTGAGTCAGTTTATTAATATTGACGCAAAATTATGAACAAAAAGACATTCCGCATGTTAATAGGTTGAGTTTCTGCGAACTTATCGGAGCTTTCAAATTTCGTAGTTTTTGATCATAAGCCATGAAGGGGGGTTCGATGAAATTTTTCAAAAACACTTTTTTTACAAAACTCATATTTTTGAGTCAGTTTATTAATATTGACGCAAAATTATGAACAAAAAGATATTCCGCATGTTAATCGGTTTAGTTTCTGCGAACTTATGGGAGTTTTCAAATTTCGTAGTTTTTGAACATAAGCCATGAAGGGGGGTTCGATGAAATTTTTCAAAAACATTTTTTTTACAAAACTCATATTTTTGAGTCAGTTTATTAATATTGAGGCAAAATTATGAACAAAAAGACATTCCGCATGTTAATCGGTTGAGTTTCTGCAAACTTATGGGAGCTTTCAAATTTCGTAGTTTTTGATCATAAGCCATGAAGGGGGGTTCGATGAAATTTTTCAAAAACATTTTTTTTACAAAACTCATTTTGTTTAGTCAATTTATTAATATTGACGCAAAATTATGATCAAAAAGACATTCCGCATGTTAATCGGTTGAGTTTCTGCGAACTTATGGGAGTTTTCAAATTTCGTAGTTTTTGATCATAAGCCATGAAGGGGGGTTCGATGAAATTTTTCAAAAACACTTTTTTTACAAAACTCATATTTTCGAGTCATTTATTAACATTGACGCAAAATTATGAACAAAAAGACATTCCGCATGTTAATCGGTTGAGTTTCTGCGAACTTATCGGAGTTTTCAAATTTCGTAGTTTTTGATCATAAGCCATGAAGGGGGGCTCGATGTAATTTTTCAAAAACACTTTTTTTACAAAACTCATATTGTTGAGTCAATTTATTAATATTGACGCAAAATTATGAACAAAAAGACATTCCGCATGCTAATCGGTTGAGTTTCTGCGAACTTATGAGAGTTTTCAAATTTCGTAGTTTTTGATCATAAGCCATGAAGGGGGGTTCGATGAAATTTTTCAAAAACACTTTTTTTACAAAACTCATATTTTTGAGTCAGTTTATTAATATTGACGCAAAATTATGAACAAAAAGACATTCCGCATGTTAATCGGTTGAGTTTCTGCGAACTTATGGGAGTTTTCAAATTTCGTAGTTTTTGATCATAAGCCATGAAGGGGGGTTCGATGAAATTTTTCAAAAACACTTTTTTTACAAAACTCATATTTTTGAGTCAGTTTATTAACATTGACGCAAAATTATGAACAAAAAGACATTCCGCATGTTAATCGGTTGAGTTTCTGCGAATTTATGGGAGTTTTCAAATTTCGTAGTTTTTGATCATAAGCCATGAAGGGGGGTTCGATGAAATTTTTCAAAAACACTTTTTTTACAAAACTCATATTTTTGAGTCAGTTTATTAATATTGACGCAAAATAATGAATAAAAAGACATTCTGCATGTTAATCGGTTGAGTTTCTGCGAACTTATGGGAGTTTTCAAATTTCGTAGTTTTTGATCATAAGCTATGAAGGGGGGTTCGATGAAATTTTTCAAAAACATTTTTTTTACAAAACTCATATTTTTGAGTCAGTTTATTAATATTGACGCAAAATTGTGAACAAAAAGATATTCCGCATGTTAATCGATTGAGTTTCTGCGAACTTTTTGAGTCAATTTATTAATATTGACGCAAAATTATGAACAAAAAGACATTCCGCATGTTAATCGGTTGAGTTTCTGCGAACTTATGGGGGTTTTCAAATTTCGTAGTTTTTGATCATAAGCCATGAAGGGGGGTTCGATGAAATTTTTCAAAAACACTTTTTTTACAAAACTCATATTGTTAAGTAAATTTATTAATATTGACGCAAAATTATGAACAAAAAGACATTCTGCATGTTAATCGGTTGAGTTTCTGCGAACTTTTTGAGTCAATTTATTAATATTGACGCAAAATTATGAACAAAAAGACATTCCGCATGTTAATCGGTTGAGTTTCTGCGAACTTATGGGAGTTTTCAAATTTCGTAGTTTTTGATCATAAGCCATTAAGGGGGGTTCGATGAAATTTTTCAAAAACATTTTTTTTACAAAACTCATATTTTTGAGTCAGTTTATTAATATTGACGCAAAATTGTGAACAAAAAGATATTCCGCATGTTAATCGGTTGAGTTTCTGCGAACTTTTTGAGTCAATTTATTAATATTGACGCAAAATTATGAACAAAAAGACATTCCGCATGTTAATCGGTTGAGTTTCTGCGAACTTATGGGGGTTTTCAAATTTCGTAGTTTTTGATCATAAGCCATGAAGGGGGGTTCGATGAAATTTTTCAAAAACACTTTTTTTACAAAACTCATATTTTTGAGTCAGTTTATTAATATTGACGCAAAATAATGAATAAAAAGACATTCTGCATGTTAATCGGTTGAGTTTCTGCGAACTTATGGGAGTTTCCAAATTTCGTAGTTTTTGATCATAAGCCATGAAGGGGGGTTCGATGAAATTTTTCAAAAACACTTTTTTTACAAAACTCATATTTTTGAGTCAGTTTATTAACATTGACGCAAAATTATGAACAAAAAGACATTCCGCATGTTAATCGGTTGAGTTTCTGCGAATTTATGGGAGTTTTCAAATTTCGTAGTTTTTGATCATAAGCCATGAAGGGGGGTTCGATGAAATTTTTCAAAAACATTTTTTTTACAAAACTCATATTTTCGAGTCATTTATTAACATTGACGCAAAATTATGAACAAAAAGACATTCCGCATGTTAATCGGTTGAGTTTCTGCGAACTTATCGGAGTTTTCAAATTTCGTAGTTTTTGATCATAAGCCATGAAGGGGGGCTCGATGAAAATTTTCAAAAACACTTTTTTTACAAAACTCATATTTTTGAGTCAGTTTATTAATATTGACGCAAAATTATGATCAAAAAGACATTCCGCATGTAAATCGGTTAAGTTTCTGCGAACTTATCGGAGTTTTCAAATTTCGTAGTTTTTGATCATAAGCCATGAAGGGGGGCTCGATGAAATTTTTCAAAAACACTTTTTTTACAAAACTCATATTGTTGAGTCAATTTATTAATATTGACGCAAAATTATGAACAAAAAGACATTCCGCATGCTAATCGGTTGAGTTTCTGCGAACTTATGAGAGTTTTCGAATTTCGTAGTTTTTGATCATAAGCCATGAAGGGGGGTTCGATGAAATTTTTCAAAAACACTTTTTTTACAAAACTCATATTTTTGAGTCAGTTTATTAATATTGACGCAAAATTATGAACAAAAAGACATTCCGCATGTTAATCGGTTGAGTTTCTGCGAACTTATGGGGGTTTTCAAATTTCGTAGTTTTTGATCATAAGCCATGAAGGGGGGTTCGATGAAATTTTTCAAAAACACTTTTTTTACAAAACTCATATTGTTGAGTCAATTTATTAATATTGACGCAAAATTATGAACAAAAAGACATTCCGCATGTTAATCGGTTGAGTTTCTGCGAATTTATGGGAGTTTTCAAATTTCGTAGTTTTTGATCATAAGCCATGAAGGGGGGTTCGATGAAATTTTTCAAAAACACTTTTTTTACAAAACTCATATTTTTGAGTCAGTTTATTAACATTGACGCAAAATTATGAACAAAAAGACATTCCGCATGTTAATCGGTTGAGTTTCTGCGAATTTATGGGATTTTTCAAATTTCGTAGTTTTTGATCATAAGCCATGAAGGGGGGTTCGATGAAATTTTTCAAAAACATTTTTTTTACAAAACTCATTTTGTTTAGTCAATTTATTAATATTGACGCAAAATTATGATCAAAAAGACATTCCGCATGTTAATCGGTTGAGTTTCTGCGAACTTATCGGAGCTTTCAAATTTCGTAGTTTTTGATCATAAGCCATGAAGAGTTTCTGCGAACTTATCGGAGTTTTCAAATTTCGTAGTTTTTGATCATAAGCCATGAAGGGGGGCTCGATGTAATTTTTCAAAAACACTTTTTTTACAAAACTCATATTGTTGAGTCAATTTATTAATATTGACGCAAAATTATGAACAAAAAGACATTCCGCATGCTAATCGGTTGAGTTTCTGCGAACTTATGAGAGTTTTCAAATTTCGTAGTTTTTGATCATAAGCCATGAAGGGGGGTTCGATGAAATTTTTCAAAAACACTTTTTTTACAAAACTCATATTTTTGAGTCAGTTTATTAATATTGACGCAAAATTATGAACAAAAAGACATTCCGCATGTTAATCGGTTGAGTTTCTGCGAACTTATGGGAGTTTTCAAATTTCGTAGTTTTTGATCATAAGCCATGAAGGGGGGTTCGATGAAATTTTTCAAAAACACTTTTTTTACAAAACTCATATTTTTGAGTCAGTTTATTAACATTGACGCAAAATTATGAACAAAAAGACATTCCGCATGTTAATCGGTTGAGTTTCTGCGAATTTATGGGAGTTTTCAAATTTCGTAGTTTTTGATCATAAGCCATGAAGGGGGGTTCGATGAAATTTTTCAAAAACACTTTTTTTACAAAACTCATATTTTTGAGTCAGTTTATTAATATTGACGCAAAATAATGAATAAAAAGACATTCTGCATGTTAATCGGTTGAGTTTCTGCGAACTTATGGGAGTTTTCAAATTTCGTAGTTTTTGATCATAAGCCATGAAGGGGGGTTCGATGAAATTTTTCAAAAACATTTTTTTTACAAAACTCATATTTTTGAGTCAGTTTATTAATATTGACGCAAAATTGTGAACAAAAAGATATTCCGCATGTTAATCGGTTGAGTTTCTGCGAACTTTTTGAGTCAATTTATTAATATTGACGCAAAATTATGAACAAAAAGACATTCCGCATGTTAATCGGTTGAGTTTCTGCGAACTTATGGGGGTTTTCAAATTTCGTAGTTTTTGATCATAAGCCATGAAGGGGGGTTCGATGAAATTTTTCAAAAACACTTTTTTTACAAAACTCATATTGTTAAGTCAATTTATTAATATTGACGCAAAATTATGAACAAAAAGACATTCCGCATGTTAATCGGTTGAGTTTCTGCGAATTTATGGGAGTTTTCAAATTTCGTAGTTTTTGATCATAAGCCATGAAGGGGGGTTCGATGAAATTTTTCAAAAACACTTTTTTTACAAAACTCATATTTTTGAGTCAGTTTATTAACATTGACGCAAAATTATGAACAAAAAGACATTCCGCATGTTAATCGGTTGAGTTTCTGCGAATTTATGGGAGTTTTCAAATTTCGTAGTTTTTGATCATAAGCCATGAAGGGGGGTTCGATGAAATTTTTCAAAAACACTTTTTTTACAAAACTCATATTTTTGAGTCAGTTTATTAATATTGACGCAAAATTATGAACAAAAAGACATTCCGCATGTTAATCGGTTGAGTTTCTGCGAACTTATCGGAGTTTTCAAATTTCGTAGTTTTTGATCATAAGCCATGAAGGGGGGTTCGATGAAATTTTTCAAAAACACTTTTTTTACAAAACTCATATTTTTGAGTCAGTTTATTAATATTGACGCAAAATTGTGAACAAAAAGATATTCCGCATGTTAATCGGTTGAGTTTCTGCGAACTTTTTGAGTCAATTTATTAATATTGACGCAAAATTATGAACAAAAAGACATTCCGCATGTTAATCGGTTGAGTTTCTGCGAACTTATGGGGGTTTTCAAATTTCGTTGTTTTTGATCATAAGCCATGAAGGGGGGTTCGATGAAATTTTTCAAAAACACTTTTTTTACAAAACTCATATTGTTAAGTCAATTTATTAATATTGACGCAAAATTATGAACAAAAAGACATTCCGCATGTTAATCGGTTGAGTTTCTGCGAATTTATGGGAGTTTTCAAATTTCGTAGTTTTTGATCATAAGCCATGAAGGGGGGTTCGATGAAATTTTTCAAAAACACTTTTTTTACAAAACTCATATTTTTGAGTCAGTTTATTAATATTGACGCAAAATTATGAACAAAAAGACATTCCGCATGTTAATCGGTTGAGTTTCTGCGAACTTATCGGAGTTTTCAAATTTCGTAGTTTTTGATCATAAGCCATGAAGGGGGGTTCGATGAAATTTTTCAAAAACACTTTTTTTACAAAACTCATATTTTTGAGTCAGTTTATTAATATTGACGCAAAATTGTGAACAAAAAGATATTCCGCATGTTAATCGGTTGAGTTTCTGCGAACTTATGGGGGTTTTCAAATTTCGTAGTTTTTGATAATAAGCCATGAAGGGGGGTTCGATGAAATTTTTCAAAAACACTTTTTTTACAAAACTCTTATTGTTAAGTCAATTTATTAATATTGACGCAAAATTATGAACAAAAAGACATTCCGCATGTTAATCGGTTGAGTTTCTGCGAATTTATGGGAGTTTTCAAATTTCGTAGTTTTTGATCATAAGCCATGAAGGGGGGCTCGATGAAATTTTTCAAAAACACTTTTTTACAAATCTCATTTTGTTTAGTCAATTTATTAATATTGACGCAAAATTATGATCAAAAAGACATTCCGCATGTTAATCGGTTGAGTTTCTGCGAACTTTTTGAGTCAATTTATTAATATTGACGCAAAATTATGAACAAAAAGACATTCCGCATGTTAATCGGTTGAGTTTCTGCGAACTTATGGGGGTTTTCAAATTTCGTAGTTTTTGATCATAAGCCATGAAGGGGGGCTCGATGAAATTTTTCAAAAACACTTTTTTACAAATCTCATTTTGTTTAGTCAATTTATTAATATTGACGCAAAATTATGATCAAAAAGACATTCCGCATGTTAATCGGTTGAGTTTCTGCGAACTTTTTGAGTCAATTTATTAATATTGACGCAAAATTATGAACAAAAAGACATTCCGCATGTTAATCGGTTGAGTTTCTGCGAACTTATGGGGGTTTTCAAATTTCGTAGTTTTTGATCATAAGCCATGAAGGGGGGTTCGATGAAATTTTTCAAAAACACTTTTTTTACAAAACTCATATTGTTAAGTCAATTTATTAATATTGACGCAAAATTATGAACAAAAAGACATTCCGCATGTTAATCGGTTGAGTTTCTGCGAATTTATGGGAGTTTTCAAATTTCGTAGTTTTTGATCATAAGCCATGAAGGGGGGTTCGATGAAATTTTTCAAAAACACTTTTTTTACAAAACTCATATTTTTGAGTCAGTTTATTAATATTGACGCAAAATTATGAACAAAAAGACATTCCGCATGTTAATCGGTTGAGTTTCTGCGAACTTATGGGAGCTTTCAAATTTCGTAGTTTTTGATCATAAGCCATGAAGGGGGGTTCGATGAAATTTTTCAAAAACACTTTTTTTACAAAACTCATATTTTTGAGTCAGTTTATTAATATTGACGCAAAATTATGAACAAAAAGATATTCCGCATGTTAATCGGTTGAGTTTCTGCGAACTTATGGGAGTTTTCAAATTTCGTAGTTTTTGATCATAAGCCATGAAGGGGGGTTCGATGAAATTTTTCAAAAACATTTTTTTTACAAAACTCATATTTTTGAGTCAGTTTATTAATATTGAGGCCAAATTATGAACAAAAAGACATTCCGCATGTTAATCGGTTGAGTTTCTGCGAACTTATGGGAGTTTTCAAATTTCGTAGTTTTTGATCATAAGCCATGAAGGGGGGTTCTATGAAATTTTTCAAAAACATTTTTTTTACAAAACTCATTTTGTTTAGTCAATTTATTAATATTGACGCAAAATTATGATCAAAAAGACATTCCGCATGTTAATCGGTTGAGTTTCTGCGAACTTATGGGAGTTTTCAAATTTCGTAGTTTTTGATCATAAGCCATGAAGGGGGGTTCGATGAAATTTTTCAAAAACACTTTTTTTACAAAACTCATATTTTCGAGTCATTTATTAACATTGACGCAAAATTATAAACAAAAAGACATTCCGCATGTTAATCGGTTGAGTTTCTGCGAACTTATCGGAGTTTTCAAATTTCGTAGTTTTTGATCATAAGCCATGAAGGGGGGCTCGATGAAAATTTTCAAAAACACTTTTTTTACAAAACTCATATTTTTGAGTCAGTTTATTAATATTGACGCAAAATTATGATCAAAAAGACATTCCGCATGTAAATCGGTTGAGTTTCTGCGAACTTATGGGAGTTTTCAAATTTCGTAGTTTTTGATCATAAGCCATGAAGGGGGGTTCGATGAAATTTTTCAACAACACTTTTTTTACAAAACTCATATTGTTGAGTCAATTTATTAATATTGACGCAAAATTATGAACAAAAAGACATTCCGCATGCTAATCGGTTGAGTTTCTGCGAACTTATGAGAGTTTTCAAATTTCGTAGTTTTTGATCATAAGCCATGAAGGGGGGTTCGATGAAATTTTTCAAAAACACTTTTTTTACAAAACTCATATTTTTGAGTCAGTTTATTAATATTGACGCAAAATTATGAACAAAAAGACATTCCGCATGTTAATCGGTTGAGTTTCTGCGAACTTATGGGGGTTTTCAAATTTCGTAGTTTTTGATCATAAGCCATGAAGGGGGGTTCGATGAAATTTTTCAAAAACACTTTTTTTACAAAACTCATATTTTTGAGTCAGTTTATTAACATTGACGCAAAATTATGAACAAAAAGACATTCCGCATGTTAATCGGTTGAGTTTCTGCGAATTTATGGGAGTTTTCAAATTTCGTAGTTTTTGATCATAAGCCATGAAGGGGGGTTCGATGAAATTTTTCAAAAACACTTTTTTTACAAAACTCATATTTTTGAGTCAGTTTATTAACATTGACGCAAAATTATGAACAAAAAGACATTCCGCATGTTAATCGGTTGAGTTTCTGCGAACTTATGGGAGTTTTCAAATTTCGTAGTTTTTGATCATAAGCCATGAAGGGGGGTTCGATGAAATTTTTCAAAAACACTTTTTTTACAAAACTCATATTTTTGAGTCAGTTTATTAATATTGACGCAAAATAATGAATAAAAAGACATTCTGCATGTTAATCGGTTGAGTTTCTGCGAACTTATGGGAGTTTTCAAATTTCGTAGTTTTTGATCATAAGCCATGAAGGGGGGTTCGATGAAATTTTTCAAAAACATTTTTTTTACAAAACTCATTTTGTTTAGTCAATTTATTAATATTGACGCAAAATTATGATCAAAAAGACATTCCGCATGTTAATCGGTTGAGTTTCTGCGAACTTATGGGAGTTTTCAAATTTCGTAGTTTTTGATCATAAGCCATGAAGGGGGGTTCGATGAAATTTTTCAAAAACACTTTTTTTACAAAACTTATATTTTTGAGTCAGTTTATTAACATTGACGCAAAATTATGAACAAAAAGACATTCCGCATGTTAATCGTTTGAGTGTATGCGAATTTATGGGAGTTTTCAAATTTCGTAGTTTTTGATCATAAGCCATGAAGGGGGGTTCGATGAAATTTTTCAAAAACACTTTGTTTACAAAACTCATATTTTTGAGTCAGTTTATTAATATTGACGCAAAATTATGAACAAAAAGACATTCCGCATGTTAATCGGTTGAGTTTCTGCGAACTTATCGGAGTTTTCAAATTTCGTAGTTTTTGATCATAAGCCATGAAGGGGGGTTCGATGAAATTTTTCAAAAACACTTTTTTTACAAAACTCATATTTTTGAGTCAGTTTATTAATATTGACGCAAAGTTGTGAACAAAAAGATATTCCGCATGTTAATCGGTTGAGTTTCTGCGAACTTATGGGAGTTTTCAAATTTCGTAGTTTTTGATCATAAGCCATGAAGGGGGGTTCGATGAAATTTTTCAAAAACACTTTTTTTACAAAACTCATATTTTTTAGTCAGTTTATTAATATTGACGCAAAATTATGATCAAAAAGACTCTCCGCATGTAAATCGGTTGAGTTTCTGTGAACTTATCGGAGTTTTCAAATTTCGTAGTTTTTGATCATAAGCCATGAAGGGGGGTTCGATGAAATTTTTCAAAAACACTTTTTTTACAAAACTCATATTTTTGAGTCAGTTTATTAATATTGACGCAAAATTATGATCAAAAAGACTTTCCGCATGTAAATCGGTTGAAATTCTGCGAACTTATGGGAGTTTTCAAATTTCGTAGTTTTTGATCATAAGCCATGAAGGGGGGTTCGATGAAATTTTTCAAAAACACTTTTTTTACAAAACTCATATTTTTGAGTCAGTTTATTAACATTGACGCAAAATTATGAACAAAAAGACATTCCGCATGTTAATCGGTTGAGTTTCTGCGAATTTATGGGAGTTTTCAAATTTCGTAGTTTTTGATCATAAGCCATGAAGGGGGGTTCGATGAAATTTTTCAAAAACACTTTTTTTACAAAACTCATATTTTTGAGTCAGTTTATTAATATTGACGCAAAATTATGAACAAAAAGACATTCCGCATGTTAATCGGTTGAGTTTCTGCGAACTTATCGGAGTTTTCAAATTTCGTAGTTTTTGATCATAAGCCATGAAGGGGGGTTCGATGAAATTTTTCAAAAACACTTTTTTTACAAAACTCATATTTTTGAGTCAGTTTATTAATATTGACGCAAAATTGTGAACAAAAAGATATTCCGCATGTTAATCGGTTGAGTTTCTGCGAACTTATGGGAGTTTTCAAATTTCGTAGTTTTTGATCATAAGCCATGAAGGGGGGTTCGATGAAATTTTTCAAAAACATTTTTTTTACAAAACTCATATTTTTGAGTCAGTTTATTAATATTGAGGCCAAATTATGAACAAAAAGACATTCCGCATGTTAATCGGTTGAGCTTCTGCGAACTTATGGGAATTTTCAAATTTCGTAGTTTTTGATCATAAGCCATGAAGGGGGGTTCGATGAAATTTTTCAAAAACATTTTTTTTACAAAACTCATTTTGTTTAGTCAATTTATTAATATTGACGCAAAATTATGATCAAAAAGACATTCCGCATGTTAATCGGTTGAGTTTCTGCGAACTTATGGGAGTTTTCAAATTTCGTAGTTTTTGATCATAAGCCATGAAGGGGGGTTCGATGAAATTTTTCAAAAACACTTTTTTTACAAAACTCATATTTTTGAGTCAGTTTATTAATATTGACGCAAAATTATGATCAAAAAGACTTTCCGCATGTAAATCGGTTGAGTTTCTGCGAACTTATGGGAGTTTTCAAATTTCGTAGTTTTTGATCATAAGCCATGAAGGGGGGTTCGATGAAATTTTTCAAAAACACTTTTTTTACAAAACTCATATTTTTGAGTCAGTTTATTAACATTGACGCAAAATTATGAACAAAAAGACATTCCGCATGTTAATCGTTTGAGTGTCTGCGAATTTATGGGAGTTTTCAAATTTCGTAGTTTTTGATCATAAGCCATGAAGGGGGGTTCGATGAAATTTTTCAAAAACACTTTTTTTACAAAACTCATATTTTTGGGTCAGTTTATTAACATTGACGCAAAATTATGAACAAAAAGACATTCCGCATGTTAATCGGTTGAGTTTCTGCGAATTTATGGGAGTTTTCAAATTTCGTAGTTTTTGATCATAAGCCATGAAGGGGGGTTCGATGAAATTTTTCAAAAACACTTTTTTTACAAAACTCATATTTTTGAGTCAGTTTATTAACATTGACGCAAAATTATGAACAAAAAGACATTCCGCATGTTAATCGTTTGAGTGTCTGCGAATTTATGGGAGTTTTCAAATTTCGTAGTTTTTGATCATAAGCCATGAAGGGGGGTTCGATGAAATTTTTCAAAAACACTTTTTTTACAAAACTCATATTTTTGAGTCAGTTTATTAATATTGACGCAAAATTATGAACAAAAAGACATTCCGCATGTTAATCGGTTGAGTTTCTGCGAACTTATCGGAGTTTTCAAATTTCGTAGTTTTTGATCATAAGCCATGAAGGGGGGTTCGATGAAATTTTTCAAAAACACTTTTTTTACAAAACTCATATTTTTGAGTCAGTTTATTAATATTGACGCAAAATTATGATCAAAAAGACTTTCCGCATGTAAATCGGTTGAGTTTCTGCGAACTTATGGGAGTTTTCAAATTTCGTAGTTTTTGATCATAAGCCATGAAGGGGGGTTCGATGAAATTTTTCAAAAACACTTTTTTTACAAAACTCATATTTTTGAGTCAGTTTATTAACATTGACGCAAAATTATGAACAAAAAGACATTCCGCATGTTAATCGTTTGAGTGTCTGCGAATTTATGGGAGTTTTCAAATTTCGTAGTTTTTGATCATAAGCCATGAAGGGGGGTTCGATGAAATTTTTCAAAAACACTTTTTTTACAAAACTCATATTTTTGAGTCAGTTTATTAACATTGACGCAAA
This sequence comes from Drosophila limbata, assembly GCA_963924055.1. Lineage (NCBI taxonomy): Eukaryota > Metazoa > Arthropoda > Insecta > Diptera > Drosophilidae > Drosophila > Drosophila limbata. The sequence goes on from CAWUOW010000012.1 coordinate 92,992, forward strand.
ATTATGAACAAAAAGACATTCCGCATGTTAATCGTTTGAGTGTCTGCGAATTTATGGGAGTTTTCAAATTTCGTAGTTTTTGATCATAAGCCATGAAGGGGGGTTCGATGAAATTTTTCAAAAACACTTTTTTTACAAAACTCATATTTTTGAGTCAGTTTATTAATATTGACGCAAAATTATGAACAAAAAGACATTCCGCATGTTAATCGGTTGAGTTTCTGCGAACTTATCGGAGTTTTCAAATTTCGTAGTTTTTGATCATAAGCCATGAAGGGGGGTTCGATGAAATTTTTCAAAAACACTTTTTTTACAAAACTCATATTTTTGAGTCAGTTTATTAATATTGACGCAAAATTATGATCAAAAAGACTTTCCGCATGTAAATCGGTTGAGTTTCTGCGAACTTATGGGAGTTTTCAAATTTCGTAGTTTTTGATCATAAGCCATGAAGGGGGGTTCGATGAAATTTTTCAAAAACACTTTTTTTACAAAACTCATATTTTTGAGTCAGTTTATTAACATTGACGCAAAATTATGAACAAAAAGACATTCCGCATGTTAATCGTTTGAGTGTCTGCGAATTTATGGGAGTTTTCAAATTTCGTAGTTTTTGATCATAAGCCATGAAGGGGGGTTCGATGAAATTTTTCAAAAACACTTTGTTTACAAAACTCATATTTTTAAGTCAGTTTATTAATATTGACGCAAAATTATGAACAAAAAGACATTCCGCATGTTAATCGGTTGAGTTTCTGCGAACTTATGGGAGTTTTCAAATTTCGTAGTTTTTGATCATAAGCCATGAAGGGGGGTTCGATGAAATTTTTCAAAAACACTTTTTTTACAAAACTCATATTTTTGAGTCAGTTTATTAATATTGACGCAAAGTTGTGAACAAAAAGATATTCCGCATGTTAATCGGTTGAGTTTCTGCGAACTTATGGGAGTTTTCAAATTTCGTAGTTTTTGATCATAAGCCATGAAGGGGGGTTCGATGAAATTTTTCAAAAACACTTTTTTTACAAAACTCATATTTTTTAGTCAGTTTATTAATATTGACGCAAAATTATGATCAAAAAGACTTTCCGCATGTAAATCGGTTGAGTTTCTGTGAACTTATGAGAGTTTTCAAATTTCGTAGTTTTTGATCATAAGCCATGAAGGGGGGTTCGATGAAATTTTTCAAAAACACTTTTTTTACAAAACTCATATTTTTGAGTCAGTTTATTAATATTGACGCAAAATTATGATCAAAAAGACTTTCCGCATGTAAATCGGTTGAGTTTCTGCGAACTTATGGGAGTTTTCAAATTTCGTAGTTTTTGATCATAAGCCATGAAGGGGGGTTCGATGAAATTTTTCAAAAACACTTTTTTTACAAAACTCATATTTTTGAGTCAGTTTATTAACATTGACGCAAAATTATGAACAAAAAGACATTCCGCATGTTAATCGGTTGAGTTTCTGCGAATTTATGGGAGTTTTCAAATTTCGTAGTTTTTGATCATAAGCCATGAAGGGGGGTTCGATGAAATTTTTCAAAAACACTTTTTTTACAAAACTCATATTTTTGAGTCAGTTTATTAATATTGACGCAAAATTATGAACAAAAAGACATTCCGCATGTTAATCGGTTGAGTTTCTGCGAACTTATCGGAGTTTTCAAATTTCGTAGTTTTTGATCATAAGCCATGAAGGGGGGTTCGATGAAATTTTTCAAAAACACTTTTTTTACAAAACTCATATTTTTGAGTCAGTTTATTAATATTGACGCAAAATTGTGAACAAAAAGATATTCCGCATGTTAATCGGTTGAGTTTCTGCGAACTTATGGGAGTTTTCAAATTTCGTAGTTTTTGATCATAAGCCATGAAGGGGGGTTCGATGAAATTTTTCAAAAACATTTTTTTTACAAAACTCATATTTTTGAGTCAGTTTATTAATATTGAGGCCAAATTATGAACAAAAACACATTCCGCATGTTAATCGGTTGAGCTTCTGCGAACTTATGGGAATTTTCAAATTTCGTAGTTTTTGATCATAAGCCATGAAGGGGGGTTCGATGAAATTTTTCAAAAACATTTTTTTTACAAAACTCATTTTGTTTAGTCAATTTATTAATATTGACGCAAAATTATGATCAAAAAGACATTCCGCATGTTAATCGGTTGAGTTTCTGCGAACTTATGGGAGTTTTCAAATTTCGTAGTTTTTGATCATAAGCCATGAAGGGGGGTTCGATGAAATTTTTCAAAAACACTTTTTTTACAAAACTCATATTTTTGAGTCAGTTTATTAATATTGACGCAAAATTATGATCAAAAAGACTTTCCGCATGTAAATCGGTTGAGTTTCTGTGAACTTATCGGAGTTTTCAAATTTCGTAGTTTTTGATCATAAGCCATGAAGGGGGGTTCGATGAAATTTTTCAAAAACACTTTTTTTACAAAACTCATATTTTTGAGTCAGTTTATTAATATTGACGCAAAATTATGATCAAAAAGACTTTCCGCATGTAAATCGGTTGAGTTTCTGCGAACTTATGGGAGTTTTCAAATTTCGTAGTTTTTGATCATAAGCCATGAAGGGGGGTTCGATGAAATTTTTCAAAAACACTTTTTTTACAAAACTCATATTTTTGAGTCAGTTTATTAATATTGACGCAAAATTATGATCAAAAAGACATTCCGCATGTTAATCGGTTGAGTTTCTGCGAACTTATGGGAGTTTTCAAATTTCGTAGTTTTTGATCATAAGCCATGAAGGGGGGTTCGATGAAATTTTTCAAAAACACTTTTTTTACAAAACTCATATTTTTGAGTCAGTTTATTAACATTGACGCAAAATTATGAACAAAAAGACATTCCGCAGGTTAATCGGTTGAGTTTCTGCGAACTTTTCGGAGTTTTCAAATTTCGTAGTTTTTGATCATAAGCCATGAAGGGGGTTCGATGAAATTTTTCAAAAACACTTTTTTTACAAAACTCATATTTTTGAGTCAGTTTATTAATATTGACGCAAAATTATGATCAAAAAGACTTTCCGCATGTAAATCGGTTGAGTTTCTGCGAACTTATGGGAGTTTTAAAATTTCGTAGTTTTTGTTCATAAGCCATGAAGGGGGGTTCGATGAAATTTTTCAAAAACACTTTTTTTACAAAACTCATATTTTTGAGTCAGTTTATTAATATTGACGCAAAATTATGAACAAAAAGACATTCCGCATGTTAATCGGTTGAGTTTCTGCGAACTTATGGGAGTTTTCAAATTTCGTAGTTTTTGATCATAAGCCATGAAGGGGGGTTCGATGAAATTTTTCAAAAACATTTTTTTTACAAAACTCATATTTTTGAGTCAGTTTATTAACATTGACGCAAAATTATGAACAAAAAGACATTCCGCATGTTAATCGGCTGAGTTTCTGCGAATTTATGGGAGTTTTCAAATTTCGTAGTTTTTGATCATAAGCCATGAAGGGGGGTTCGATGAAATTTTTCAAAAACACTTTTTTTACAAAACTCATATTTTTGAGTCAGTTTATTAATATTGACGCAAAATTATGAACAGAAAGACATTCCGCATGTTAATCGGTTGAGTTTCTGCGAACTTATCGGAGTTTTCAAATTTCGTAGTTTTTGATCATAAGCCATGAAGGGGGGTTCGATGAAATTTTTCAAAAACACTTTTTTTACAAAACTCATATTTTTGAGTCAGTTTATTAACATTGACGCAAAATTATGAACAAAAAGACATTCCGCAGGTTAATCGGTTGAGTTTCTGCGAACTTTTCGGAGTTTTCAAATTTCGTAGTTTTTGATCATAAGCCATGAAGGGGGTTCGATGAAATTTTTCAAAAACACTTTTTTTACAAAACTCATATTTTTGAGTCAGTTTATTAATATTGACGCAAAATTATGATCAAAAAGACTTTCCGCATGTAAATCGGTTGAGTTTCTGCGAACTTATGGGGGTTTTAAAATTTCGTAGTTTTTGATCATAAGCCATGAAGGGGGGTTCGATGAAATTTTTCAAAAACACTTTTTTTACAAAACTCATATTTTTGAGTCAGTTTATTAATATTGACGCAAAATTATGAACAAAAAGACATTCCGCATGTTAATCGGTTGAGTTTCTGCGAACTTATGGGAGTTTTCAAATTTCGTAGTTTTTGATCATAAGCCATGAAGGGGGGTTCGATGAAATTTTTCAAAAACATTTTTTTTACAAAACTCATATTTTTGAGTCAGTTTATTAACATTGACGCAAAATTATGAACAAAAAGACATTCCGCATGTTAATCGGTTGAGTTTCTGCGAATTTATGGGAGTTTTCAAATTTCGTAGATTTTGATCATAAGCCATGAAGGGGGGTTCGATGAAATTTTTCAAAAACACTTTTTTACAAAACTCATATTTTTGAGTCAGTTTATTAATATTGACGCAAAATTATGAACGAAAAGACATTCCGCATGTTAATCGGTTGAGTTTCTGCGAACTTATCGGAGTTTTCAAATTTCGTAGTTTTTGATCATAAGCCATGAAGGGGGTTCGATGAAATTTTTCAAAAACACTTTTTTTACAAAACTCATATTTTTGAGTCAGTTTATTAACATTGACGCAAAATTATGAACAAAAAGACATTCCGCAGGTTAATCTGTTGAGTTTCTGCGAACTTTTCGGAGTTTTCAAATTTCGTAGTTTTTGATCATAAGCCATGAAGGGGGTTCGATGAAATTTTTCAAAAACACTTTTTTTACAAAACTCATATTTTTGAGTCAGTTTATTAATATTGTCGCAAAATTATGATCAAAAAGACTTTCCGCATGTAAATCGGTTGAGTTTCTGCGAACTTATGGGAGTTTTCAAATTTCGTAGTTTTTGATCATAAGCCATGAAGGGGGTTCGTTGAAATTTTTCAAAAACACTTTTTTTACAAAACTCATATTTTTGAGTCAGTTTATTAATATTGACGCAAAATTATGAACAAAAAGACTTTCCGCATGTTAATCGGTTGAGTTTCTGCGAACTTATCGGAGTTTTCAAATTTCGTAGTTTTTGATCATAAGCCATGAAGGGGGGGTTCGATGAAATTTTTCAAAAACACTTTTTTACAAAACTCATATTTTTGAGTCAGTTTATTAATATTGACGCAAAATTATGATCAAAAAGACATTCCGCATGTTAATCGGTTGAGTTTCTGCGAATTTATGGGAGTTTTCAAATTTCGTAGTTTTTGATCATAAGCCATGAAGGGGGGTTCGATGAAATTTTTCAAAAACACTTTTTTTACAAAACTCATATTTTTGAGTCAGTTTATTAATATTGACGCAAAATTATGAACGAAAAGACATTCCGCATGTTAATCGGTTGAGTTTCTGCGAACTTATCGGAGTTTTCAAATTTCGTAGTTTTTGATCATAAGCCATGAAGGGGGTTCGATGAAATTTTTCAAAAACACTTTTTTTACAAAACTCATATTTTTGAGTCAGTTTATTAACATTGACGCAAAATTATGAACAAAAAGACATTCCGCAGGTTAATCGGTTGAGTTTCTGCGAACTTTTCGGAGTTTTCAAATTTCGTAGTTTTTGATCATAAGCCATGAAGGGGGTTCGATGAAATTTTTCAAAAACACTTTTTTTACAAAACTCATATTTTTGAGTCAGTTTATTAATATTGTCGCAAAATTATGATCAAAAAGACTTTCCGCATGTAAATCGGTTGAGTTTCTGCGAACTTATGGGAGTTTTCAAATTTCGTAGTTTTTGATCATAAGCCATGAAGGGGGGTTCGTTGAAATTTTTCAAAAACACTTTTTTTACAAAACTCATATTTTTGAGTCAGTTTATTAATATTGACGCAAAATTATGAACAAAAAGACTTTCCGCATGTTAATCGGTTGAGTTTCTGCGAACTTATCGGAGTTTTCAAATTTCGTAGTTTTTGATCATAAGCCATGAAGGGGGGGTTCGATGAAATTTTTCAAAAACACTTTTTTACAAAACTCATATTTTTGAGTCAGTTTATTAATAT
>CAWUOW010000013.1:0-287009 GCA_963924055.1 Drosophila limbata
AATTCGTTGACCTATTCAGGAATTGAACCCACGCCCCTCGCGTGACTCTACCATTAAACTGAAAATTCAAATAAACGAAAAATATTAAATAATTAAAAATCTTTTGCATCGACCAGACCGGGACTCGAACCGCGATCTCCCGTTTCGCGTGCCTAGCACCTATCACTTCGACCACTCCGCCTCTTAAACTGATGCTGGCAAATTCGGTTAACATTCTCGATGTCCATTCTGACAGAGTAAATGTTAAATCAATTAAATGACGAATAATTCTATTTATATACATATGAAGCTGCCAATCTTTAAAGCTTATTATCTTCACTATTTATGGCCCAATCATGTTGAAAGTTGGTAATTAGTCTCAGGACATGATCCTACACCCGTTGGTGTAAACAAAATTTAAAATTTTAACTTAAAACCCTAGATTAAAGGTGATGAAAGTTTTTGATGAATTACGCCCACCACAGTGGGCGTGGCAAAATTTAAACATAAACTTGTTCTGCCTGACATTATAGGTAGTCTTCATTCCAAATTTGGTGGTCCTAGCTCTTACCATCTCTGAGATCCTTTCGTTTACACGGACCGACAGACAGACGGACAGACGGACATGGCTATATCGACTCGGCTGTTGATGCTGATCAAGAATATATATACTTTATGGGGTCGGAGATGCTTCCTTCTCCCTGTTACATACTTTTGAACAAACTTAATATACCCTCAGGGTATAAAAAAAAACGGAATCCGATTAGGCTTCCCTCCAACGACCTTGTGCAACAGAATACTGCAACTTCCTCGTCTTCTTCTTCCTCAAAAAACTAACTTCTTCCCTTATGTTGTCTTACCAGAATATGCGTGGCTTGCGTAGCAAAATTAACAAACTCTACGTTGACAGTCTTACTTTCCCATTTCATGTTGTTGTATTCACTGAAACCTGGTTAAAACCAGATATTCTTGATTCGGAAATCTTTCCAGGGAAGTATACAACATATCGGCTTGATCGTCCGTCCCAAAGAGGTGGAGGGGTTCTAGTTGCTGTAGACTCCAACCTCTTTTCAGAAGAAATACGTTCCGTTAGACTGAATAACATTGAATTTATTTCTATAAAAATATGTTTTCATGGCGTATTTTTATACGTTACATGCTCAAACATTTCTCCATCTTCTAATATATCCGTTTATCTTAATCATCTATCTGCAATTAAATCCGTCAGTAATCTGCTTTCTGACAAAGACCACCTCATAGTTCTTGGTGATTTTAATTTGCCAAGAACAACGTGGTCACTTAATAATGAGTCAAATTCCTTGATCTCAACGACTGAACATGGCTTTATCGATGGATCATTTGACATATCTTTGTGTCAAATTAACCTTGTTAAAAATTCTTTAAACCGGCAGCTAGACTTATGTTTTGTTTGTGATCCGGCTAGTGTAGTCCTCTCAAGAACCAAACCACTCACATATCCTGAAGATCCCTATCATCCAATTTTAGAATTGGTGATCGACCTTGGCACATCAATTTCAAATTTTCTTACTACGCCAACTGTACGAGCTCGCCAATTTCGTAAAGCTGACTTTTCGAAATTGAACGAGCTTCTTAGCCAAATTGAATGGTCCGATTTATATGTCTGTACTGATTTGAGCATCGTCATTAAACTATTTTATAATAGATTGAACGCGTATTTTAATGCTTGCATTCCTTCAGCTTATCCGACCAGGTCTAATAAGCCTCCATGGTTTTCTAAAGAACTTTCTCACCTAAAGAACTTAAAGTCCAGACTTTATAAAAAGTTTAAGGAATCAAGTTCTTCTTCTGCCTTTTCTCGCTATTTAATTGCTCGGGCCAACTTCACCGAGCTAAATGCTACATTACATACATTATAAAAATTATCTATCTTGCTGTAGGGTACGACTCGCGAAAGACCCTAGGCAGTTCTTTAATTTTGTCAACACTAAGCGTAAGTCTTCCTCCTATCCATCTTTTCTATCCTAAGAAAATTCGAAGACATACACAGATCAGGCGATCGCCGATCTTTTTGCAACGTTTTTCCAAACAACACACTCTACTTCTAACTACTCTTTTGAATCCCATCCCTTTGATTTGCCTCGATCGAGCTGTATAAAGTCCCTTAATGAGTGAGGAGTTGCTGATTCGTGATCTTGAGATGGTTAAGCCGTTTTTTTTACCTGGTTCAGATGGAGTTCCCGGTTGTGTTCTTCCTTATGGAGTCGGAGCTCTATGTGGACCCCTGCTGAAGCTATTCGCTCTATCATTAGATTCTGCGATCTTCCTCTCTATTTAGAAGGAGTCATTTATTATTCCTCTCCACAAAAAGGAAAGTAAGTCTGACGCCAAAAACTATAGGCGAATTTCTAAATTGTCCGCTATTCCTAAAGTCTTTGAGAAGATTTTATCCAGTCACTTGCAGCACTTGTGCAGTTCTATTATCTCTCCCCACCAGCATGGATTTGTAAAACGTAGATCCACTGCTACCAATCTTCTCGAGCTTTCTTCGTTTGTTATACGTGGTTTCCGTATTAACAAACAAACTGATGTCATTTATACCGATTTTAGTAAAGCTTTTGACTCAGTCATTCTCTATTATTACATAAGCTTGACACAATTGGTTTTCCAACCACCTTAATTCGCTGGATTTCAAGCTATTTGAAACATAGAACTCAAAAAGTTCTTTTTAATAACTTTTTTTCCAAGTCTTTCCGGGTTACCTCTGGAGTTCCCCAAGGTAGTCATCTCGGTCCTTTGCTCTTCACACTGTTTATAAATGATCTACCAACAGTTTTGACACACTCTCGTGTACTTATGTATGCCGATGATGTTACAATTTGTCTGCAATATAAAGATTGGCCATGCCATATCAAATTGCAGGAAGATCTTGACTCTTTTCAGTCATGGTGCCGTGTGAATCTTTTAAATTTAAACTGCTCTAAATGTAACGTAATGACTTTATCGCACTAACCCTTATTTGGCTTCATACTCACTGTATAGTGGCCCTCTTGATAGGATACTGCTGTTGATGATCTAGGTATACTCTTAGATCTTAAGCTGAAATTTTCCGACCATATACCTAAGATGGTCAATAAAGCCATGTCAGTTCTGGGTTTTATAAAGAGGTGGTCGAAGGAATTCGATGACCCCTATATAACTAAGACTCTTTATATATCTTTAGTCCATCCAATTTTGGAGTACGGTTCATGTGTATGGTGTCCTCAGTATATTGTGCACCAAAGTCGCATTGAATCGGTACAAAAAAACTTTCTCCGCTTTGCATTACGTGGTCTTAATTGGAACAGGGACGTGGGACTGCCTTCGTACTCTAGTAGACTTCTGTTAATTTACCTTCCATCTCTATCTAATCGTAGAATTATGCTTGGTATTATTTTTATGTTTAAGATTATTGGTGGTGATATTGACTCTACTGAATTAATGTCACAACTCAACTTTTCTGTTCCTCGTAGAGTAGTATCTAGAACTTTTATTCCTATTGATCTTCCTCTTTGTAGATCTAACTATGCATTGCAGGAACCTTTTAGAATGTTGTGTTCGGAATACAGTAGACTTTTTTATATTGTTTCCAACGCTAACTCCATTTCCAACCTTAAAACTTTAATACTTAATCACTTAGGTAATAATTAGCTTAGGATTAGATTAATTTTATTTCTATATCCGTTTTCTTATTTTATGTCCGTAACTCTCTAATTTGCATGCCGTATATTTCGTTTCCGTCCGCCCGCGAACGTATTTTTTGATCCGCGCGTAACAAGGTTAGGCTTGTTTTCGCTTGGACCACTTGAACGTACATACATAGTACGTCAACGCCCAACGAAAACACGTCACTTGTTTGTCTCGCGTACACTAATACTACATTTATAAACACAGATAACACGTACACGAATGCGCGCACAGATAAAACACGGCTGCTCGCTACAAACGACAGAAGCAAACTGACTGAAACGAACAGTAGGAATCTCGTTATCCATTCATGCGCGTCACTAAATAGATGACGAGGCGTTTGGCTAAGCTGTAGCACATTAGGTGCCAAGGTAGCAGGCGCTTATAGGAAAAGGACATGTAATTTTTATAGCTAGCGAATTCTGCTAACCAATCCTGTATGGAACATGAAGGTCCTAAAACCAGAGACCCCGCTTGACTCCACCCTGGCACTAACGATATTGCTATCATTAGCGTTTAGAACACCGAGAGCTATCAACCTTTTTACGGACTGATAACTCCAAATGCCCCGCCAGTTTAGTGTAGCGGACACAGCCTTAATATTCTCATGTGCCTAAAAATCCCTCAGCAATATAGTTCGTACGTCCTGTCGGTCTTAGATCTCGACTTTGCTCTGATGAGCTCTATCAAGATCATGTCCGTCTTTCACTACTTGCGCATTAAGCACAAGTGTTCTTTCGTGTCGGAACGCAACCAGATCCAGCTTAAACATCCTGTTCTCTCTCTGCAGACTTGGTTCAGCAATGACGGAATAACCTCTAAACTCAAGACCCTTGAGAAAATCAGCTAATCCGTTGTGTCTAGCCACGCGCCTCCCATGCGTACGATGACATTTGTACGGAATGTGGTTTAGTGTTTTGGGAGCATCACATCCTGTACTACACTGCCTCTCCAATTCGTGCCTTCCCCTTGTGGTCCGTGGCCGCGTAGCTAGGGCATTTATCCGCAGCTTGATCCCGTTCAGATAAGCTTTCCCTGTTAGCAAACGCGTGGGCTGAACAACCCACCTGTAGAATGTCGGCTTCGAAATAAAAGCTCTGGTTGAATAGATTTTAATGTTTAATGAAAAATGTTTAGGGATTAAATAAATCCGACGAGTTAGAAGCGAGTTTCAATTTCGTGTTTTGTCTACGATCAGCTTTGTCACGACACTGTGTGACCAAATTAAGTTTTCTTACAAATACATAATTTATCAAACATTTCATGAAATTATCGATACTTTAAACGATACTTATAAAAATAATAAATGTTTAATTCAAATTAAAGCAAAATCTTTTGCACCCCACCTGGTGAATTGGGCAACGATTCACAATTTATCTTAAGAACAATTAATTTTGATACTGGACGGCGTAAGATGCTGTTTGTTGCTGTTGTCGTTTTGACGTCCACGTTGCAGCATACAATTTCGTGATCCGTCCTCTCTTCCATTTTTCTCGTGGGGCTGACTAGTCTATTATAAGAACCAGATCGTCAACTTTGACTGGTTCCGTATTATTATGCCACTTGCTACGACATACAAGTTGTGGTAGATATTCCGTTATCCATCTCTTCCAAAGACGATTTTTAATTGCTTGTGCAATACGGCTATGCTTTCGCAATCAAATTATATTTTGCATAGGATTCAGTGTTTGAGTTGTATTTGCGCATCCCAATAAGAAGTGGTTGGGTGTCGTTGGCTCGTCGTCTTCATGATCTATGGGTATTTCTGTGAGTGGGCGTGAATTTAAAATGTTTTCAGCCTCAATTAAGGCTGACCGCAGGGTTTCTACACGTGGCGCAACGTCCTTCAATATTTTTCCAAGCAGTAATTTTAACACTTCGTTCAATAATATGTGTGACTGACACATAGATGGCGGCACTAGTACTAAATCTGTGGCGGTCTGGCAGAACGCCATCTGTTGCAAAAATACCAAACCTCAAATATCGATAATAGACGATTCGATATACAATATCAATCGACTCACTTCTCTCACACGCATGCGAAATCGTATGTCAGTCAGACGACGCTTACACATAAAGGGTGTCCCAAAATTAACGCAAGATTTGAATTAAATAGAAAATGCCATTTTTAGACTTTTAATAGTTATATTTTTATTGACTCATAAAGTACATAGGATAGGATATGGAATAACACATTGGACAAATGGCCTCCACGGCTTTGCATGCACATGCGCACTCTTTTGTCGAAATTTTTCATGACCATTCTGCATAAATGTGGCTGAATTTCGTTGATGCAGCGTTGAATCTCCTCCTTTAATGCACGGGTGGTTGTGGGCTTGGTGACATAGACTTGTGATTTCAAATAACCCCATAAAAAGAAGTCTAATGGTGTTAAATCACACGATCTAGGAGGCCAATTTTGATCACCGAATCGAGAGAGTACACGACCTGGAAATGCCTCATGCAGTAATTGAATTGTTTCACGGGCTGTATGACATGTGGCACCGTCTTCGATATTCACATTTGACCGGCTTGTTTTTGGACGACCAGTGTGTTTGGCGTTTCCAACGGATCCAGTCTCAATGAATTTTTCAATTAATCTCTTCCAGTTGACGAAGTTAAAACACTATTCCGACCATATTTTGTATGAAATTTTCGAACTGCAGCCGGCAAGCTTTCACTATTTTTGAAATATTCTTTAATAATGAAGACACGTTGTTCTACCGTGTAACGCTCCATTTTTAATACCCCTATACTGTTAGCTGTCAAATTGCTTTTTTTCAGGGTTGCCAACACTTCACTGCACAAATGGCGGCAAATTCAAATCTTGCGTTAATTTTGGGACACCCTTTACATACAAGTTTTCGGCGGAATTTCACAATTCTGAGAAATTGATGCGCTAAAGCGGTTTATGCACACACATCGCTACAATTTACGTTCTTTGATACCAAAACGACTAGATTTTGAAGAGGAAGTCTTGGAAAACGTCTCCAAAATGCCGGATTCCAAACTAGCTGACCGAGTCCGTGAGCTTCAAAACCAACTTGATACTTTGCAAGTTGGCTCATCATCAGCGCCCACCACGCACATTGCTACAATGCCTCGCACAATTCGTTTACCAAAGTTCTCGAGCAACAATCCGAACTGTAGCATTTGTCGTGGGTTTTTTTAATTCCTACTACCCGTATAGGCATAGCGTTCGAGGCCTTCTGGTTCCGAGCTCATTCGGTGAGATGTGGGGTGGGTTGTTGCCAGCCTATATTGGGATGCACATTAAACTTTATAAATAAGACCTCTGTAGGGAGCTAAACTCCGCGAAACTTATACAACCAAAAAGGTCAAAGGGGGCACTCAAAGTCAACATATCCATCGATGAAAATGAAAGGCGAGGTCTAAGATGATGTTCGACACTCGCGCTCTATACCCTACCCAACCATGATCTTCGTGCGCAATGTTATCGAAGATCCCAAATGTTCTTTCTCCTACTCCCTTATGTCACCATGTCTCCGAAACAAAAAATAACAATTTAGCAATTCATTTCTTCAATCATAACATTATTTGAAAATTTATTTCGGGCTCAATGCCGCTTTAAAAATTCCATTAATATTCAACATTTAAATTGAACTCGACAATTTTCTAAAATTTCGATACGAACAATTTACAAAAAAAAAAAAAAATTTACAATTATGTTATTTGTTATAGTTATATAAAATAAAAAAATCAATTATATTTAAACAACTTAATTTGAAGAGTATTTTCGGGGCTATACATTGTGCATTTTCATTTCCGGCTTTCACTTGGCAGTTTTTGTTTTTATTAATTTGCATTTATTTTCGTTTTACATGCACATGGCCTAACATTTGTGCCATTACTGTGCACAAAATTTACCAAACGGAATCAGCGTAACAGCTGATCGAGGCAATGCACTTGCAAAGTGTTTGTTGTTGTATTAGTGTCTTTTTTTTTTTTTTTTTTTTTTCTTTACTTTACTTTTGCTGACAAAACTAGGTCAGTAGGTCTTTAAATCATGTGCTCTTAAAAGAAGAGCAAGGCTTGCGAGAAGAACGCAATGAAAAGCAAAAAGAAAAGGAACAAAAGTATTATAGAGAGCGAAAATATGAGAGCAGCACTATTTCGCCTGCTGACCGTCTTCCACGGGCTATAGGCAAATATGTATGTACATACGTACACACATACATGCTAAGTCCACACAACACAGTCTGCCTACACCCATGCGTATATATGCATCGCCATACATACACACATGCGTTGACGAAAGAGAGTTACTCTCCCAAAAAATATTACCAAAACAATAGAAAAATATGATTGCTCACATACATACATATATATTAGGGTGTCCCTTATTTTGGCAAAGTTGTTATTTTTAAACGCATACGGGCTTGATCCGTTCATTTGGTCCTAAAGCACTTGGAAAAAAAGTTTTAGCTCAATCGGAGTATGATAACCCGTGCCGACTTGGATCGGAAAATTTAAAAAATTATATGGGGCAAAAAAAAATCAAAATTTTTTTTTTTAATTTTTTATTTTTTTGTTTTGTTCATTTGGTCATAAAGTACCCGAAAATAAATTTTCACCTTAATCGGAGTACGATAACCCACTCAAAATTGCTTCAAAACATGAAAAAACATCGAAAAATGTATAATCAGTGTTAAAACACGGTTTTTTCATGTTTCGAACCAATTTTGAATGTGTTATCGTACTCCGATTAAGGTGAAAATTTATTTTCGGGTACTTTATGACCAAATGAACAAAACAAAAAAATAAAAAATTAAAAAAAAAATTTTGATTTTTTTTTGCCCCATATAATTTTTAAATTTTCCGATCCAAGTCGGCACGGGTTATCATACTTCGATCGAGCTAAAACTTTTTTTCCAAGTGCTTTAGGACCAAATGAAAAGATCTAGCCCGTATGCGTTTAAAAATAATGATTTTGAATAAATAAGGGACACCCTAATATATATCTCCTCGGTGAAGGCCTTCCTCGATGATTTTATATGTTGATGATTTAAAGATGAGGCTGCTTGTCTTGATTTAAGTATATTTATGTTGTTGTTGGTTATTATTTCATTGGTTTTCGCACGTCAAAAAGGGGGGGACGAAAATTAAATTTTCTGCGTCAATTTGCAGGTTATGTTTTATTACTTTGTCACTTTTGCCAACAACAACAACACTTGCACTGCACTTCGTTGCACTTAAAAAAAATTAGCCAGAAAAAAACTTTACCTAATGCACAATATAAAGCCTTGTTAAATATATTAACAATGAGCTTGCTTAAAACGAGAAAAAAAATTCGGCAACTGCAACGACGGGTCCGACGGCCAGGAAATGCGCGGCAAACTGATTTCTGATTGCAGAACGGCGATTGAAAGCAGAACTGCCGAAAAAGCGACGTCTGTATGCGGATCAGCTGTGAGCTCTCACACCGAGCTCAGATCTACGCATAGGCGTGGCTATTTGGAGCAAAAAGGGGTCGATTCCTTGTCAAATTGAGTTTTTCTCTTTTCCAGGCAAATATTGAGATGCCCACACTAACGACAAGGCGAGCAACTTCTTGACAACTTTGTTGCCACCCAGACTCTTGCGTTAGTGGGGCGGATTCCAGCTGGGACAAAAGTCAACCAGCGACTACCAAAGAGAAAGAAAAAAAGGCGACAATCAGATATTTGGAATATTTTTACAAAATATTCACAGCATAGGTTACCTTATATGTTGCTAAGCAAAAAGAAGTGACTTTTCACTCTCTTCGAGCGTATCTACTGCGGATGCAGATAGATTAAGCGCTGGCTGCGCTGAGGCGATGGGCAAAGGTTGCCAGGCGAATTCCAGGGTGAAAAATAGTATAATTGTTGGCCCGATTCGATTCGCGTTTGGTTATTGCAACACCAATAACTTTACTTTGGCACTTGCCAATTTCGCACGTATATATAGATGTATATATATCTAAGTCACACGTGTAGCAACGAAAAGCTAACCGACGTGGACTGTTGCAACTGCGGACGATCAAAGAGACCGCCTGCGTCGGCAGCGCTGCTTTTATAAGCGGCTGCAAAAGCTTTTAAAAGGGAAATGGCATTTAAGTTGGCTGCGATCATGCTAACTCTCTCTATCTATCACATTTTTAGCCGGCCCTGAGAGAGGCAATTTAGGGTGGCCGTTATCAGCGACACCCAAGCTTTGGGTCGATGCGTAGCGGTGACTCATACCTACATGCGTAAGACTTCTGCATGAAAGCTTATCTGCTGAAGATCTGCAGTGGTCAGTGCACAGTGATTCTAAAGCGAAGCTTAGCAACAAAGCAAAACGGGCGTTTGCATTCGCTATGTTGCGAATGCTGTGATTCATGTTGCTAAGGCGCGCATGCAAAATGTATGTTGCTAGCGTTAGCAACATTAAATATACCTAATTCTTTTATCGTAAAAAAATTAAAAACGATGAAAGTAAAAATAAATAGCAAACGAATATGCGACCATTACAGAACTTGTGGTTCTCTCAAATTGAGCGTGCACTTCGCCTACATGGCGTCACTAACGATGATGACAAATTCGATCATACCACCGTCAGTCTAGACGCAGAGTTCGCCGTGGCTGTCGAGGATTTACTCCCACATCCACCGGATGCAAACAAGTATGATACTCTCAAGAACCGCTTACTTGATAAATTTGCCGAGTCGCCAGAATCTAGGCTGCGCCGTCTACTACAAGGCGGAGAGACCACAGGATTGAAACCATCAGAAATCCTGGCAAACATGCGGCGTTTGGCCCCCGAGTCCAGCAGCGAGCCCACAATCCGGAGCTTGTTTCTTTCGGAGATGCCACAGAATATCCGACCAATTCTGACAATCTGGGAGGAGAACGATTTGGAGAAACTCGCAAAAATCGCATATAAGATGCAAGAGATAGTCGGCGCAAATACTTTGGCCATCAGCTTAAATGCAGCGCAACCAGCTTCTACAGCAGTAGCTTCTGTTTCCTCATCGGATTCCTTCTGACGTAGTCAGAGCCTTACGCTCACTTGAGAAAAAGGTCGACACTCTTCAGAACGAATTGAAACGTCTTCACTCAAATAAGCGTTCTCGCAGCAAGTCGCGTGGATCACCTTCACGTCAACAAAACGTCCAGCAGTAGACTGCTCCTTCAACTGCAGAAGTGCAAGCCTCCATGCGCACGCCAGCAGTCGGAAAACTAATACGGCTGCCGCCGGCAACGCTGGTCGGCGACGGCTCAACCAACAACAGCGATCACAAAGTCCATTCATCCATTATATCAGAGCAACGCCTATACATCAACGATTGTAGATCTCACATCAGATTCCTAATCGACTCCGGATCTGTTGTATCTGTCATTCCACGCACTCTGGCTAAACAGAATATCAAACAGAGCAATCTCATCTTGTATGCGGCAAACGGAACATTCATTCCCACCTACGGAAACTCAGTAATGAAACTCAATCTTGGATTACGTCGCTGTCTCACTTGGCCCTTGATCGTCGCCGATGTCCAAGTACCCATTATTGGTGCAGATTTCCTGTCCCAATTTCAGCTGCTCATCGACCTCACAAACGAACGGTTGATCGATTCAACTACCGGCCTCACTTCATCAACTGGCATTGCTGAAACCGAACAGTTTTCAATATCAACAGTACATGGCGTGTCGAAGTTCCAGAGCCTCTTGCAGGAGTTCGTGGACGTCACAATTCCGACAACAAAAACCACAAGTCAACATGAAGTTCGTCCTCACATTGAAGTAACAGGAGCGCCCATCTCGGATCGACCACTTCGCCTCGCCGGAGAAAAACTCGCTATTGCAAAGGCAGAAGTCAACTTCCTAATAAAAGAAGGCTTCTGTCGACCCTCAAACAGCCCTTGGTCGAGCCCGCTTCACATGGTCAGCAAAAGGGATGGTAGCTGGAGATCCTGTGGAGATTATCGAAAGCACAACGCGGTAACTGTGCCTGATCGTTACCCAATCGCCCACATACACGATTTCACAGACCAGTTGCACGGAAGAAGATATTCTCAACACTCGATTTGGTAAAATCCTATTATCAAATTCCCATGGCAGAAGACGACATCCAAAAGACAGCTGTGTGCACTCCGTTTGGTCTCATCGAATCTTGTACATGCCTTTCGGTCTAAAAAACGCTACGCAGACTTTTTAGAGGTTCATGGACAACATCTTTCGTGGCATCGATTTCGTATATTGCTACATTGACGATATACTGATCATGTCCACCACAATGGAAGAGCACGAACAACATCTGCGCACGGTCCTGAAAATCCTTCGCAAACGTGGCCTTTGCATTAATCTAAGTAAATACCAACTTGCTCAATCGGAGATTCAGTTCCTCAGCTACGTCATCAACGAGCACGGCATCAGACCTCCAACCAAACGCGTCGAAGCAATTCAAAACTATGAACGTCCTGCCACGATCAACCAGCTGGGTCAATTCCTGGGCATCATAAACTACTACCGTAGATGTCTGCCTAATTCCTCTCACAATCAAGCACCATTGTCCGAGCTGCTCAGGGACGTCAAAAAGAATGATAAACGCCTGATCAATTGGACGACTGACCGCATCGCTGCTTTCGAAGAATGCAAACGCAGCGCTTCTAGCTCATCCACTTCCAAACGCAAAACTGGCTTTAGTATGTGATGCTTCCGACGTCGCTATTGGAGCCGCACTGGAGCAGCAAGTAGATGACAATTGGCAACCAATCGGTTTTTTCTCCTAGAAGCTGAGCAATTCCGAACGTAACTACAGCACATACGACAAGGAGCTGTTATCCGTTTATGAAGCAATAAGGTACTTCAAGCACTGGCTCGAAGGACGCATCTTCTTGATCAAAACAGATCACATGCCACTCATCTATGCTTTGCGACAACGTCCGGAAAAAGCATCACCGTCATTTAAGCTTCATCTCGCAGTTTTCCACAGAGATCGTGCACGTTAAGGGCACCGACAACATAGTCGCAGATGCTTTCTCGAGACTCTGCACAATCAGCATGCCCACAACGGTAAGGTTGCATCTCATTGAGGAGGCCCAAGCAGTCGACTCTAAGCTAATTGAGTTGCTAGCAGGTACCACATCATTGAAGTTCCAAAAAGTTCGATATGTCGACGACGTGTCGTTGTATTGTGACGTGTCAACTGGATACGTTTGCCCTTACGTACCAAACGCTCTCCGCAACAAGATTTTTGTTTTCTTCCACGGCCTGTCTCATCCAAGTGGACGCTCGACTCTTTAGCAAATCAAACAGAAGTTCGTTTGGCCCTCAATGAACAAAGATGTCATCAGCTGGTGCAGGAACTGCTTGCCTTGTCAACGTGCCAAGATAAACAAACATAATCACCTGGCACCAGAGAAAATCGTCGTTCCTAATGGTAGATTTGACCACGTTCACATCGACATCGTCATCATGCCATTACATCAAAACTATCGCTATTGCCTCACGATGATTGACAGATTTACTCGCTGGCCGGAAGCCATACCACTAACAAACATAACTGCCGAAACAGTAGCCGACGCTTTTGGTCCCATTGGGTCGCTCGATTCGGAGCACCCAAAACAATCACCACGGATCAGGGCACTCAGTTCGAGTCTGTAATGTTCAAGGAACTCGCTCGTCTCGTAGGTAGTGAGCACATTCATACAACTGCCTATCATCCACAATCCAATGGACTGGTAGAGAGGTGGCATAGCGCATTCAAAGCAGCCATGATGTGCCACACGGATACTCCATGGACAAAACTTCTATATACCGTTCTACTAGGACTTCGCTCATGCTTTAAAGAAGATTTACAATCATCAGTTGCCGAAATGCTGTACGGAACTCCATTACGTCTACCTAACGAATTTTTTGATGACCTTGATACGCCAATTAGCCCGTCAACATTCATCAGCAGTTTTCGAGAGCACATGCGAAAAATTCGTCCAACACAAACAGCACATCATGCGAACCACAAGATGTTCCTTCTAAAGGGCATTGACAAATGTTCTCACGTTTTCGTCCGCCCCGATGCCGTTAAGAAACCACTTAGGGCAGCACTGGCCCATTTGTAGTCATTCATCGAAACAACGTCCGAGTTTTTACAATCAAAATGGACAACAAGGAAGTTGCAGTGTCTGTTGATCGACTCAAGCCTGCATTTCTGGCCAACGATGACTTTCAATCAAACTCAGAACCATCAAGAAGCTGCAAGCCACGCACCTATGAAAGAAAGCAACGACAAGTACATTTTTCAAAATCGTGACTTCGTCACTAGAGAGGGAGTACTGTGGCGGTCTGGCAGCACGCCATCTGTTGGAAAAATACCAAACCTCAAATATTGATAATAGACGATTCGATATACAATATCAATTGACTCACTTCTCTCACACTGCGATCTCGAGAACATCAAATTTCGTCCAAATAGAATTTACGTGATTAAAACTAAATAAATATTATTTCGTTAGCAAACTTCAAACGCATTTGGTACAAATCAATATTTTTTTCCGAAAGTGGCAACCTTTTTAGGCTTACTGTCAAAATCATATGTTAATCCGATCATTTGTTTACAAGTTACAGTGCTTTAAGTGACGCTACTTTTGAGTTAAAACAAAAAATGAATTCAAAGCAATTCCGTGTGCTGAGTTATCATTGTTTTTTAATGAAAAAAAATACTGTTCAATGCCAGGAATGGCTTGAAAAACATTATTCGGACTCTGCTTCATCAAAAAGAATCATTTGTTATTGGTATGCCGAATTCAAACGTGGTCGTACAGACACCGATGATGAAACACTGAATGTCCGACCGTAAAGTGAAAGTGAGGGAGATTGTTTACATTCTAAACATATCAGCAGGCAGTGTACACACTATAATACACGAACATTTGGGTATGAAAAAGGTGTTTTCCAAATGGGTGCCGCGTTTGCTTACACCGGAGCAATAACAACAACGAATCGATGAATCAAAGAGCAGTTTGGACATGTTTACGCGCAATAAGTCGGATTTTGGCGTCGGTACATCACAATGAATGAAGCATGGATCCACCATTTCACTCCAGAGTCAAATCGGCAGTCTGCTGAGTGGCATGCAGCCGGTGAAAGCCGCCCAAAACGACCAAAGACGCAGCAGTTGGCTGGCAAGGTTATAGCGTCTGTATTTTGGGATGCGCATGGAATAATATTCATCGACTATCTCCAGAAGGGGCAGACCATCAACAGCGACTATTATATAGCGTTATTGGAGCGTTTGAAAGACGAAATCGTAAAGAAACGGCCCCATATGGCGAAGAAAAAAGTGTTGTTCCACCAAAACAATGCACCGTGTCACAAATCAATGAAAACGATGGCAAAATTGAACAAATTGGGCTTCGAATTGCTTCCCCATCCACCGTATTCTCCAGATTTTGCCCCCAGCGACTACTGGCTCTTCGCAGACCTCAAAAAGATGCTCCGTGATAAGAGATTTCGCTCAAATGATGAAATAATCGCCGAAACTAACGCCTATTTTGAAGGCAAAGAAAAATCGTTTTACAAAGGCGGTATCGAAAGATTGGCAAAGCGTTGGAATGATTGTATCTCCCTAAAAGAGGACTATGTTGATGAATAAAAACGAATTTTGGCAAAAAAAAATGTGTTTTAATTAATTAATCACACACATTATTGAACGATAAATATCCATTAAATTCCTTTGCGTGAAGCTTCATTTTCGACGGTCTCAATATTGAACAAACGATCTTTTGTGGCTAGTTCCTTTTGTGCTCCAATGAAGTTTGTCCCGTTGTCACTCCGGATTACAGTGGGTACTCCACGACGATTAACAAAGTTCCACAAACTAATTTTAAAGTCGTCTGTAGACAGGTCTTCTACGATTTCTAAATGTGCAGCACGAGTAGTCAAACATGTAAATATTGCCACCCAGCGTTTCTCGCGACGACGGCCAATTGCCACATTTAAAGGTCCAAACAAATCGACACCACAATAAGAAAACGGGAGCACGTAAGGAGTCAATCTGTCAGCTGGATGTTGGCCCATCAGTGGTTGACGTGGCAGACTATGATCGATGATGCATCTATTACATTTCTGTTCCACACGTTTAAGCAAACCTTTAGCATTCGGGATACAATATTTTTGGCGGCATTCATTGATTATTACGGCTTCATTTTGGTGGTGATATTTGTTGTGGAAATGCTGCATGGCCAAGAACGAGAATGCGTGATTTTTAGGCAATATTATCGGTCGTCGAGCACTTAATGGCAATAAGTTTGCTTCATCAATCCGGCCGGACAGTCGTCGCAATCCATCTTATTCGATGTACGGTGACAGTTTGACACTTACAAAATTTCGGTTATTCTGTGGGCTACGTATGGCTTAAACCTTTTGTCCTTGGAATGTACCCATTGTAAAACTGTCCTCGAGGCACTCCAGAAAACGGCCTTGTGTACTTTGAATTGTTGGTATTTGGTTATCAGTTTGCTTAGGCGTGCTCCTAAGACCGCGGCTTGTAGCTCCAAACGGGGAATTGACAGTCATTTTACTGGCGCAAGACGAGTTTGGCCCATGACAAAGGCGACATCAATCTCATTTCCAGTAGTAATACGTAAATACACGGCAGCTGCAAATGCGCATTTGCTCGCATCTACAAAAATATGTAATTCAATATGGTCGCTTTGGCATAAATTTAGCGAATAGCAGCGATGCGTATGAAACTCTTGCATGCTTTGTAGCGCTGTCCACCAATAACTCCATTCCTGTTGTAGCTCGCTAGGTAAGACTTCATCCCATACGACGCTGTGAAATCGAGGCAAACAAATTAAATAAAGACCGGATTCAAATTAAAATTACAATTTATTTCCGATGTTAGACGGCAAACGCGCTAAAGAGGTTGGTGACTGCTGCGTATAATTATGCGTTCGGTATTCTGAGCGATCAAACGACGACTGACAATTGACGCTTGACAGCTGCTCTTCTTCGGCCATGCACTTTGCCTGCGCTTACACGCTATTATGTAGACGTTGAATGGACAACTGAGCTGTTTGAGTACAAATTACGAACTAAGTTTATTTCTTAAAATCTTAGCCTTAGGTAACTAACATGAAAATCTTAATGTCTAACTCCTTCCAGTCATTGGAAGGACCCCCAGATAGCTGGGTTCGCGTGTGGTGTACACACATGCCTATCTTTCCTTTCAAGCCGTTCTCATGCGTCTAAATATAGTTTTATGATAATGCACTACAAGTGCATTTTGTGTTACATTTTTGTGTGTGTTTTAGCTTAGGTCAAATTTCAGTGTCCCGTCACTCGATCGGTGTTTTCGGGACACATTGTTTTTAAATGCCCTTGTGCTCATGCTTGAACATTCTGCCGGGGGGCAATAAGGGTTATGGTAGCTTATAGTTTTTTGCATATTTATATTATAGTATATAATAACATTTTTTTTTTTACACAGGGCTTGGAAAGGCGATAGCTTGTAATTTTCTTCTTGCATTTACTTAATGTATATACAATTGATATTAATATTATTACCATGCCAACGATTAGGGACATATGCCCAGACATGTGATGGAACTTAATTTCCTTTAACTCAAAGTGATAATCATTTATTTAATTTAACTTAATTTTTAATTGATTTCTTCCGATGATTAATTGTAGGAGAGTTTAAAGGGTCCCATATTATTTTCGGTTTCATAGATTTCAGAGTGAATATTATGGTTTGCTATTAATATTTCATTTAATATTCTTACAGTACAATCTGAATAAATAGTCAATATGCCTGTTCAATCTAAATCGTTTAAATTATGCTGATTATCTAAAAGACTGATAATATTATCTTCATTTGTTTTCTATCGTCTGCATCTATTATACCATACAATATCTGGTAAAATGAGCATATAAATTCAAAACGTGCACGTTTCATTCTTGGGGTTGTGTGCCATAAATAACTTGTTATTTTCTTCCAAGTCATATATTTGTCGTTATATGTTATTAAGAACTAAATTACAGTGATCTTCAAAATCATGCAATTTGTAACATACACTTCTCATTTTTTGTATTAAATTTGTACCCTTTTCTAGCATTGCAAAATATGTGTCCATGTCATAAAGCACAACAAAATCCCAAGAAGACGTTATAACTTCGATTTCACTCATCAGATCTAAATATATCGAAGCTGTACTATTGATGTTTCGATTACCCAATTGTTCTTTACGTTGCCTAATGAAGTTGCATTCGAAAGTTGACAAAATAGCATCAGCATTAGCATGACTCCTATATTCGGTACATTAGGCCTATTACGCGTGACTTTTTCTTTTTCTGCGTTATTTTCGGATTCTCTTTTCCATTTATTTCTTTGCTGTAGAGTGTGCAGATAATCTTCTTTAAATTTAACCCAAAATTCTCTTTTTAGTTTTTGAATTAATTTCCACCTGTCCAAAATACCGATTTTTTCATCGGCTTTGGATACAATAACTTTAAGTTTTGGTCTACCAATTAAAAGGTGACCAGTTGTACACAGAGGTCGTGAACTTAATACTGCCTCATTCTCATGTGTTAAACTTTTAAAATTATTGTGCATTGATTCTACCCCAGCTTGACAAATACCTCCGAAGTGAGGTCCTGCCGGGGGAATAAAACGCCACTCAGTCCCATCTTTTTTTAAAGCGTTGGCGTTACTACTGAGGGCCTTATGATAATTTTCATCTGATACGTTGCTGATATCAAGTTCTTCCAATTTGCTATCTCGTTGCTTAGGTAGCTCATTTTTGCGCTCCTCAGTCAACATCCACATGGAACTGCTCAACAGATAATCAGATTTCTTAACATCTGTGAGCTTTTGAAGAGCTTCTTTAGGACTCACCTCTTCTTTGGCCTTAGCACTTGTATTTGAGGCTACCTGTTGCTCCCCTTCCTGTTGCTTTTTCGCTGGCGAGAAGTTGTTATTATCTCCAACTATTTTCTTCTCCAGCTTTTGCTGCTTCTTCTGCTCCTGCTACAATCTTTTTAGATTGTAAAAACGCTCTAGTGCTTGCGCCTTAGAATTTTCAAGTTTTGTTTCTTTTTTAAACGAAATCTTTACCATAGACCTACCACTCTTATCTTTTCGCGTGGTGTCTCTTAAATGTTTTTTGCAAATCTCTGCTTCTTTGTCTTCTCTTTTCGAAAATCGCTCTAAATCGTTTATTTTTATAATCGTCGCAGCTATAACTGCATTTCCCTTAGATTTTGTATTTCCGGATACAACCCATCCAAATTCTGTGTTTTGTCCCAACAATCCATCAATCTTAACAACCCCATTTTTCATAATTTGAGCATATAAATCCGCTCCAATAATTATGTCAATCCTATTGGGTCTATCAAACTTTGGGTCAGCTAGTATGTAGCTTCGCCACTTTGATTTTTTAACCTGAACTGCTTTGATTGGTAGAGCTCTCATTAGTTTTGGCAATACAATTGCATCTATGTTGAATGGCTCTTTTTTATTGTTTAGGGGCTTTATGCACAATCCTACTTTGTACTTTGATGTACTTGCCTTTTGTGCTGAAACTCCGCTTATTTTAGTAATTGTTTTTATTCTAGTTAAATTTAGAATCTGAGCTGATTCTTCTGAAATAATTGTGCATTCTGATCCATTATCAATCAATGCTCTTAGTGTTTTATAATCCCCACACTTTGACTTGACCTTTACTATTGCTGTAGCTAACAGAGCTTGATCATTTGTCACACAAGTGTAAACATTTTCCCGGTTTTCATTTGGAAAATGAAGCATTGTATTATGTGGCTTCTTGCAGATCGTACATAAGTAATCGCAAGAGCATCTTTTAAAATCTGTGTATTTTAAACACTTTGTGCATAATTGCGCTTTTCTAGCTGCTTCGCCTCTTTCAATAGGGCTCATAGCTTTAAATTCATAGCATTGTACCGCCTTGTGCCCTGGTACTTTGCAAATGGGACAATTCTCTTTATCACTTGAAAAATTTTTTGATAATTTTTTGTCCTCGCTTTTAAATGAGCTTACGGAACTTAACCGCTGCTCTAAAAACTCTAATACATCAGACAGTAACTGAATATCTTTTGTCTTCTTGACATGAGATTCGTACAGCTGCAATGTATCCTTATTAAATTTCCTCAAAATAATATGAGCGAATATTATATCCACTTCATTCGTTAAGTGCGATTTAAGTTTAATTATATGGATAGCCTCATTAATGCTATCAATAAAATTCTTTATATATTTCCCTGAGTCAATGTTCAGGGTTGGCAAATCAATTAAACGATTCAGTTGTTCAGAAAAAATTTTCCGTTTATTTTCATACCGTTTGGCTAAGAGTTCCCAAACGGTATGATAATTATCAACAGAGCCAATGAGCAAGTGCGATACCATGCTTCTGGCTTCACCCCCTAATGCCGATTTTAAATAATTAAATTTGGCGGACATACTGAGGTCTTCTCTGTTATGAATTATTTCCATGAATAACTCATAGAACATGTCCCATTCATTGGGTTTACCAACAAAGGTGGGCACCTTAATTTTTGGCAGCTTTGGAAGATCCTCTGTTTTTTCCATTACGACTACCTTTCTTTCATTTTTTTCCATTTTGTCGTCTAATGCTTTTACTAAATTCTCGACGTCAAACTCTAACTCTGCGACGTCCTCGAGGCATTCAATGCCTTTACTCGCTAACTTCTGAATTTTATTATCAATCCTATTCCACAGGAATTCAATCTTATTTCTCCTTACGCCGCACTTCTCAGTGCTAGAATCAGCTAAAGCCATAAATGTTTCGTCAAGGAACTTTTTTAGTTGTTCAATATCTTTGTCGATTTCATCCGCAAGTTTGCGATCGTCGTCATATTTGTGAAGGGTTTGAGTTCCAGGATCTAATATCTTCTTGGAGCATGAAGGTTCGTGATCGTCGTCATACTTATGAATTGTTTGAGTTCCAGGATCTAATATCTGCTTGGAACATGAAACTTCTTCTATTAACTTTTGAATCCTACCTAGTGTGTATTCGTATAGCCGTTTATTGAAATAGTCATGATCAACTATTCCAATTTTCAGCAGCACACTATGGTTATCACAAAACTCTTTCTTTATATTTTCTAATATCGGGATCGAGTCCCTGGAAAGAATTCCCTCTTCTAATTTCTCTAGCTTTTCGACTAACGACGCTTGAGACGTCAAAAACTTAATAGTTTTTTCTGTCAGCATATTGACTATTTATTCTCTTTCTTTTATAGAAGCCCACTTAGATTAGTTGCATATGATTGGCTTACAATCTTTGCCAATCAAATGTTTTTAGTAACAGCCTAACAGAGTTTAGTAGTTTTCAAGTAGCGCTTTCGCACATCGGCTTGAGTAAGAGACACTAAAATTAGGGGCAAGAGAGGCCTTGCATAAATGCGGCTTCTTTTGCGTTACTTCGCTCGAGTGCGAAGTTGTTTGTTAATTTCCGTTAGTCGCTCTTTGTAGCGTTGCAACGCGTTGTCGGTCCTGTTTAGCCGCCTCTATTGTTCCTGCGCTGCCGTCGTTGTTGCGCTGCCTCTGCCGCTATAGTTGCTGTTGCTGCTGATGCGCTGCCGTCGTTGCTGCGCTGCCGCTACAGTTGTTGTGGCTGCTGCTGTACTTGCTGCTTCTGCCTCTGCCGCTACAGTTGTTGTTGATGCGCTGCCGTCGTTGCTGCGCTGCCGCTACAGTTGTTGTTGCTGCTGCTTCTGTAGTTGCTGCTGCTGCTGTAGCTGCTGGTACTGCTTCTTTTTTTTATTATATATAATGTATTTTACATTATACATAAAAACTCACTTTCTGATGTAAAGCCTCAGAAACGCTATAATAATTTTCCGATGTCCGCCTCGGAAACGCAACTTTAACTATAACTTAGTATTATTAAAGATTTTTTGTTTATACCTTGTCTCTTACCACTGATGGGGGAGAACAAAGGTTTTTATTTTTGTGATCCGGCTTCTTCCTCGGATACACAATTTTATAACTCTGTGTTCATTTATTGAACACAACAGAGATTATACAAATTTTTCAGCAACCTTTAGCTACACAAGACTATAAGGCGCTGGTTTTTATTTCTGTGTTTCTTACCACTGGTGGGGGAAAACAACAGAATGCTCGAAGGACCAAAATGAATGGACAACAGAGCTGTTTGAGTACAAATTACGAACTAAGTTTATTTCTTAAAATCTTAGCCTTAGGTAACTAACATGAAAATCTTAATGTCTAACTCCTTCCAGTCATTGGAAGGACCCCCAGATAGCTGGGTTCGCGTGTGGTGTACACACATGCCTATCTTTCCTTTCAAGCCGTTCTCATGCGTCTAAATATAGTTTTATGATAATGCACTACAAGTGCATTTTGTGTTACATTTTTGTGTGTGTTTTAGCTTAGGTCAAATTTCAGTGTCCCGTCACTCGATCGGTGTTTTCGGGACACATTGTTTTTAAATGCCCTTGTGTTCATGCTTGAACAGACGTATAAGAGATAACATAATTACAAACTAGGGTACTTCAATATATACACTTCTACTTAAAATAAACTTCAATATAATTTCATTTTACTAACTAATAGCTAATCTATGACTAAACAGACGCGTTGACTCCATGTCTTCTGTATGAGAATCTTGGCGAATATGTGGAAATCCGCAATAAGTCCAAATGGGTCATAAACCGCCATTACAATACCCAACAACTCTCTTTTAGTTGGAATACGTATTCCCTGCATGACCTCTGTTGCAATCCGGTGAAACTTGGCTTTTAACTCAAAGCAGTCAATTTCTGTATTCCAATACATCCCCAGTATTTTGTCGCCTGCACCATTTCCTTCCACATTGTGTAAATAAATTTCCAGTCTGGGTTCCATTCATGATCTCTTGCAGTCGTACCGAATTGGATACAAAATTACGTAGCTCAAAGCCACCCTGGTAATGAATTTTGACAATATCTTGGCAAACTCTTATGGCATTCTCCTCATGGTCGAAGCTGATAACCAAATCATCCACATAATGATGTTCCAATATGGCTGCTACAGCATGCGGCATCTCTTCCCTGAAATTTTCGGCATTTTTGTTCTTGATGTACTCTGCACAAAATGGAGAGCAAACTGCTCCAAAAATTAACGACGTCATGGCGTAGTGCTGAAATGGTTGAGAAGTATCTCCATCACGCCAAATGAACCTTTGTGCCGACTGATCTTCCGGTTGTATTCGTATCTGAGAGAACATTTCTTTTATGTCTGCGGCCACTTCGATCGCTCCATTTCGAAACTGCAACAAAATCGCAATGAGTGGATTAGTTTGCTCCGGACCCTTTAACAAAGATGTGTTAAACGATATCCCATCTACTGCTGCAGCGGTGTCGAATACAATGCGTAACTTTTCTGGCCTATGTACAGTTTGTTCCGAGAAGTGTGACAAGTACCATATTTTCTTTGACTGGCTGTTAACTTCGTCAGGTGTGAGCTTCCTGACATAGCCCTTTTCCAAATACTTGTTCATTTCCAAAGTATACTTCTCAGCATACTGTTTGTCACGTCGCATTCGTCTCTCTGTACCAAATAGACGTGTTTCTGCCATGTTATAGCTGTTGGGAAGTTCTACCTTTTCCTTCCATATTGAGTATTGGTGTTCAATCCGTGTAGTTGTGTCATGTAGGCAGTCTGTTCTAATATGCATTATAGCTGGCGTATACCTGTGCACCCTTTAAATAAATTTTGCTTGTATTTTTACTGTCAGCAATATCAAAGCTCAGATGTCTAGAAAATCTCGGTTGCAATCTTCTTGTCATACCACTGTAAATTCAAAGCTTGTCGTTGTCCGGTCAAACCTAATGTATTTGCAACATTTTCTTCTGTCAAAGTAATGGCGCTACCTTCATCAAACATTGCGAAAGTCTCACATTTGCCATTTTGACCAAACAATATTACTATAATAATCTTAAACAAGTGGCTGGCTGCCTCTGTAATTGTCTTGCAAGTTAATTTGGTCCTTGTTTCCTTGTGATCCTGACTTTGTTCCGTTTTAGGCCATGTGTTATGTATTGTCTTATGATGGCTACGCAAACAGCCATCCATGTCGAATTTGGATTTGTTCTTGCATTCTGAAGTATTGTGTCTTTTTTATAGGCAAGAAAAGCAAAGCCGGTTGTTTTTGGCTATATCCCAACGGGCACTGTCTTTCTACATAATTGGTATGTAGAAGGGGCTTTCCGATCTTCTGTCTCTTTGTGGTCTCTGTTATGGGCAATAGGCTAATAACTCTAGCGTAGCTACTTAGCCAAGTTGAGAATTCGATGACTGAAGCATTTGTTCCCAATGTATCTGCATGTCGAATCCATGTTCTTTGAGCGTCAGTTGGCAGCTTGCTCACTAATCCGTCCAACAAAGTTGGGTTCTTTAGATGGTTAGTACAATTGGCAAATGACAAAAAGGCAACAACGCAACGAACCTTTGTAGACAAATCTATGATCTGATCCAGTCTATTATATGAAATCTGTGGGAACTCTTTTACTTTCTCTATATGTAAGCGAACAAGCAACTCTGAGCGGCCGAAACGAAACTGCAACTCTTCGAAGATTTTTGGCACGTCTTGTGGGTAGCATAGCTATCACAGCCTCCTTGGCTTCTCCGCTCAGGCATTTTTGAAGGCGAATTAGGTTCTGGCGGTTATTGTAGTTAAATTCTCGAGTCGTGTCATTGAAGTTTGCTATAAATAACGGCCACTGGTCCGCTGCTCCGGAAAAGTCCGGCAGATCATATATTTTTGCTCGCGTCAATGTGAGGTTTGCTGGTCTGACAACACAGGGCACATCATTATACATAATATTATTATTATTTTCAGTTGAATCGTCAGGACTGGATTTTAACATGTTACTGGGCTGAGAAATTGCAGCACTCGTTTGCTCATTTCGACTGGTAGAAATTTGATGGTTCATATTAGCAATGTCCTGCTGGTTCTGTTTCACAGCTGAAGTTAACTCTTTCAGCCCTATTAATATGGCGGAGATATCATCACTCACAGCGTTTTCTTTTTTATAAGCTGCTGCCTTACTTGTAGAAGGCTTTTCGTTGTCTCGAGTCCATTTTGTGCGGATTACTTCTCAAATTATTTCTGTCCATATGGTCTTTAAATTGTCAGTATGGTCTTTAATCAGTCAGTTGGAATTAAACCAAGCGCACAACATAAATTAATTTCACATATTCAAAATTCACTACTGGCAACACTGTACTTTGTCTGTATCTCGGCGTCTCATTATTCTGACGGAATAGCATGTATATGTATAAGTACGCATGGCAATGGCGTCACTAAACGAGGCGTGTACAGACTTGATTTTGACGACTTGTACATTTGGCGATATGTACTCCGATTGAATATGTATGAATCTTGGCCTGATTCTATCCTTAACTATGGCGACTTGTACATTTCGCGATATGTACTCTGATTTGGCAGTATGAATCTTGACTTGATTTCACACTATGCTGACCGTAGACTTGCAATTGAAAACACGCAGTGACACAGAAATTGAAAAATGTAGAATGTCTGCTTCGAAATAAAAACTCCCGTTGAATAGATTTTAATGTTTAATGAATAATGTTTAGGGATAAAGTAAATTAAAAAATTTGAACAGTTTTAAAGCGAGTTAGGAGCGAGTTTCAATTTCGTGTTTTGTCTAAGATCAGCTTTTTCACGACACTGTGTGACCAAATTCAGTGTTCTTACAAATACATAATTTATCGATTTTCGCAATCGAAACATTTAATAAAATTATCGGTACATTAAACGATACTTATAAAAATAATAAACTGTTACGAAATACGATGATTTCTCACCACAAATGCACAACATATAATCGCGTTTTAAAGAACACCACAGCTGGTTGCGTGAGGAGCACAATACTGTGTGGAGCAGAACTGTGCATGTTGATTACCAGGGCTGAGGGCGACTTGCTGCAGGGAAATTTATAATATTTTTTTTTTTTTATTCCTTGTCTCCTTTGCTTCGAGAAAAAACTTTGCGAGGAAGAAGGAGTCGTTTCCAAAACGTGGGTGTCGGAAAAATTATTGAAAATTAAAAGAATGGCAAAATTTACGACAAATATTTTTGAGTGTAGGCCCAAACAAATTAGCACTGATTCTCACCGCAGTTAGGTCACTATTTATATTTTGAAATAGTGGGGAATTTGTGAGTGGGAAAAATAGTTTAATACTGTTTTTTTAAACAGCGAAGAGCAACAGATTGTGCAGCAACCAACCGCCGGCAGAGCAGGATATTGGCTAGCAAAAGTCGCAGGAGGGAGCCACCGGAGGAGCGATTGGCCACCGCCTCTGGGTGGCCACAAGGTTTTTATGCCATTTTAAGCTCTTCGTTCTTTTCTCAAACATCAAAAAGAATAAGTAGAAGCAGAAACCAAAGTGCAGGCATTAAAAAAAGACACCCCTGCAGTACGATTGCTGTGGCGTTTGGCACCACCAAGCAGTGCATTCACTGCAATATAACGAGACACAAACAAATTATCTAATAACGACACACACACATAAATATCAACCCGATGCTTTCTTAATATCCACGTCTTGGACACAAATAGTTATGTGAGACCATACCACGCTGATGGATTATTAATTGATTTATTTATTATCCAATTAACTTATTATTTATTAACTTATTTATTTATTTGTTTATTATTTATACATTTGTTTATTTATTTAATTATTTATTTATTGTTTAATTGTTTAATTTATTATTCTTTATTTATATTTTCTAACTTAATAACTAATTTTTACAAACATTTTTAATAACTAATTTTTTTAGTGTTATTCCATTTGTGGGTTAATAAGGCCGATGTGATTCATTTTTATAAAAAGTTACATTTTATTTATAAAAATTGTCCTCCTACGCGTTTCGGCGACATTTTTCGACTTCCTCAGGGAGTCTGGGTTGAATAAAATTATTTATATGTGTTTACATTACACGAAACAATTATACAAAGAAACAGTCTTCTTATGTTTGTGTGTGCTTTGTAGGCGTAGGTTAAATGCTTATTGTGTGTGTCTGGTATTATTCTTGTTATTGTTTCTCTATTGGTCAGCTGTTCTACATATGGTATGCTGATATATTGTTTATCTGCATTATTTTCTTCGGCTTTCTTGTTTTTGGTTATTGTTTTGTGTGTGGTGACATTTTTAATTAGGTTGTCAACTAATTTTTCCGGGAAGCTATTTTTTAATAATATTGTTTTTAATTTTATATATATCTCTGGTCTATAGGTTTCGTCACTAAGTGCATACGCTTTCTGTATCATGTGTTTTGCTGTGTTGATTTTTTGGCTTTGTGGTTGGTGTGATAGAAAGTTCATAATTCGTCCTGAAGCTATATTTTTCATATACCATTTGAATTTTAATAACTAATATAACTAACTAATATAATAATAACTAATTGTCAGCAGCCCCTGAGTCCCTTTATAGCTTCTCTGACTGCTCGAGCGTTAGGTGGTGTTTAGGGTGTCACAGGGTGGTATTGAATTTTGAAATGAATTGAAAGAAATATAACCCTAAAGCAAAATGTTAGGAATAATAAAATAAATGTCTTTTGTTAAGTAATGATGCAAAAAGTCGAGTAAATACCTTTTCATGGGGTGAGGTGGGCTGACACACGGCTGGAGTGACCGGATTTGGGAGTTGACCTTATTTAGTCAGGATCAGCTTATGGTAGGGTGGGCGACGCAGGTACTGGCAATTTGTCAGTACCAAAATGTCCCTTCTTTTCAAACAGGAACGCCCGATGATGATGTTACCCGACTATCCGTCTATCGAGGGTCTTATCCATCCCTGGAAGTGCCGAGAGCTAGCTGGCAATCGATATTATGGCGCCCAACCTGAAAATAGGAGAATTGTTATGGTCGACGCGGATCTATCGATATTATCGATAACGATAGTCGACCAAAACATTTAAAATAGATGTTGGAATTAGGGAATAGGAGATAAGGAGTTGAGAGGAGATAATTAGGTTAGGGATAGAGGCTGGTTAGGAAACTGGTACGCGTGGTGACTGGGGGGAGAAAAAAAAAGGGTATCGGCGTGCGGGAACTTGATAAGTTGACAGAAAGAAAATCTGTAAAATTAAATAAAGTAAAGACAATCAATAACACGTCAAATCATAAATAAATATACGCACATACGTGACATTCAACCGACACAGCAGCTACCCGCACACACACACGAAACACACTACGAGGGAACCAGAAGGAGCATCACGAGGAGCAGCACACAACACACGTCGAGGGATCGCCAGACGGGAGGCAGATCAGGCAGGATCGAACACTTACAGCCTGCGGAACGCACACATGCACGTCACAGCCACTGGACCTGTGAGTCCGTCCCTGCAGCAGCTTGGCGCATATTCTCTTGGCGAGCCAAGTGCCACAACATTTTCCTTGGCCTATGTCCCTCCAAGCTGCTAAACCAGATTTGGTCCACTAATTGATGTTGTCCACCTGCTGATTGTTGTTTCCTGCAAATAGTTACATTGTTATTCATTAAGCACATCATTCCACACATACAGACCTGCAATTCGTAGTAGTCACTCTCGGTAGGGAAGCTTGGCTCTTATTAGAATACTCATCAGAAATAGTTAAACACACATTCACTTACAATACTTATATTATTACCATTTAAATAACATTTAATTCACTACACTTATTTTGTTGCACTTATCAGCTGTTTGTGTTGTGTTTACATTTCTCGCGCCCACTGAAAGAAGGTTGCCAGAAAGTGGTTTTGTTAGTATCGTGCGATAGTTTGTAACTTCTGTTAGGTGTTGAATATAAAAAAAAAACTATCGAATAAATAATAATATAAAGTCCAAGATGTAATTGAAACACAAATAGAAAAATGTTAGCAGTTATTATTATTTTGAATAATTAAATGTTATAACGTTTGAAATTAAAAATAATTTGTTTATTTATTTATTAGGGTGAGGTGAATATGTGGTGTAGTTGGGTGAAGTTTGGATTAGGGACTCGGCATAAAAATATCGAAAGCCGACTATAGGATGGGAGGGCATCGTAGAGGTGGATAATGTCATCTGTCCACCAAATCCTTGCCAGCAGATTGTCCGTGTAGGTGTTGAGAAACCAGTCCGTGTGTTAAATCCCGAAAGTAAAAATATAAATATTTTGTTACCCGACTCGCCAGGTATCGAGGTCGTACTCATCCCTGAGTAGTGCCGATAGCTAGCAATCGATATCTGGTTGCGATAGTCAAGTCGGATCATAACAGAATCTATGAATGTCTGATGTATTCCGAACTTGCAAAATTAATTCTACCATAGAAAGCAGTTGTCCCTTTTAGCCAGGAGTTTCGCTGAAGTTGTTGGTCCGCGAGATGGAGCCCTAGATTCCACCGTAGTTTCCATAATGGAATGCGTCACGAGTGCTACCCGTAATAGCAGAAATTGTCTTTCGGCTGGTCCCAGGATGGGCTACAGCGTGCCCAAAACTGCGTTGCCGTCGGCAGGCAATATTCGGCCAACATAAAGTTGACGGGTATAGTGAGCGTCTGTACCGAAATCCAATTAGCAATTGATCGCGCATCGGCTGGTCCCGGAATGAAATCATCAGTCCAAAGCCGCGTTGCCGTCGATGTAATGTCAAGTGCTAAAAGGATAACATATTAATATTTCTGACAATCTAGGATTGAATTTTAAATAATACTCACTTTTCTGCAATAGTCCTTCCGTCTTTTATCTTTTTGGTTTTTCTGCAATAGTCCAAATTACTTGACATTATGGCGCTCCTGGAAAAGCAAGGAGGAGGAAGCGTTGTGAATCCGGTCAAGAACGATGAGTTATTCTGATCGAAACCCAGTCGTGTTGTCAGGTTCATTTCACCCCCGTCTTTATGTATGTGTGTCTGAAATTATAAAATAAACAGATCTTTAAAGATAACTATAAAAATAAACAAGAGAAAATTACATGCCAGAATATTAAATTGAGGAAGACTGTGTATACTTGTTATTAATGTAAATATTTGTGATTATTTGTATTTATATATAATATATGTAATATAGGTACTTATGTCTATTTATGTTAGTTTATACGGGTGTATGTTATTTTGGTTTAATATTGTCCCGTGATAGTTCACTTATGTTTAAAATAAATCACATTCTTACGGAAATTGGAATTATTGTAATATTAATTCAAATTATAACATCAATTATAGTTTGACTTGAATTATAATAGTTTTAATTACAGCTTAAATTATAAAATTAAATTCGTAAGAAGATTAATAAATAATAACAATACACAATAGAATAAAAACTTAATAAATAGCAATACAGATCAAAAAGTTAATGATATAAACAATAACTAAATGGTAAAAGCAGTTCTTCACAGGAGAGAAATAGAAAAACTTAGGAGTAGTTACAAAACCGGCTTTGTAGTAGTGATTCGCAGAGAAGCAATGTCTCAAAGTTCGGGGGAAAAGAAAAAGGAGGAAAGAAGGTTGAGCAGAGGCTTGGAGTATTTCCGAAATAGAGGAGAGGAAATTTTCGGCCCGTTGACTCGTTCTCAGTCCGGGAAATCAAACGTACTAGCTGATACACCAGCGCTAGAGCTGGCACAAATGGATCAGGACACGTCTCAGCTCGAAGCAGTAGGTGGCCCCCTGGGTAGCTCAGTCGGCACAGGAGCGGACCCGAAACAGCGAAGTGCTGCGGAGCAGGAACAGTCGTCCGAGACTCGACGGCCGGGAAGAGATAGGGAAGCAATACCCCTGTCAAGCGAATTGAAATCGGCGATTAATGTTGCTCTACTGCAAGCTCAGCAAACTTACCGCAGTTCGCAGTCCAGCGAGTTTTCCACATTCAAGGATGAGATGAGAAGGGAGATGCTCGATTTTATGATGGACATACAGCAGTTGGTGAGGCCAAGCCAACCGCTTCCACCAGAGCCACCAAAACCATCACCGCCACTAGAGACAAAGGCGAATCCTCTGACACGTCCAACAATTCCCTCGACGTTCAATGTGCCACCACCAACAGCATTTTTCGGAGCAGGAGCAGTGCCGACGTTCTCAGTTCCCCCTCCAGCACTATTTGGAGACACGGCTGGTGCAGCCTCGATTCCACCGACTCACTGGGATGGTGATCGTGTGCGTGAGGCAGACCAGAGGGGGTACACGGAGCGATACAGCGTGCAGCAATCCGGAATGCATGCACCAGGAGCAGATCCTCAAGGCGCGTGGCCACCGAGAAGCACACAGCGACGAGCGGATCCTATCAAGATTCAGCGATGGCGAATCCTGTTTGACGGTAGTCCCAAAGCCATGCCTGTAAAAGAATTTATATTCAGAGTCGAGCACATGCAGAAAGTGTACAACGTACCGTGGTCAGATGTGATAAGGGATTTCCACGCGCTCGTAGATGGCAGAGCGCGAGACTGGTTCTGGACTCATGTCCGCACCGCCACAATCCTGGATTGGCCAAATCTGCGCTATTTTCTGGAGCAGCATTTCCAGAGTCGCAAGTCCAGCTTTGAACAGGAGCAAGATCTGCGGGAGCGAAAACAGCGGCCAGGAGAGAGCATCGACGATTACCTCCAGGAGATGATCTCGCTGCGCTCGAGATTGCCCACTGCATTCTCAGACCACGACCTGATAAAGACGATAAAAATAAATATCAGAGATGGCATTTCGCGAGTGATATATCCAATGACCATCACGAACCTGGAGAAACTGCGGGATGAATGCCACGAGGCGGAAAGATGGCTGGCAACCAGATGGACCAAACCAGCGCAGCCTCTTCTGCCACCAAAGGTGCCCCGTCATCATGTCCAGGAAGCGTATGTTCCGGTAACAGAGCCGAATGCTGAGGAAGAAGAGGAGCAGTCAGTGGAGGCATTATATCGGCCACGTGAAGGCGGCGGCAATCTAACATGCTGGAATTGCTCGCAGGCAGGTCATAGCTTTTGGGAGTGTGAGTCGACGGAACGTACGATCTTCTGCTACAAATGCGGACTGGCCGGAACGGTGTTCCCGAAATGCTCCAAATGTCAGCAGGGAAACCACCGGCGGAGCAAGACGCAAGCGGAGGAGTCGCGCTCCAATTCATTAGGCACAAACTAATTTCCTCTGTCCCAAGCATAATAGATGTAAGCACTAGGATAAAGGATAATGCATGCGTTAAGGGAATATTAGTAAATAAAAATAAAAGTAGCATACCACACGGCGAGTACTCAGTTCGTTATCCATTGGAGGTTCGGCAAGCAGCATACGAGGAGGCGAGAGCGCGTATTTTCTGTGAGGCCACACAGTATGCAGCCATTAAAGCAGCAGCCTCAGGCGATAAGCGGGCCTTTGCGAGCGTGGAGATTCAAGGCTATTCCATTGCCGGCTTGTTGGATACTGGAGCCTGTTAGTTTGCTCGGCAGCGGCGGCATCGATTTCCTGGAGAAGATAGGAGCAACGTTAGATCACGCTCAATCGACCGTTCAAGCGGCAGGAGGAACCAGACATACCATCGTGGGAAAAGTAGAGGTGTCAGTGGGATACAATGGAGACAGCAAAGAACTCACGCTGTATGTATGTCCGACGTTGCAGCAGCCACTGTATCTGGGAGTCGATTTTTGGCGAAAATTCCAGCTTGCACCAGAGATTCTAGGTGTAGAATCCATAGAGCACATGGACTCCGAATTTATCACCAAAAGCGAGCCCATTGAACCTCATATTCTGGATCCACAACCGCTTCGCTTCGCTTTAGCCAACGGACGTGTTTTTTTATTGCGCTTCGCATTTGTTTATTTTTCCCTGTTTAAATCTGTTTTTTATTCGTAATTTTTGTAAACAAAGATTCAGTGGCTTTTTTGTTACATCGGTTGTGTTTCAAGAAAGTTTTAACTTAATATAAAATTATAATTTCATTACATTGTGTTCAAATACAACAACAAATTGCAGCCCAAACAATCTGTTTGTGCATTTTACATTGCCGCCTGCTGATATTTTTGTTTTTGTATTTACACTTTGTGCTTGTGCATCGCGTTCTTTCGCATTTTAACGGCGCTCTCACCGTGCTCTCTTTATTCTTTTCCTCTCAGCGTGCTCTCTAAGCTCTGTTGTTGGTGTTGGTCGCGGTGTTCCGTTTTCCGTTCGCTCTTTTTGGTTTAATTCCGTTGTGCTTCGGTTCGCGCTCGCGCTCGCGCTCGCGCTCTCGCTCTCTTGTCACTGTCTATTGTTGTGTGTGTTTGTAAGTACAAACTCAGCATCTGTAGTTATTAACCCTAGTGTGCCTAATATTATAATTTTATTTTTTCTTCTTTAATATTTTCACTTACTTTTTTTTTTTTCTGTATTCTTTTATATTATTTTCTATTATAATGGATGTCTGTTATAATAAAAATTGTCAAGTACGAGCAAACGTTAAAATGGGTTTTGTTTGTTGCTGGCTGTGTGATAATATTTCACATGAAAAATGTGCTGGCCTTAACGGCCGAATTGTTGATTTGATTCAAGCCAAATCTGGCTTAAAATGGACTTGTGAATCATGTAGGGATGTCGAAAGGGACATGATGGGGTTCATGAGGCAGACTAAGAGAGGCTTTGGGAGTCTTTTCAGCCAGTTTAAAACGCTGTTTGATAGCTTCTCAGCTTTGGATGCCAATTATAAGGGCATGACACTCTTGAATGAGTCTCCAAAGCGAAAAAAGGCCAATTTTAGACTGTCCATTGGTCCAAATGAACTTTCAGTTCCTACACTTTCAGTTCCTACAGTTTCACCGGTTGTGTCTGCTCCTGCTCTTATTAATCTTTCGTCCCCATCTCCTCAAACGACTGTCAGTACGGATAACATTGCGTTGTCTATGGATGTGGTTCCTCCTGACACCGTAGAAATTTTCGATTCGGTTAATGTCAGCGCGATTGTTGCCGAGCAACATGCAAGAGCTGATATTACAACTGATCCAAACGGTCATTCAACAAGCGCCGAAACCGCTAATGTTGTTAAAAAGACCCTTGTAGGTGTTCCACCAAAAAAACAAATTTTTGTTTCTAGGCTTTCCCCTGATACTACATCTGATGATGTTATGGCTTTTATTCAGGCCAAATCTAATGCCAAAATTTCGGTGGAAAAATTCAAATTTTCATATCTACGGGAGATATCGTCGTTTAAAATAAGTGTTCCGGTCAATCACTTCAACGAAATTTGTTGTAAAGAATTCTGGCCTGATCACCTAATAGTAAAGGAATACAGTGTGAAAAAGAAAAATCGGACTCCGATTGTATTGCCTCCATCTTCTTCTATATCTACTAGATCTGTTCAACCTCAGGTACTTTCTAATAGCTCAAAAAACTAACATCCTCCCTCTCCTTGGGCTATCAGAATGTAAGAGGGCTTCGTAGTAAACTTAGTAATCTTTATCTAAATAGCCTGTCCTTTAATTTTAATGTCGTTGCCTTTTCAGAAACTTGGTTAAGGCCCGACATTCATAATTCTGAAATTCTTTCTAATAAATTCTCCATTTATAGAAAAGATCGTACCCCACGAATTGGTGGTGGTGTGCTTATTGCTATTGATGCTGATTTATCTTCGGAAGTAGTAATAACCGATAGTTCTACCGATATTGAATTTGTTGCTGTCAAAATGAGTATATGTGGCATTAATGTTTACATTACATGTTCTTATATCCCTCCTTCTTCAGACAACTCAGTCTATACTTTGCATGCTTCTGCTATACATTCTGTCTTATCTATGCTCTCAGATCGTGATTTTCTTGTTGTTCTTGGTGATTTCAATATTGCCGGAACACAATGGATTTTGTGTTCTGACTCCAGCGTTTTGACTTCCACGACGCAAAATGATTTTCTTGATAATCTTTTTGGGATGTCATTGTGTCAGATCAATGATATCCCAAATTCTCTGAATAAGATGCTTGATCTTATTTTTGTTTTGGATCCCTCTTTCTTATCTGTTTCTCGTACTAATCCCATATCCTTTCCTGAAGACCCTTATCATCCGACTTTGGAGGTGTTGATGGACTTACCTGTCCGGGCTCCTAATTTGTGTAATGAGCATAAAAAGAGAGCTCGTCAATTTCGGAAAACCGATTTTTCAAAGCTTTCTCAACTCTTATTACAGACTGACTGGTCCCGGCTATATGGGTGCAGGGATTTGGATAGTGCAGTCTCGATTTTTTATTCGATTTTAAACTCCTTACTTGATTTATGTGTTCCCCTATGTGTTCCATGCAGGTCTAATAAACCTGTTTGGTTTACGAGGGAGTTAACTAGCTTGAAAAATAGAAAATCAAGAATGTATAAAAAGTTCAAGAAAACTGGCTCTTTCTTGGATCTTTCTCGATATCTGATTGCACGATCCAATTTCTCTGTTCTTAATGCCCAATGCTATAAAGATTATCTTGAAAGATGCAAACTGCAGTTTCGAAGTGATCCTAAAAAGTTTTATACGTTTGTTAATTCCAAGCGTAGATCATCAACACATCCATCAACCGTGTTTTTTGAAAAAAAGACCGCGGATTCTGATCAGGCTATTGCCGATCTATTTGCCGAATTTTTTCAAACAACTTATAGCATTCAAAATGATCAATTAAGATTGCCTTATCCATATCGTGTAAATGCTTCTAATTGCATTTTTGGACCTTTAATTACGGAAAGCTCGCTTTTAAGTGAACTAAAGGCTGTAAAACCGGTATATTCACCGGGACCTGATGGAGTACCAGGATGTGTTCTTCGGTACTGCGCTGAAGGTCTTTTGAAACCCCTGTATAACTTATTTGAACTGTCTGCTGAGTTATGTTCTTTCCCAAAAATTTGGAAAGAATCATTTATTATTCCTCTCCTTAAGAAAGGAAACAAGTCTAATGTCTGTAACTATAGAGGTATTTCTAAGTTGTCCGCTATTCCTAAGGCTTTTGAGAAAATGATAACTTCTCAGCTGCAATATCTTTGTAGATCTATTATTTCACCCTACCAGCATGGGTTTGTGAAATATAGATCTACTACCACTAACTTAATGGAATTCACAACTTTTGTTATACATGGTTTTCAAAATAAAATGCAAACTGATGTCATTTACACTGATTTTAGCAAAGCTTTTGATTCCGTTAATCACAATCTTTTATTGCGTAAACTCCATCTTTTAGGTTTTCCCAATAACCTAATTCTGTGGATTTCAAGCTACCTAAATTTTAGAACCCAAAAAGTCTTTTTTAATGGTTTAATTTCTAAACCTGTTCAAGTTTATTCTGGAGTTCCACAAGGAAGTCATTTGGGCCCCTTGCTTTTTACGCTTTTTATAAATGACTTGCCTTCCGTTATAAATCACTCTCGGGTTCTCATGTACGCTGATGACGTGAAGCTTTGTATGTCGGCCACTGACAATCTTCTTGGTGTCAGGCTGCAAACTGATCTTGACAGTTTTCAGACATGGTGTAAAGTAAATTTTTTAAATCTTAATTGTAGTAAATGTAAAGTTATGTCTTTTAGCAGGCGAACTCCGCTTGTGTTTAATTACGTTCTTAATTGTAAACCGCTTGAACGTATTATGTCGGTTACTGATTTGGGTATTCTTCTTGATCCTAAGCTGAAGTTTGACAAGCACATTGCATCTATTGCTAATCGAGCATTTGGCGTCTTGGGTTTCATAAAGCGTTGGTCGAAAGAATTTGACGATCCCTACATTACTAAACTACTTTATACTTCACTTGTCAGACCTATTCTGGAATATGGGTCTTGTATATGGAGTCCCCAATATAAGATTCATCAGGACAGAATAGAATCTGTACAAAAACAGTTTCTACTCTTTGCCCTACGGGGTCTGAATTGGAATACTAACATTCGCTTGCCTCCTTATCGTAGTAGACTTTTACTAATTAATCTTCCATCTCTTTCTGACCGGAGAACAATGCTTGGTGTAGTCTTTCTACACAAACTAATTATTGGTGAAATTGATTCATCTGAATTAATTAGCCAGATTAGTTTTGCTGTTCCTATCAGAAGTTCTAGAAATTTCTTACCTCTTTCTCTTCAATCCTGTGTTGCTAACTATGCTATTCATAACCCTTTCCGAGTTCTTTGTTGTAATTATAACAATCTTTCTCAATTTATTACTAATTCTTCTTCTGTACAATTTCTTAACACTTCAATTATTTCTTATTTATCTAGCTTATAGTTAATGTATGTTTTAGTTTATTGTTGTTTAATACAATGTTTGTCCGTCTTTGTCCGCGCGTCAACAAGCCCGTGCTTGGTGTCGTTTGGGCCACTTGAATGTACTGCTCGTTTAGTACATCAACGTCCAAATAAACTAAACAAAAACTGGAAGAAGTTAAAAATCAGTTTCTAGCA
The DNA here is from genome assembly GCA_963924055.1 of Drosophila limbata. Taxonomy (NCBI): domain Eukaryota; kingdom Metazoa; phylum Arthropoda; class Insecta; order Diptera; family Drosophilidae; genus Drosophila; species Drosophila limbata. Next base: position 37,035 of record CAWUOW010000013.1, read on the forward strand.
TACGAGAATACCGGATTAGGCAAAACTCACCTGGAACAGCATACAATTCAGCTGATCGAAGGAGCTGTACCAATCAAGGAACGATTTTATCCAGTCTCGCCCGCAATACAGCAACTACTTTTTGCCGAAGTAGATGAGATGCTGAGACTCGGCGTAATCGAACCAAGTGAGAGTCCTTGGAGCAATCGGATGACGCTCGTAAGAAAACCTGGGAAGAATCGATTATGTTTAGATGCTAGGAAACTGAATGCAGTGACAATAAAAGATGCTTACCCGTTACAAAACATAGAGTCGATCCTCAGCAGAGTAGATGACACGGTGTACATCAGCAGCGTGGATCTTAAACATGCGTTTTGGCAGATCGAGTTGGAGCCGAAAAGTCGCGAGTACACTGCGTTTACAATTTCTGGACGACCGCTCTACCAATTCCATATGATGCCATTCGGGTTATGTAACGCAGCGCAGCGTCTATGCCGACTGATGGATCGAGTAATCCCGCAAGCATTACGAAGCAAGGTGTTCGTCTATCTGGATGATCTCCTAATCATCTCGAGAACCTGGGAAGAACATTTGGGATTATTAGGAGAGGTCGCAAAGGCACTGCGAGACGCGAATCTCACCATAGGCTTGGGAAAGTCCAAATTCGGGTTCAAATATCTTCGGTACCTTGGATATGTAATTGGAGATGGAGCATTACGAACGGATCCGAAGAAGGTCGAGGCAATCAATCAAATCCCGGTGCCCAAAACGGATGGTATCGGCGTTTCATCCGCGATTACTCCAGCCTGTCAGCTCCTTTGACGGATTGCCTGAAAGGAAATGCAAAATTTACGATGAGTGACGAGGCGAAAGCATCATTTCATGCATTAAAGAAGGCACTTACTTGCGCACCCGTGCTGGTGCATCCAGATTTCAAACGGCACTATTATATCCAGTGCGATGCCAGTCAGTTTGGTATAGGAGCAGTGCTCTTTCAAAGAGACGTCGAGGTAAGGGACAGACCCATAGCATTTTTCTCAGCAAAACTTAAAGGAGCGCAGCTCAACTATAGTGTCACTAAGAAAGAATGCCTAGCAGCCGTGAAGGCGATTGAACGTTTCAGGCCCTATGAAGAACTTATGCCCTTCACTGTCATCACTGATCATGCCAGTCTTCAGTGGCTCACAACATTAAAAGACTTGAGTGGACGGTTGGCTCGTAGGTCTTTGTCTTTACAGGCGTTTAATTTCAACATGGAGCACCGCAAGGGCAAGGATAATTTGTTCGATTTTGAAACAACAGCATTTGAGGATGAGGAGTACGTGGAGCGAGTAAAAGTGGTGCAGGAGAACCCGGAGCAGTTCCCAGATCTGCGTGTCGAGGAGGACTTGTTGTTCAAATGCGTCCAGTTCGAGCGAGAGGACAGCCAGGAGTTCCAGTGGAAGCTGTGGATACCCGAAGCACTCACGAGCACCCTCATCCAGCAAGCGCACGAAGGCGAGAACCGGATGCATGGAGGCATTGCGAAGACACTGGCCAGACTCAAACAGTTTTATTACTGGCCGAGGATGACGGTGCAGGTCCGAGAACTTGTTTTGGGATGCAACACTTGCAAAGAGCAACACTTGCCAATGGGCAAGGAAGTCTGCACGGATCGACCCATGCAAAAGCTCTATCTCGATTTTTTAGGGAAATACCCGAGATCACGGCATGGAAACGCGTACATCCTCATTGCGCTTGACCACATGACGAAGTTTGTCTGGCTCAGAGCAATTCCGAAGGCGACGACACTGGCTACGGTGAAGATCCTAAAGGAGGACATATTTCCACATTTTGGAGTACCGGAGGTCGTCCACACCGATAACGGGAAACAATTTACAACCTCGGAGTTCGGAGCTTTGATGCAGCACTATAAACACCTGAAGACGGCATATTACTCACTACAGGCATGCATCTGAGCGTGTTAACCAGTCCGTAATCGACGTCCGACCTGGGACGAGAAGCTTCCCGAAATACAAGCAGCGCTGTGCAGTACTATCCACAGCAGCATAGGAGTCTCACCGTACTTCGCAATGTTTGGTCAGAACATGTTTCTGCATGGCAGTGACTATGTGGTGGCTCGCAAACTAGGGGCGCTTGAAGATGCTGCAATCGCGCCGTTGGCTCGTTCCGAAAAGCAGCAGATTTATCGTGCCCGAATCCAGGAGACACTGCACAAAGCCTACGAAACAGCAGAGAAGCGTTATAATCTTAAGACCAGATGCATACAGTACTCACCTGGACAAGAGCTGTACAAACGCAACTTTGTGCTCATCCATTTTCGACGCAACGTTAACGCCAAGTTCTGCCGAAAATTCACTAAGTGCCGTGTCGTGCGAGCCGTAGGGAACAGAATTGGAGACGCTGCAAGGAAATCCTTCGGGCATTTTCCACGCCAAGGATCTGAAACAATAATACAAGTTTAGTGCCCGGCTAGCAGAGCCAATACAACAACAACAATAAAAACTGACCAGACATCTCAGGTCGTGGGCGATGGCCTACGTTGGCGCCGACAGATCCCACAAGCAACTCCCTGGGTGGCCGCAAGGTTTTTATGCCATCAAAAAGAATAAGTAGAAGCAGAATCCAAAGTGCAGGCATTAAAAAAAGACACCCCTGCAGTACGATTGCTGTGGCGTTTGGCACCACCAAGCAGTGCATTCACTGCAACATAACGAGACACCAACAAATAATCTGATAACGACACAGACACTTAAATATCAACCCGATGCTTTCTTAATATCCACGTCTTGGACACAAATAGTTATCTGAGACCATACCACGCTGATGGATTATTAATTGATTTATTTATTATCCAATTAACTTATTATTTATAAACTTATTTATTTATTTATTTTTTTTTTTTATCCTTTTTACTCCTCTTGGGAGCTTAGGGCCTCTACTAGATTTCTCCACCGGACTCTGTTTTGCGCAGTCTGCTTCGCCGTGTCCCAGCTGATGTTGTGCCGGGTGAGATCGGTTCTTGTTGTTCGACGCCAGGTGCACTTGGGTCGCCCAACTCTCCTGCTTCCCTGGGGATTCCATTCAAGTGCCATCCTGGTGATACTGCCTTGGGGTTTCCGTAGCGCGTGTCCAATCCAACTCCATTTCTTCTTCATTAGCTGCTGTTGGATCGGGACTTCGTTCGCCAGGTGCCATAGATCACTGTTCGATATTCTGTTGGGCCAGAATACTGAACATATGATTCTAAGGAACTTGTTGATGAATATTTGCAGCTTGAGTATCATCCGTTGCGAAGTGAGCCACGTCTCGCTGCCATACAGCAGTATCGTCTTAATGCACGCGTTGAAGATCCTCAGCTTCGTTCTCCTGCTTATTCGCTGATTTCTCCAGACATGGTACATTCTGCCGAATGCCGATTGTGCTTTCGTTAAACGGCTCTCTACATCTTCATCCACCCCACCGTTGTTGGTGATGACGGTGCCAAGGTAGGAGAACTTGTCGACGAATTCTACTATGTTCCCATTGATGGTGATGTTTCCTTGGTTGACGTGGTTGAAGCGCACTGCCTTTGTTTTGGCTGCGTTTATTTCAAGGCCGACTCTGCTGACAATCCTGGAGAGGTCATTCGCTTTGGCTTGAATGTCACTGAGTTTATGAGACATGAGGCAGATGTCATCCGCGTAATCCAGGTCCTCTAGGTGTTGTGTGAGGCTCCACGTGATACCGCGTCTGGATATGCACACTTCTCTCATTATCTCGTCTACTACCAGGGTGAAGAGTAGAGGTGACAGGGGGCAGCCTTGCTTGACGCCAGTTCTCGTCTGGAAGGGGGCACTGATTTTTTCTTTGTGCAGTACCGACAGCTCTGCGTTTTCGTACATTGCTTTTATTATTGTAACGATGTTGTCTGGAACTCCTTTCCTCGCAAGTGCCTGCCATATTGCTGCTCTCTTTACTGTGTCAAACGCCTTCTTGAAATCGATGAACAGGAGGTACAGCGGTGAGCGCCATTCCACAGCTTGCTCGGTTATTGCGCGTAGTGTGTTTGCCTGGTCTACGAAGCTCCTCTGTGGTCTGAAGCCTGCCTGTTCATCTCGGAGTGTTGGTTCGATCTTCTCCTGTAGTCGTTCGTTCAACAGAGTCGCTAAGATCTTATAGCTGGTGTTGAGCAGCGTTATTCCTCGCCAGTTGTTGCAGTCACTGAGATCTCCTTTCTTTGGGAGTTTGATGATGATACCGCGTTTCCAGGCGTCTGGTATCACCTTAAGTTCCCAAATTCGGTTGATGTGTGGAAGCAATGTTTCGGCCATCAGTTGTGCATCTATCCGGAGGAGTTCGACAGGGATGCCGTCTTCCCCGGCTGCTTTGTTGGTCTTGAGTCTCCTAATCGCATTCGTGATGTCTCTCGTGGATGGGGCTGAGTGCGAGATCCTCGGGTTTCTGCTCGCTGCTGCCGGCAACCTCCAGATCAGTTGTTCTTCCTCAGATTCGTCTTGCGTGACTGTCTGACTGATTTCTTGGAAGTGTTGTTGCCATCTTTGGAGTTGTGTTTCGTCATCAGTTAGGAGATTTCCGTTTTTATCTCGGATTGGCCGGTCTTGTTGTTGGGGATTCCCTGTTAGCTTGGCGATAGTCTGGTATAAGCCGCGCATGTTGTTGTCCTGGGCTGCGCTTTCTGCATTGGCTGCAAGCTTATCAGTTATTGCTCTTTTGTCAGCTCTTGCGGATTTCTTTACCAACTTGCAAAGTTCACGATGTTCGTTGTTCACTTGGCTGTTCTGTTGTGCCATGGTCTTGAGGCTGTTTCTTCTGCTTATTAGCTCCCATGTCCTTTCCGAAATCCAGTTAGAGCGACGCCGCTGTTGGATTCCAATGGTTTCTTCCGCTATCTGTCTCAGTGTAGAGCATGCGTGTTCCCAGGGGAGTTTTTCTTGCGTGGTTATCTGGTTTCGCAATGTAGACGTCATTCTGGCCGAAATGGAAGCGTCATCGAGTCTGTCTAGGTTGAAGCGGGGCGGTCGTGTTGTGCTTGTTCCTCACATCCGTCAATGATCGTCTCCATTTCTTACTTATGCATATGTGGTCTATCTGGTTTCTGGTGCGCCCGTTTGGGGAAGTCCAGGTGTATTTGTGGATTTCCTTGTGCGGGAACACCGAGCCACCGATCACTAGTTGGAATGTTTGGCACAAGTCTGTTAGTCTGTCGCCATTGTTGTTGCGTGTGCCAGAGCCATGCTTGCCCATGAGTGTTTCTAGCCCGGTGTTGTTTGAGCCTATCTTGGCATTGAAGTCTCCCATTAGGATCACTATATCGCCTCTGTTGGTATTGTCCAGGGTAGCGGTGAGAGTGGCGTAGAATTCGTCTTTATCGTCGACCTGTGCATCTTCCGTTGGAGCGTAGCATTGCACGATGGTGATGTGTCGCGCTTTGCTACTGAATCTTGCGGTGATGATTCTGTCAGATATTGGTTTCCAGGAGAGGAGCGTCTTCTTCGTTTTGCCGTCTATGAAGATGCCTACTCCATATCTGCCTCCAGTGCTGTTCCCGCTGTGAAGTACCAGATTGCCGTTTGACGTAGTTGTTGTTCCAGATCCGCACCATCTCGTCTCGCTGATGCCAGCTATCATGATCTTCAGATTGTCCATTTCTCTCTCAAATTGCGCTAATCTCGATGGTTCCATAAGGGTCCTTACGTTCCATTGTCCTATTTGTGTCCGTTTTGACATGCTGATGTTCGTCGTCGGTTGTGGGGGGATTGTTGTTGTTGTTGATCTTCTTGAGGTTTCGGTAATCATTATATTTCAACTGATTGGGTGATTAGCCCGATGCAGACTATCCCAGAGGTGGGGGTGCCACCTTGGCGCCATCTGGGAGTGGCGACCAAACTTTTCGAGGTTCTATTTCTGCTAGGAAGAATACTAGAATAGCGGAAATAGTCGAAAAGATGCTAGAAAGAGCCGTTTCTTTCTAGGTGCTGCGTGGGATTCGAACCCACGACCACCCGCTTGTCAGACCAGTGTTCTATCCACTGGGCCACACACGGGCTTATTTATTTATTTGTTTATTATTTTTACATTTGTTTATTTATTTAATTATTTATTTGTTGTTTAATTGTTTAATTTATTATTCTTAATTTATATTTGCTAACAGTGATTATCGAAGTCAAAGTCAGCTGACGCTTTTATTTTGTGCTCCGTAAAATTGGCATAAATTCATCATTAAAATTGTTTGAATAATTATAAAAAACACCATTATCAGTGACCTACGCAGCAGCAGCATATCTAGAATTGCAAATTTGTGTCCGATAAATAAACAATAAACAAAAAACAATCATTTAAAGTTTTGCCCAAGCTTGACGCGGGAAAACAAAAACTAAAACAACAACAAACAGTTTAAGGGAGCAGCAGCTGAGAGCACTAAACACTCAAATGACAAAATAGTGCAAAAACTCATATTTACACATACGAAAACAATCAGTGATCCGCGCTCACCAAAGTGGCAAAATAAAAAGAAAAAAAAACTGAAAACAAAAACGAAAACGAAAAACGGAAAACAAGTACTCTAAACACAATGGCACCAATAACAAAGAGAATGCGCGAGAACTCCAATGCTGAGATAAAGGCGAGCAAAGGGATGGACATGAGCTCTATTTTGCAGCTTATCAACGAGCGTTTCAAGGAGCAGACTGAATTGATAGCAAGCAAAATGAGTGAGTCTGAAGAGCGCATACTCTCAACTACTGAACTTGCAGTTGCTGGGCTTTGACTCGTGCACGCCTATATACCTTAACGAACAGCTGACGAAAGAGACGTACGCTGTTTTTAAAGAGGCTATGCAGATGAAGAGGAAAAGAATTCTAACGGCAGTTTTCTGTCGACGCGGCTGCGTATATGTAAAGCAGCTATCGGCACGGCCCTATCTCAAGCGCATAGGAAATTTTCGTGGCGACTGCGCTGCCGCTCACGTACGCTCACGTATGCGTCGCTGCTGCAAATTGTTTCTGTTACGTCGCTGTTATTCCGCTGTTAGGCGAACAAAAATGCACACTAACGCAATGCAAACATATAAATTTGTTGGTGCCGACCACTGATGTAAAGCAATGCGAGAAGTCAGAGCCTATGTGTGTGGAGAGCTTCCAAAAGCTCTTACAACTGCAAGCCGAAAGCTCTACAATTTCGGCAAATGCTCCGCCAGAATGAGCGTTACAATTTGAATATCTCTTCTACTATGTATGTTTATATTATTTGTAATAATTGTCGATTTAATGTTTCTTTCTTTTTAATGTATTTCTTTATTACTATTATTGTCATTACTATTATTACTTTATTGGCGTTATATATTATAACATTTTTTGGTGTGCTTCAAATTCGATATAAAATCAAACAATTCAAATGTCAACATCTCTGAGTTTAACCAAAGCGAGCGGCCATGCCATGGTTCGAGTCCTTTGCAAGCAAAATGGTTTAACAATTTGTCATATTAATGCCCAAAGCCTTGTCAAAAAGATGGATGAGTTTCGATATATGTTTGTGAATTCTAATGTTGATATTTTCTGTGTCTCCGAAACGTGGCTTGTCCCTGAATTAAGCGATTTATGTATTTCTTGTGAGGGCTTTAATGTTTTTCGTTCTGATCGTGTAAGTCATACAGGCGGTGTAGCAGTTTTCATTTTAAATAGAATTAAATGTAAAGTTGTATTAAAACATCCTCTTGACAGCCCAATAGAGTACATATTTTTTAAATTAAGTAACCTTAACAATAATATAAAGATGCTTTTAGGATGTGTGTATAGGGCGCATAAAAACATTGACTACTCTTATTCGACTGACTCAATAGCGAACTTGACACTTACTTATACTGACTTTATAATAATTGGTGACCTAAATAGCAAAATGCTGCTGGACCAAAATTTATCAAGCGACATGAATGCAATTGGCCTTAAACTTGTAAATGATACGACACCGACACATTTCTCAGAAACTGCCACTACATTACTTGACGTCATTTTTGTAAATAAAATGGACAAAGTAATGTTGTATGACCAAATCTCAGTACCTGCATTTTCAAAACATGACCTGATTTTTCTTTCATATGACACGAAACTTGACCTTAATAATCAGACTATTCAAAACAGAGATTTTAAAAATATAGATTATAGTACATTATACTGTGACTGCAGTATGTGTGACTGGAACAGTATTTACTTTCTTCCTTCAATTGACACCCAGTTCGGTTTGCTACAAAATAATATTGAATTCCTTTGCAATAAGCATGTACCATTTAAAACCATAGTTATTAAGCCTAAGATGAATTCCTGGTTCAACAATGATATTAAAAGTGCAATAAAAGATAGGGATAGGCTTTATGAGAAATGGAAACTCTACAAGACTGACAATTTTTATACACAATTCAAAAATACCAGAAGCAGAGTAAAGGAATTAATTAATAGTGCAAAGCGTAGGTATTATGGTGTTAAGTTCACCAGAACAAACTCTACGCAAAACATATGGAGGGAACTGGAGAGAGTTGGAATTGGAACGGTAAAATTTGTGATAAATGTAGACTTGGATGTAAATGTTCTTAATAGTAGTTTTGTCAATATTAATGTTTGTCCAGCAACATGTAATCCGTATTTAAATTCTGTGCCGTTAAATAATTGTGCAAGCTGTTTTAATTTTATTAGTGTTAGTCAATGTGATGTCCTTGAATCAATCTTAAAAATAAAATAAAATGCAAGTGGATTTGACGAAATCAACCCAAAGTTTGTGAAAATAATACTTCCGCATACTCTAGGGCATATAACGCACATTATAAACTATGCAATAACCACATCGACCTTTCCTGACATGTGGAAAATTGTTAAGATCTTCCCCATCCCAAAGAGTAAAGACGAATTCAGACCAATAGCTATTTTACCATTTATATCTAAAGTATCTAAGAAATTATTAGCAACGCAGATTACAACATTTATGGACACCAATAATTTTCTTAGTAATAGGCAATCCGGGTTTAGAAAAAAGAAAAGCTGTACAACCGCCATTTTAAAAATTGTTGAAGACATAAGAAGTCATATGGACAAGAGTGAAGTAACCCTCTTGACACTTCTTGACTTTAGTAAGGCTTTTGACATGGTAAACCACGAGATTTTAATAACAAAGTTAAACAGGCTGTACAATTTCTCCTCAACTGCAATTAAGCTAATGACCTCATACTTGATAAACAGAAAACAAGCCGTAGTTGTACAAAAATCTACCTCTGATCTTATAACCACAACGCGTGGTGTTCCACAGGGTTCAATTCTAGGTCCACTCCTTTTTACGGTTTATGTTAATGATCTTCCAAGTGTTTTGTCTACTTGTGAAGCCCATATGTACGCTGATGATGTTCAATTATATGTGAGTCGTCCTGTAAGTCAGATTAATCAGTGTATCATGTTGTGTAATAATGATCTGTTACGTGTATGTAAATGGGCAAGTAACAATGGTCTTCGTTTAAACCCGTCCAAGTGTAAATGTATTGTGGTGTATAAGAACAAATTTTATGTTAGTAATTTAAACAAATTATGTATTGACAATGTAGAGATTTATTATGTGGAAAAGGCTGATAACCTAGGTATAACAATCAACAATACACTTACTTGGAAAGACCATGTAAATAGAGCAGTTGGAAAAACCTATGGCATTCTCAGGCAGCTTATGGTAACACAGGCCTGGTTGCCCTCTAGCACAAGAATGACAATCGCGAAAACCTTAGTGATACCAATACTTTTTTATGGAATTGAAATTTTTGCAAACTGTGATATTGCTAGTCAACAAAAACTTAGAGTAGTATTTAACAATATTGCACGCTACGTTTTTGGACTTCGACGATTCGACCATGTCACTTGCTTTGCAAATCGCATATTTGATTTAGACTTAAGAAGCTGGACGAAATATAAAACTCTTACTGTGCTTCATCAGATTATAACTACTAAATCGCCCGACTATCTTTATGACAAAATACGCTTTGCGGTATCATTGAGGACATGTAATATTGTGTGTCCTAGAATTAAACTTGCATCCTCTGCCAAGCACTTCTTTTTATGGGTTGCTCGACTTTGGAATCAGTTACCAATTCAAATTAAAGCCATTCGAAGCACATCAAATTTAAGTTATAGGCTAAAATCACACCTGCAACTTCATTTGCAGTAATAATAATAACAGTGACGGTAATAATAATAATAATAATTAATTATAATAATAATAATAATCATATTTATAATAATAATTATTTTAATAATTGTTGAAATCGATATTCATCGATATATTTAACAATGCGATTCTGTATTAGCTTTGCACCTCTGTTAGCTACATGTGTATGTATGTGTAAGCTTCACTTTTTTTCCTTCTTCTCGAAAATCACAAGCCAGCGAATGGACGCTATAATTGAAACCCAATTTATTAATATAATAAATTAAGTTTAAATAAAACAATTCTTTTTATTTATTCAATGTGCTGAGTTGCCACCACTGAGATCGCGGATTTTCTCATCAGGTTATGGGCCCAGGAACACGCGAGTGTGGGCATCAGCAAAGAAATTAATTATATTGATTGTGAAATTCAATAGCCGAATTTGAGGTTAAACACGACACAAGCCACGCGAGAAAGATGACGTCGATTTACCAAATAGAAAAATTGGATGTAGGGAATTATGACTCCTGGTGCATTCAAATGCGAAGCGTGTTGGTACACGCAGAGTTGTGGATTGTGATAAACCAACAGAGGCCAGCCAAAGATCCAGAAATTTGGGATGTGCGCAACGAAAAGGCTTTGGCCATGATCACATTGAGTGTGCGGCCATCACAATTATGTTACCTCAAGAAATGTGGATCGGCACAGAACGCTTGGAAGAAGCTTAAGGATGTTCATGAGCCAAGCGGACCTATGAGGAAGGTGTCGCTATATAAACAGCTGCTAGGACTGCGAATGATTGGAGACGACGGAATGCGCGAGTATGTGAACACGTTCTGTTCAACGGTGGATAAGCTTGCAGAAGTGGATATTCAGCTAGGAGACCAGCTGGCTGTAATAATATTGCTTTCAAGTTTGCCAAAGCAGTACGAGAATTTCGTCATTGCCATGGAAACCCGTGATAGTCTGCCAACACTAGAGCAGTTAAAGATCAAGCTTCTGGAAGAAGGAAATCGCAGAGTTACAGAGGATGATTCGGTGCAAAAGGAGCAGCAAGCATTCCAAGCAAGTACTGGCCAGGGAAAACAAGTGTCGACGCGAAGGAAGAAAGACAGGAAAGATGTTGAATGCTTCAATTGCGGTCAGCGCGGGCATTTCAAGAGAGATTGCAAGAATAAGAGCAAAGAAGAAACGCCAAAGGGTCAGCGACAACAACCATCGCGCTCGTTTACTGTTCTAGCTGCGTTGGACGCAGACGATTTAGACTGCTCGAGCTGGTGTGTGGATTCAGGAGCTACGACGCATATGTGTTGCGTGCGCAGTGTGTTTGTAACATATGCCCCACACGAGGAAGATGTTATTTTGGCTGACAGCAATGTTATAAAGGCAATCGGAAGAGGCAACGTTAAGCTTCAAACTGAGTCTGGCGATTTGACGTTGGAGAACGTACTGCATGTTCCAGATATGAAAGGAAATTTCATATCAGTTGCACAAGCTATTGATCGAGGGTGCACTGTGATGTTCGACCGAAAGTTTGCAGTATTTCGCAGGAATGGACAGGATCTATTGAAGGCGCACAAGAGCAACAAGCTTTTTGTGTTTAGAGGCAAACGCAATTTGTGCTATGGTGCAGCACAGCAAAACGCAGGTGTATGGCACAACAGATATGGACACTTGAATTATACAAGTCTAATGAATCTCGCAAGGAACAGAATGGTATGCGGCTTGGAGAATGTGAATTTTTCTGAGAAGACTTCGTGCCTGACCTGTATGAAGTGCAAGATACACACTCTACCGTTTCCAGCAGCAGCCGAGAATCGGGCCATGCATCAGCTAGAGCTCGTGCATACCGATGTATGTGGACCGTTCCAAAAGCGATCTCTTGGCGGCTCAGCATATTTCGTGACTTTCATCGACGATATGTCAAGGCGCATATTTACATATTTTATCAAGTCAAAAGACGAGGTATTTGATAAATTTGTCGAGTTCAAAAATATGGCGGAAAGGCAAACCGGAAATAAGATGAAGATACTGCGAAGCGACAACGGCCGCGAGTACATCAACAGGCAGTTTGATGAGTATTTGAAGAAGCATGGCATCGTGCGGCAACTGACAGTCCCATATAGCCCTCAGCAGAATGGAGTTGCCGAACGGGCAAACAGGACTCTCGTTGAGATGGCAAGGAGTTTGCTAGTGCACGCAAATATGGACGATTACCTGTGGGCAGAGGCAGTACAAACCGCGTGCTATATTCGAAATAGATCGCCAACAACAGCATTGATTGGCAAAACGCCCTATGAGGTATGGTGCGGCAAAAAGCCCAATGTACAAGGTATGCGCATATTCGGATCAGTTGCAGTCGGTTTGGATAAGACTCATCGCGGCAAATTCGAGGCAAAAGGCAAGGAATACCGTTTCGTTGGCTACTCTATAGTCTCAAAGGCATACAGGCTGTACGACAAGGAGAAAAGATGCGTCATCGAGAAGCGAGATGTTTTGTTTGAGGAACCTTGCAGTGCTGCGAATACTAATTTTTCAGAATTGGCTAATAATACTCCCATGGAAGACGTGATCAGGATCGTACCAAAAGTTGAGGAAAATAAGCAGAAATATAATGAATGCAGTGAAAACGGCATATTAAGCGAGGAGTATGCCAGCGCCGAGGAAGAAGACCAGGAGCCTCCATTTGTGCGAGAGCCCTCGCAGAATAGCAGTCAGCAAAAGGATCAGGAGCATAGCGATGTACCTGAGCAGAAGCAGCTGGAATGCGTGCGTGTCGAACCAGGCAAGCCGAGGATTCTTCGAAGCGGTAAAGCATATAACGTGCTAAACGCATTACATACCAAGGAGCTTATAGCACCACAGACGTTTCGAGAGGCAACACGGGGTGAGGAGAATTCATTCTGGAAGGCAGCCATGGCCAAAGAGTATGCAGCACTGGTGGCGAATGGTACATGGACTTTGGCAGATCTACCCGACGGGAAACATGCAATTGGTTGCAAGTGGGTGTACACGATCAAAAGAGACAGCCTGGGTAACGTGGAGCGTTACAAATCTCGTCTAGTGGCCAAAGGGTGTTCCCAGAAGTATGGCGTCAACTACACGGAAACTTTTTCTCCGGTGTGCAGATACGAAACTATACGGCTAGTTTTGGCTCTGGCGGCCGAGCTAAAATTATACCTTCACCAAATGGACGTGTGTACGGCGTATCTCAATAGCGAATTGAGCGATGTTGTCTACATGAAGCAACCTGAAGGATACATCGACAGTGCACGTCCACAGCAGGTGCTGAAGCTGAACAAGGCAATATACGGCTTAAAACAGGCGGGAAGAGAGTGGAATGCCAAACTGAACGCAGCGCTATGCGATATTGGATTTACATCTTGCCAGAACGAGCCATGCTTATATAAGCAGGATATAGAAGGTAGCCTTTGTCTCTTACTAATATATGTTGACGATATACTTATAGCGTGCCAGAAACAGGAGGATCTGATGGCGATCAAGTCCAAGATTGCAATGAAGTTCGAGTGCGTCGACAAGGGCAAATTGCAAATGTTTCTGGGCATGCAGATTGAGCGAGATGGCGACACCGGCGCTATAGCTATGAACCAGGCGCTGTATATCAAGGATATGCTGGAGAGGCATAACATGCAGACATGCCGGACTGTAGCAACGCCATTGGATGCAGGTTTCCAAGTGGCGTGCAACAACGAAGCTTGCGCTGTTGAAAATGTGGAGGCGTATCAGTCAGCGATAGGTGAATTGATGTGGCTAGCATTGACATCGAGGCCGGACATCTATCATTCCGTTGTAAAGTTGGCACAAAGAAACAAGGAACCACATGGAGAACATGTCGCAGGAGTCAAGCATGTGATGCGATATCTGGCAGGAACGATAGACTTGAAATTGAACTATCGTGCTTGCGGCCAAGCGCTCAGTGGATACGCGGATGCAGACTGGGCCGGCGACGTAAGCAATCGCAAATCATACACAGGATACGTATTCTTCTTGGCAGGTGGTCCAATTGCATGGAAGTCGGAAAAGCAGGGCTGCGTGGCTTTAAGTAGCACCGAGGCCGAGTATATGGCTATGTCTTCAGCTGCGAAGGAGGCACTATACTTGCGACGATTGATTATCGAAATCGGTTGTGGAGATGCTGGATCATCTACGGTACTGTTTGGCGACAACGTAAGTGCGCAAAACTTGGCCAAGAACCCAGTCTACCATGCGAGGTCAAAGCACATAGACATCAGACATCATTTCGTCCGAGAAGTTGTTCAGACAGGCGAAATAGAACTCCAATTTGTGGGAACAAATGATATGGTTGCTGATATCCTCACAAAGAATCTGCCGAAGCAGAAGCATTGTCATTTTGTAAACTTGATGAATTTTAATTGAAATTTGTATTTGGCATTGCGTACAAAATCACATTGAGAACGGGTGTTGAAATCGATATTCATCGATATATTTAACAATGCGATTCTGTATTAGCTTTGCACCTCTGTTAGCTACATGTGTATGTATGTGTAAGCTTCACTTTTTTTCCTTCTTCTCGAAAATCACAAGCCAGCGAATGGACGCTATAATTGAAACCCAATTTATTAATATAATAAATTAAGTTTAAATAAAACAATTCTTTTTATTTATTCAATGTGCTGAGTTGCCACCACTGAGATCGCGGATTTTCTCATCAATAATAATAATAATAATAATGATGAAAATTGTAATACATATATAAGAATTAGATTTACATATTTCAACTTGATGTGAAACTGATAAGCAAAATAATGTTAACCTATTAATTATAATTTTGAAAAATATGTATGAGACTGTCAAGTGTGACTAGTGCACTAATTTAAAAGTATCCCTTCTTGTAGCACTAGGAAATAGTTAATAAATAAATAAAATAAATAATAACTAATTGTCAGCAGCCCCTGGGTCCCTTTATAGCTTCTCTGACTGCTCGAGCCTTAGGTGGTGCTTAGGGTGTCACAGGCGGGTGGTATTGAATTTTGAAATGAATTGAAAGAAATATAACCCTAAAGCAAAATGTTAGGAATAATAAAATAAATGTCTTTTGTTAAGTAATGATGCAAAAAGTCGAGTAAATACCTTTTCATGGGGTGAGGTGGGCTGACACACGGCTGGAGTGACCGGATTTGGGAGTTGACCTTATTTAGCCAGGATCAGCTTATGGTAGGGTGGGCGACGCAGGTACTGGCAATTTGTCAGTACCAAAATGTCCCTTCTTTTCAAACAGGAACGCCAGAACAGACGACCGGTTGAAATTCAGGAACAAAAAAATTGATGTTACCCGACTATCCGTCTATCGAGGGTCTTATCCATCCCTGGAAGTGCCGAGAGCTAGCTGGCAATCGATATTCGGATGCGATAAACTGTCGGCAAGTAACAAAACGTTAAATTCAAATTAAATCAAAATCTTTACACCACCCGTGTTGCGGAACGAAACGTCCTGCTTCACGGAGACCGCTTCCATCAACAGATAAGTGCAATCTATTTGCCCCATATGAATCTATCTTTGAGCGTCACGTCAGCTCATTAACTCCAGCAGTAGTTGTAAAATGCGGCTCCTGGGCCACTTTTGGAGGTGGGGGTAACGGATCACTGATTTCAGGGTGGGGGATTAGTGACGCATGACTGCACAAAGGGTCAAGGGGTGTGTGGGAGGGGGAGGGGGGGAGGTGATTAGTGAAGCTAATTTGCATAAAGGGTCACCAGGTGTGTGTGGAAGGGGGTGTGTAGGGGGAGAAGTGTGGACGAGAGGGGGGTGTGTCGATCGTAAACAAGTGTTAACACTATGACAGTTTGACAGGTGAGAGTTAATTTATGATCTCTTTATGTTAAGGGGTGAGAATAAGGGGGGTGTGTGCGATCCACGTGCGATCGCGGTGTGTGCTTGTCTGTGCTTGTCCGTGCTTGTGACCGTGGGAATGTCAAAGTGTGAGCACACTGGGGTTGAACGAGGATTATGGGCATGCATTGAGCTGTGAGCGCCGCGGCTTGTATTCACCCTCGCATACCGATACTGAAGAAAACCTGTATACCTGTTGATGACGTCGGTAAATGGGACAAGGGACAAGGGTCAAGGGCCAGGTAAGTATTGTTTTGTTTTGAAAGACACAAAGTCTGCCCCTCGCATACCGATAGTGAAGAAAACCTGCTCCGACTATTTCACACCCCTAGTGAACACGTGCGCGATCTTTTAAAGTGGAACAAGAAAACCCACCCAGAAAACTAGTTTTGCTAGTTTGTTGGACAACTTATTTTATTTTCATTTATTTGGTATTATTTACAATTCCATCAGCTATTTTATAATAACGTAACATAATGTCCAAGGCCTCCGTTTTGTAGCGGGATAAGAACAGGCAACGACAACTCTCCGGTCCACTTGTTGCATCGTCTTTTGACCAGGAACAAGATGACAAGTGTGTTCCATATCTTGATGTCACCATATCCTGTTCCTCTATTTCCGTTATTATAGTTTGTAACTTCTCGAGTCGCACACAATGCTCCATGAATATGAAATCCTTGAATTGAGTGAGAAACACTTGAATTTGTTTACTCAACATTCTTGATATTGACTGCTTGCTAGTTGCTTATGCGTCTGCTAAATTAGAACTGAAAATGTTTAGAATAAAGACTCCCTTTATACCCTTTCCCATTTCATTGAAAATAAAGATAAAACAGTGTGTGTGTGTGTTTTGTTGTTATTTATTTGAAAATCATAATCGTTTGCTTAATATGATGAAATTAATTTTCCAACTTCATGGTCTCCATTAGTGTACACAGATCAGGCACAAGTCGCTTTTCTAAGTTAATATATGATGAAATTAATTTTCTAGCTCCATGTTGTTGATTAGCATAGAAAGTGCAGGCACAAGTCTCTCGTCCTATCTCAACATTGTCATCTGCCCATTCACAGAATTTGAAGTGTTCACCGTATCTGGATTTGACAAGATCACATCCTCCATTATCCATGAACATATTCCTTGTAATGAGAAGATATTGCAAATGCTCTCCAAATATCTCATCGCCATAGTGTTGAAGAAAAAAATCAATTTCATCAAGAATTGATCCATTGTTGTTGCTGCTATTGTTGATGTTGTTGATGCGCTTTTCCATTATTTTAGCTGCTTTTGATGTGTACTCGCCTTGAAACTCTAAATGTTAATGATATAAATCTTGACTTCATTTACATTATATCCTTATAGAATTTCAAAATGTTGTAGGCATTATTTAGTGCACAAACTCCCTCATAACGATGCATTTTACAAAACGGAAACTGGTTTCCCTTTAAAGTATCTAGTGCTGGACATCCAAGCTCCTCAACATCAATTAATTGCGGTTCTCTTAAAAAAATTTCCAAGAATCGTCTCTTTTCAACACCTTTGCATAGAATCTCTTTTCCTGTGGTAATTTTCCTCAGATAATTTCGTGTTTGATTAAAATAGTTGAAGCCATCGTTCCAGTGTATTTTGTGGTGGTTTTTAGTAAGCCAGCTAGCAGTTTTACGTGACTTTTTATTTAATTGATTAAAATTAAATGGAGCCCGTATAATGAAATGATTATTAAGTCTAGATTCTTCACCAAATGCTATTCCAATTTCCTTTACAATAAACTTGTTGTTATTATCAAAAAATCCCTGAACATCGACTGCAACATTATCTTCACTCATTTTCTATATGTAGATTGTTAGACGACTCTTTGAACTAAACCGCTTAAAGGATTGTACTCGACTAAACGTTCATGAATGAGAAGACAATATACTTGTGTATTTTCATCACTTGCCACCTTTAATTCAGTTGAAATTCTCACATCAATGGGACCAGATTTCACCATTTCATTTTGATATGAGAGATCTATTACAACAATGGGTGCCTTAGATTTAAAGTCGACTGGTGTTAAAAGTGGAAATGCTTCACGATTGTAGTAACTAGATTGAAAATTAGCATACATTTCATACAGGTGAGCAAAACGCGCCTGACTAAAATCCACATTCAAATCATCATAGGGATATGTATCAGAATTCAAGTACACTTTCAAGTTTGATAAATTGTTTGAAATTAGTTGTCCGTTTAGTGAGAAGGCTATTATTGCAAAGCGGGGACGTTCTCGGTTAGCAGCTAGCTTAACATTCCAAACATGATGTGTTCCCTGAACCAGCTTGGGATTGACATATGTATCCCAACTTCGGAATGCAAGCGATAGATTAACTCCACTCTTAATAATATCATACATTTTTATTTTTGCAACATCACTGGGAGTTACATGTGGAATTTTCCAAGATATATTTGTCATTTCTAATTGGAATGAGTTTCCACCTCTAGTTTTTTGATATACGTCATCCAGATTTTTAGTTAGTAATAGTACAAGCTCATGCTTACAGTTTAACAGAACCTTTCTATAGTCTTCAGCAAAGCCCATCAAATTTTTTAGGGGAACGGAAAAATTAAAATGAGCATTTGTTTGAATTTCATTTCCTCCACTCCATTCAGAATTTAGAAGTGTTCGACTATTAAGGTTGGTCAATGAGAGAAAGTTTTTAAGGGTTGAAGTGACACCAACGAACCGTGTTCTATCAATCTCACAACCATTTATTTCATATTTTATTTCATCCAAAAAGTATGCCATACAATTATTTTTAAGCGAGGCAACAACTCCATCTGTTGTTGTAGTATTTTCACCTGTTACTTTTTTAATGATTCCTTGAAAGTTAAGATAGCTCTCGTGGGGGAGCACATACAAGTCTTGATTCTGGATTGTAATTCGAATTTCATCATTTGGCTTAAATGTCTGTTGGTATGATGAATAGGTGTGATATTCTTTCTTCGAGATACTTTCGTCTGAGAAAGGTTTTTCCCGAACATTTAATATTTCATTCATTTTGTTTTCGTTCTTGTTATACTCGAAGTTTGAAACCCAATGATTTTAAAATCAATTTATTTTTTAATGATAGAGAGCTCCTCTTCAGGTTTGATCCTCTTCCTTTAGCTTTACAACTAGAAGTGCAAGGTTGGTGGGATATGTCCGGTCTTTTATTATATATAATCATTCTATCTTTCGCAAATGTAATCGAAGTGTTACGTTTTCTTTACGCAAATTCAACAAATCCCCGTTCTGATCAGTTAAACGTAATGATAGTATGCTTATTTCTCTGCAGTTGATTGGTAAGTAAATAAGATTGTGAGGTATCACATTCATTTTATAGCCTGGAGGGACACTGATTCCAAACTCATATAATACATGATTTGGTGTGTTATCTACATATGAGCCACTGACAATGTTACATTCCAATCGAATCGTGTTAATTTTAAATATATTTATTGGTTGATTGGATAGATAAGTTTTAGTAGGATGTGGCTTGAGTACACTTTGATGGAATCCAAACAATTCACCAATTGTGTTTCTCTTATTAAAGTATATTGTTTCTTTACTGCTAAAGATCTCCATTTGAAGTGTATTATTATTTCCTTTAATTTTAACAGTACTCTCAAGCTCAGTACCTCTTAGCTGTGAATAAATAAACTCGACGATATCATCGAGTTCATATGAGCCGATGGGGATAGTGATTACTTGTTTGCCAATGTGAAAAAGATTGTTACTTGTATCAACATTGGGGATTGAGTTGTACATGTAAAAGTCAACTAGCGCACACTCGTATTGACCATTCAATTCAATCGGTGGGAAATAGTTTGTATTTATAATGGAACTGTTTCCATTTAGCGATAATGTTAATGATCTAGTCATTGTGAAATCTGGTGATACACTGAGCATAATATCATAACACTTAAACTTATATTTAAACACATTTTCAAATTATAATAAACTGATCGAAACCCTTTCTATATCGCCCCTTGTCCATGTCATCGTCTTTACTTATTAACAGGAAACCATATTTATCATTCCAACATTTTTGACAAATTTTCATGAATGAATCATAGCTCATGTCCGTGTTGATATGATCACGATATATATGTCGCATATTTAGATCATCTTGTTTAAACATAATAATCATGTTTGCATTATCGCGTATAAGATGTTTTGGTATATGAGTGTAAGTTTGACATAAGTAAAACGAATCAATATTTTTGTGTCGTCCCATACAGAAATATGAACGAATATTATCTTGTTTCTCACATGCAACATCATCGAAAATCATAATGGAATTATTTTTGGCTTTACTGGGTGGTAAAACGGATTCATTCTGTGAGAATGTATGATAACCCATACCTTTAATTGGTTTGATTAGCTTTTCCAAGTACTCATATTTGGGTTGGTATAGACTCTTTGAAAACACGTAAATATTTTCAAATTTCAATCCATTGGGACTTTCAATTAGACTGAACATAAGATTTGTCTTGCCACAGTTGGACGGACCAACAATCAGTGCTCTTATTGTGTTGGGCAAGAGAGTACTATGACGTGGTGGTAGCTTTTCAGTAGCATTACCCCCTTCAATATTTCTTACAATAATATTTTCTTTTTGCTTTATTAATCGCATACTTGCTCTCAATGTGTTCATTCAATGAGAAACTATCGTTGATTAAACATACATATAATGGGTAAACGTTTTTATAATTACATCAGTCATAATTTGTCTTGTAAACGAGGCAGTGGTCTTGTAAACAAATTAATTAACATACTACCTGTTGAAGCACACATTCCTGGGTATAATTTCTGTGGTCCTGGTACAAAACTAGAAAAAAGATTGAAGCGGGGTGATCGTGGAATAAATCCTTTGGACGAGGCTTGCAAGGTACATGACATTGCATACGAGAAGCACAAGGATTTGAGTGAACGTCATAAGGCAGACACAGTATTACTCAACAGAGCTTGGGAACGTGTGAAGGCTAGAGATAGTACCCTCGGTGAGAGAGCATCAGCATATATGGTAGCCAATATCATGAAGTCAAAGAAAAAATTTGGAATGGGTGTGAAGAAGAAGGGGGTGAAACGAGGTGGAAAAATGAAAATGAAGAGTTTGTCATCGGTTGTTAGTGCAGCCAGTCGGGAATTGAAAAAACAAAAACCTCTAGATATAATGAATGCCATTAAAATTGCACGCAAAACAATACGTAAAGCAATGGGTAGTAAGAAAAATGTTAGAGTTCCACGTGTAATTACTGTACCCAAAATTGGAGGCTTTTTGCCACTTGTACCAATTCTGACTGCACTGAGCGCTCTAGGAAGTCTAGCCTCTGGTAGTGCAGCTGTTGTGAATGCGATTAACAATGCACGGACAGCAAAACAGCAGTTGGACAATGGGGGAGGGAACATGAAAGGAGTTGCCTTGGGAGAGGGAATGTATTTGAAGCCCTATCGAAAAGGCTACGGATTATATCTCAAACCATACAACAAGGGCTATGGAATACATCAACAAAAAAACTATTAAAAAGGCTACCCAAAAGAGCATTAACAAATTTTGAGATTGAAAATTTTGGCCGAAAATACATCCCCCATTTTCGTAATGTGTTTATGAGAGACACACTTCCAAAAACACCTTACAATCAGGAATGTGGAGTAATAAATTTGGACGTTTCTTCGTCAAACGGCACACATTGGGTAGCTTATAATAAAAATGGAAATTTGGTGCAGTACTTTGATAGTTTTGGGAACCTACAACCACCAAAAGAGGTTGTGAAATACTTGGGAAATCGAATAAGTTATAACTATGAAAGAGTTCAACGTTTTAATACATTCAACTGTGGACACCTGTGTCTCAAATTTTTACTATCATGTAAACTGGGGAGGGTTTAATACAATCACTGAAGACGCAAATAGAAATAAGGGTGTTTTAAGATTGAGTGGGTGCAGTGGTTGAGCTATAAAAGATGAGATCAAAATAGAGTCAAGTCACACTCGACGATCAGCCACAGCAACAGCAACAGCTACAACGGATATACAACAACAAGAAAAACAGCTCAAAACAGGAACAGATAAAAAAGGAACAGCTACAACGAATACAACAACAACAACAGGAACAGCTCAAACAGCAACAGGTACAGCTCAAAACAGGAAGAGCTAAAAACAGCAACAGCTCAAAACTGCAACAGCTCAAAACAGCAACAGCTACAACTGATATACAACAACAACAAGAACAGCGTCAAAATGAATCAGCCCGAGTTCACCGACAGTCAAATTCAAACCTTTTTTGATGAAGAGACTACATGTAAAAATGTGCTAAAAGATTTTAATGGACGCAATCAGAAGCCACTTCTTTCAAAAACCAAGATGACAGTTGACGTCACCTACCCCATTCTCAGAGCACAGCGGAAGAACACAAAGATTGGAGATTCCATTGCTTTAGAATTAGAGCAATACATTCTATACCTACCGGAGCGTTATACAAGTCTTCAAGATGAGACCATCGCTGCATTAAACGAAATGAAGTTTAGTGTCATCAGGAGAAATGATGGCAAGTTATACTTGGAATTTAACAAGACCAATCAAAATTTGTAACTGTATTAATATTTTTAAATAAAAATTAGTTTTTTAAACTATATTATTATAAATACAACTGCTCTTTTTATGAAGGTGGGAACTTTCAGATATCCATTATATATATAATAATGCATTTCCATTGTTTAACAGTATTGGTTGAGAAGTGATTACATACGCACACATCAGGTTTTGTGCGTCCCTTATATACTTTAGAGCTTTTTTACTTGACATAGTCTACATTCGACACAATGAGTCAAAATATTTTGAGTCAGTTGACGAAAGCAAGAAATGCATTGAAAAGAAAATTTGATAGTATTAGACAAACAAATGCTCAAAATGAAATTGAATTGGAGAAAACTTTTAAGCCGATAACAGAACCTTTACAGGAACTAGTTAGTGAAAATAAAAAAATTAAATTTATGAAAGTCGAAGACGATAACGATGACAATGATGAAAAGTCTAAATTACATAAAACTATAAAATCGATAACACCCAAGTCCACTAGCAAAAAAGTTGATGATAACAAGAGTTTAACATGGGAACAAACCTACTTTGGAAATGATAATTCAAATTTAAAAAATTATGAAAGTGAAGCAGACAATGACGAAACAAATTACTTTTCACATTCGAATATTGAAGCAGAGTCAGAGTCAGAACCGGAGATTGAAGCAGAGTCAGAGTCAGAACCGGAGATTGAAGCAGAGTCAGAATCTGAATCGGAGATTGAATCAGAGGTTGAAGATTATGAAATAAACCTTAATATCAGTCAGCTACAGAGAAAGAAACTTTTGGATAACGCTTATGGACCTAGAAGAAGCACATCAGATTCTCGTTCATTATTGTTGGGGAACAGTACATTAAATATTAATAATAAGAAAATTAAATTGTCGAGTGGAAGTACTTGGCCCCTTACCCCTGGTCTATACTCATTAATTTTCCATAATAAACCTACAGGCTATAACAAGAATGATTTGGAAACTTATAAAAATATTTTAAATGAGACTAGTGTGTATAGAAGAGACTACAACCCAAATAAACAGGTGAAGGGGAGTCGAGCAGAAAAATATAAAAAAATTATCAAGCCTCTTATAAGTTCTGACTCAATTCCCACAGCAATGTCTACGCCAAATCGTTCGAAAACAGGTTCAGGGCTTATGACCCTACAATCGTCAAAGCCAAATTATGTGTATTGGGATGATGCCAATGAATTAGTTGAACGATTACAGATTCTATTAGCCTCAAAAACAGCTGGTAATACTAATCATAATAATGAAATTTTATCAATAATAGAAGAACTGCGTGAGGCGAAGATAATATACTAATATCTATAAATATGTAATACAATTGACAATTACATTTATAATCAGTATGTCTGTTGACAAGTTCGGTCATTTTATTAATGATACGGAGCATTCAGAACCCTTGAAAAGAGGTATAAGAACTGGTGTGGGCTTGTACATTGATAGTGACGGTAATCTGAATGCTCAACAGAAACGAATTAAAAATTGCAGTGGACCGATAGAGGGAAACGATTTAGTAATAAAGGAATATCTTGATAAAAGCATTGAGAAATTAAGAGATACTATAACAAAAATGGTATCTACACCACTTACAGAATACGTTGATGAAACTTTAAAAAGCTTCAGATCCGAAGTTAATGATAAAATAACACAAGCACTAAATACCAAAGTTGGAGCTTTGGAAATCAGAATTAATCAAATTGAAAATAGATTAGAAAGTGCTGATAGAATATTTTCAAATCTAATTGCACAAGTAAAAAGTCTTGAGGAATATACATATAAATATATGAGCAAACCAAAAAAAGCTAATTGAAAATCAAACAATTTCAATTACCAATTGCTAAACTATGAGCAAACGAGATATTATTAACGAATTACATGGACCCTCTCGCAAGAATTTTCTACGACGTAGAGTTGTCACAAAGGGGATAAACGATCTATGGCAAGCGGATTTGGTTGAAATGGGGGCGTATGCCTCATCCAATAATGGTTATCGTTATTTGTTGACAGTAATAGACACTTTCTCTAAATATGCTTGGGGTGAAGCACTTAAATCAAAAACCGCTAAGGATGTTGCCGAGGCAATGGAGAAAATATTCAAATCAGGACGTGGCGTGCCCAAGAACCTGCAAACAGATGATGGAACTGAGTTTTTCAATAAACAGTTTAAGGCACTGATGAATCGCTTCGAAATAAATCACTACTCAACATTTAGTACCCTAAAGGCGTCAATTGTTGAACGATTTAATCGAACGCTAAAAGAACTCATGTGGCGTGAATTTAGTTTTAATGGAAAATTTAAATGGATTGATATGTATAAAAGTATAATTGATGGTTACAACAATCGAGTACATAGAACAATAAAAATGAGTCCAATTGACGTTAGTCCATCCAACGAAAAACAACTCTTGAATACGGTATACAATCACTTGAAAATATTTACTGGAAGCAAGTTGCGTATTGGAGACAATGTTCGCATCAGTAAATATAAACATGTATTTGAGAAGGGGTACAAACCGAATTTCACAACAGAAATATTTAAAATAAGAACAGTGAAAAACACATATCCAACAACATATTTGTTAGAAGACCTAAAAGGGAATCCAATTGAAGGGTGTTTCTATAAAGAAGAAATTAAAAAGACTCGTTTCCCCGATACATATCTAGTTGAAAAAGTGTTGAAACGAGACGGAAAAAGGGCTTTGGTACGTTGGCTGGGTTTTCCAAAGAGTGAAGATAGCTGGGTTGATGTAAAAGATATTTTATAGTCCATATAAACAATTTATTTTAGTAAAAACACATGTAACGTTTTGGAATCCAATTAAATTTTTTATTTAAATTTAGTATACAAATTTTATAAACATTTTATATTACACTTACAACAACTTTATAAACAATTTATATTACACTTACAAAAACTTTATAAACAATTTATATTAAATACATTTTCTAAACATTTTTATATATGACTTACATATGTACAACTTTTACAATCATTTTTATTAAAAATAAATACATTTTGCTTAAAAAATTAATCTACAAATCTAGTTTTCTGGGTGGGTTTTGGTTATCATTATAGAACATCTCAAGCGCAAGATCTGCATATTGTAAATCTCTTTCAACATTATCTATTTTAGCTTTTAATGAATTGATTAAAGTTTTGTCATTGTTTTGAGTCCGGAAATTGAGATTGTTTTCCAACTCATCTACCTGTCTTCCCCAGGTAAATGATTCAGCCTCTAAAAGTTGTATATTTGTCAACAGTTCTCTTTCTATTAACTTATGGTGATGATATGCTAATGTTGAACATTGGTCACTCTCAATAAAACGCTTATCATCTTTGTTATCAAGAATTTTTTTGACAGTCTGATAAGTGTTTATTACATGACCTTTAGACCTAAACAATGCCATTTTCCCATACTCTGACTCACCAGTTTTTAAACATTTTTTATAATTATCAAGGTCTAACTTTTCTAAAGCTGCCCTTTTCACCCCTTTTATTTTTTTAAACGTTTTCTTAACATTTTCCACTTTATACCCATACATTTTTGGACGAAGTCCAACAAACTCCAGCATGGGTTTACCATTAAGCTCATCCTTGAAGAAGCCCAATTTTTTCTTATTAACTTTTTTGAAATCATATTTACTACAAATTTCATCAGAATAATCAGATGTGTCAAATTTTTTTTCAACATCATCCCGAATATCCCTGTAGAAATCATCGGTTTTTATAGTGTAAATAAATGAATCTGTATCCATGTAATTCAAAGTTAACTTATTCTTAAACTTTGGCTGCATGTAATCATAATGGAAATCATACATTTTCCACTTTGATAAATCCAATACAGCGAAGCCTAAGTACATGGGCTTATTGAAAACATTCCTTAATCTGTTCATTTGAATTGCATAAAAGTTTTCATTTATTCTTGTTGAACTATGGAAGTTGCTTCTAGCAATCAATGATCTTGCACATAGTCTTTTACGACCTGTAGTGAATGTTTGTGCTGGATCCCACTCGGTAACTAATTTTACGTCAACCCTTTTCTTTACATTTTCCATGGTTTTACCATAGACTGCATTATTGAGTAATTTGAAAAAATCTTTTTCAAATGAATTCTTTGCATTTGTTCTATGTAGAGTATTCAGATCAATGTATGTCTTTAGCCACGGTCTCTGTCTGAAGCATATACCTCTATGAATTTTTTTCAGCTGCAAACCGTTAGCCAAACATTGTTGTAATGTTCGGTAATGGATAATATAATTTCTTTTGTTACCAAGGTCAGCAACTAACTTTTTTACTTTTGCTGTCTTGGTTGGTAGTTTGATACTCGGACAAAAAGGCAGGTCATTATGCTGATCATGAATTTGGTAAGGGTAATCTAAATCTACCTCTAAAATGTATCCATACTGAGCATCTTCAGGTATATTTGCAACATTGAGACGTTCTATGTCTGTAGAAGACAACCACTTAAACTCATTATATGGTAGGGCTTGTGACATTGCCCAGCCATATAAATTGTTTGCATCCAGATACATTAAAAATGTTTTTTCTTTGGATGGATCAAACGTAGACAAATACTTATTGTTTGCCTTCGTATATCTATGACAACATTGTACTAGACCGCCACGAATACCAGATTGAATAAACCTATACATATCTATATCAGTTAAAAGTTCTAATTCAATCTTTGTGGTTTTTAACATGGCCTCCCAAGATAAGCCTGGAGTTGTGTAAAAATGGGCAGGGTCAAGTGAATAAATTTTCATACAAATTGAACGGAAATTTTCAAAAACATCTGTTAACAATAAAACATCAGTTTTTAAATACAATTCCAAGTAATCTTTCTTTCTCTTGGAGGTAGAGAAGTTTCTTGCAATCTACTCTCAGAATCTAAATATTCATAGGGAAAAACACCCTTTTTACGCATCAGTCTGAACTCATTTTCAAGATTGAAATGTGATTTTATTGTTTCTAGCTGATCATCAACTAAATTAGATGCAAGAGCATCTAGACTTGATGACATAAAACGAAATGTGTCTAGAAAACGAATTTCTAAATTATTTCCGTTCTCACACTCTATTATTTTCGAAAGGGATATATAGTGTTCTTTATTTATGGGAATAACTTTGATTTCACCAGGTATGTGTACAAGTTCTTTTACAAACAAATGTGAATCGTACTTGGTGAAATTATGGAAAAAAACGGGGATGAAATTGCTCGTCTTATATGCTAAATTACATTTTGAATGAGCAGCACCCCTAAATTTCCCAGTGAAATGACAATGATCTCTCACCCTATCTGTTAATAAGACACCCTCACAAATATGACAATTTACTGATTCTTGAAAAACAATCTCATTTTCCGGACTCATATTAATAGGAACTACCTTGCTTAAATATTTATCATTTATTTGCTTGAGATTTTCTACTAATGAAGTAATAAAACTTAAACCAGCATTTTCGCTAGTTTCTAAGACAAACTTATCTATTCCACTATCAAATGCACACTTTATGTAGTATGCATAAGATATTGGAATATGTTCATTAATATTAAGTAATCTTGAACTTACTTCTATATTCTTCGGTTGAAGAACACACTCAAAATCTGCATACACGACGAATGGGACTTGCAGCTGGTGGTGATGTTGGGTAAACTTCAAAGTCGCTTCATGGGGGCTGGGAAGCGCAGAGACTGTTCCATTGCACAGCTCCTTGTGTCTCAATGCAGCCACCTCACTAAACGAAAAGTTGAGGCATACGTTGCATAGCCATTTCTTCCTTTTCAAATTTCCAATTTGTGATGAAATCAGTCTATAATTGAAAAATAAGTACAAATAATTAGAATTTATTAAATCACTATTAAATGAAGTAAAATACTTACCGAGAGATATTTTTAATCCACATGAAGTGACCATATTCCCCATCTTCTAGGAAAAGCATATTAACATGTATCCGTTGCTCATATCCTGAGTGAAATAGGGGTCCTATTATGTTCCCACTCTCTTCGTCATATCCAAAAACGTTGATGCTGACTTCAGGGTTGTTTTTGGTGAATATTTTTATATCCTTGATTTTGAGGGGGAATGACAACCCAGTGAAATCCAATGTGACATCATTGCATACTCTCATTTTTGTGTCAGTTATAATGACTTTATAACTGCTACATCTTTGCGGTTTCTTTGTTTGTGGCATCAATGCCGAGATTAGTGTCCATTTAAAGCAGAAGCTGTCATTATTCTGTACATTAATGATTGCCTTCTTCTTACTCAATTTGGATGGTAGTGCTATAAATGAAGAGCCACGTATGGGTGTATACTGGTTCACATTCATTTCTAGTCGGCCTATACCAATCAAAGTCCAACCACTGTCCTTTTCCTGAAACTCTTCCATTTTGGTTATTATCTGGCGTGCATGTTCGTTAAAAGATTGTTCCAAATCGGAATCTGCGCTTACAACATCCATTTTACTTTGAAACGATTTTGTTTCCAAAAGTTCGGATTTTTCTTTTAAAAGCACATACTCAGCAAATAGCTCAAAATTCACTTTCGCTGAGACATGGCTTTGTAGAACGTTGAACAAATGCGGGTTGCAGGCAGTTCCTGCTTCAAGCATAAATTCCTCAGGGAGTCTAAGTGCCACCCCCTCGTTTACATACATGTAGTGCAGTATGCTTCCCTTGAATCCATCCGAAATCTTTTTGATTTGACCGTCCACCGGTTCAATTGCATTCTTTTTATGTTGCTCCGTGCGAACATGATGCTTCCATTGAGTATCCAATGGCAGGTAGCTCTTGCATGATCGGCAATAGATTGATTTTTCGTTATTCATTTTTTATGATGATGTTGTTGATGTTGTTGCTGTTTGTGCTGTTTTTGTTGTTGTATCCGTAGCTGTTGCTGTTGCTGTTGTTGTTGTATCCGTTTAGCTGTTGCTGTTTGAGCTGTTGTTGTTGTTGTTGTTGTTGTTGTTGTTGTTGTTGCTGCTGTTGTTGTATCCGTTTAGCTGTTGCTGTTTGAGCTGTTGTTGTTGTTGTTGTTGTATCCGTAGCTGTTGCTGTTTGAGTTGTTTCAGTTTTTAGCAGTTCCTGTTTTGAGCTGTTACTGTTTTTTATCTGTTCTTGTTGTTTTTTATATTTGTTATAAACTTTTTGATTATAACTTTTTTTAAATTGTCACTCACGAAAAACAGTCGACAAAAACTAACGTTTTCACTTGAATGATATGCTTATACTAAACTTTCTAACGAGGAGCCTACGCATTTTATAAAAGTAGAAGTCCTACATTAGAGGGTCAAAATATTTAAAATTCATATATTCAAGGTACCATCAAATGGTATAAATGTATAAGTCCTAAAAAGCCGTTACATGTTCGCTCTCACACATTTCTAGACACTTTCTAGCAGTCAATCTCATAAGGGGAATCCTCATCATATAATCCCAGTGCAAGCCTCGTGCTAGCACTTGCCAACGCATGCCATAATTCTAAGTATTAAGAACCCTCACATAAATTAACACGTTTAACAACCTGTATAACAAGGCATGCCACAATAATTGTATTATATCCTATGACAGTGGTTAACTTTAAAAGATCGCGCACGTGTTCACTAGGGGTGTGAAATAGTCGGAGCAGGTTTTCTTCACTATCGGTATGCGAGGGGCAGACTTTGTGTCTTTCAAAACAAAACAATACTTACCTGGCCCTTGACCCTTGTCCCTTGTCCCATTTACCGAAGTCATCAACTGGTATACAGGTTTTCTTCAGTATCGGTATGCGAGGGCCGCGGCGCTCACAGCTCAATGCATGCCCATAATCCTCGTTCAACCCCAGTGTGCTCACACTTTGACATTCCCACGGTCACAAGCACGGACAAGCACAGACAAGCACACACCGCGATCGCACGTGGATCGCACACACCCCCCTTATTCTCACCCCTTAACATAAAGAGATCATAAATTAACTCTCACCTGTCAAACTGTCATAGCGTTAACACTTGTTTACGATCGACACACCCCCCTCTCGTCCACACTTCTCCCCCTACACACCCCCTCTCACACACACCTGGTGACCCTTTATGCAAATTAGCTTCACTAATCACCTCCCCCCTCCCCCTCCCACACACCCCTTGACCCTTTGTGCAGTCATGCGTCACTAATCCCCCACCCTAAAATCAGTGAGCCGTTACCCCCACCTCCAAAAGTGGCCCAGGAGCCGCATTTTACAACTACTTCCAGCCTTGCATCTATCTCGGGCCTTTCGTTGTTCGGACTCTACGAAGGTGCTGGCAACCTCGGATTTTTCGAGGAGGTTTTATACTAGCCAGTCTTTTCGTGCACAACGTCGGCGCGGTCCAACGGATTGATGGCACTTCGCGACCAAGATGAGAATGAGGGACATGGAAGAATGCGGCTGGCACGTCCATTAGAAGATTAAGCCACTTCCTGACAATAGATCGTATCAGTCTGTCACACTTTCTCAGAACGCCTAACGACACGCTACTCAGTGTAAATCTGTGATAGAGTTGTGGAATCAGGACAGTTCTGAGGGCAAATAACTTCTGTTGTGGTTTCAGGGGTGACTGCGATAATCTCTTCAACTTCGGACCAATGCCTTCAGAAGGATTATAACGAGCCCACCCCTCCAAGGTAAATATGATGCCGATATACTTCCACTCCGCAGAGCGCTTCAGAGCCGGACACTCGCGCGAACCTATCCAGAAGCTTCGTGGTTCGACCACGGTACAATTCTGTTTTGGTTGCCCTTTTATACTAACAGTAAAACACTTATTAGCAGTTAAGGTATGCGCGACGGTTGACAAGAAGTTGACTGTGGTATCCAGCAGTTTCTGAAGACACCGACACTGACACCTATTTCGGCGGGGAGCGGCCTGAGTAATTGATCAATGATCATATTAAACAGTATCGGAGACAAAGGATCGCAATGCTTCACTCGTCAGGCAGGCACGAACTCTTCTGATCTCCAACCGTTTCCACTAAGATAGGTGCCGCCTCCCTTGTACATTTTCTATACGTAGCCGACAAATTCCTTCGGGGAACCATATGCGGTTAGGGTGTTAAATACCGCTTGATGGGATACGGAGTCGAATGCCTTGCTAACGTCAAGTGTAGCGATATAGCATGACGCACTACTTCTTTGGTGGTCCCTTAGGATTAAGTCGACTATTGTCGCGATATCGGCGCATCCATCAGTGGGGGAACCCCCGTTGTTGCGGGTCCCAGTTAATTGACGATGTCAATCTGGCAGCCAAGATGGCATTGAGCTGTCTAACCACTATTGATGGCTCCGATATCGGACGGAAGTCTTGCGGTTGAGATGCCCTTACCGACTTCGGGATGAGCTCGTAGGTCCCTACTTGTGATAGCGTATGCCTCTGGTGGGACATTATTGCGCTGCTTGAAGCACAACTTACTTGCGTCATAACTTGTCTCCAGTACGGTTCCATGATCTCCTGGGTTGGCATTGTCGACTCGTCGGTTCCACCAGGCAAGGATTTAATGCAACGACCTTTGTGTTTGTCTCAGTTACGCTGAATCCTAGCGTACTCTTGACGTCTTGCTCCCGGTGCACTCTTGTCGGAACAGGGCGGTTGTTCCGATTCGGAAATATTTCCAGGAGGTAGAGGGACAAGCGCTGGAGAGTTGCCAGTTTTCCTGATTCTTGGGCCTCATTTACAATGGCTTCAAAGACATCTGCTCTCCAGGGTATGTTGCATGCGATGGGGGGCAAACCCCGAAGCATCCGCATGAGGATATCGTCCGAATGGTTCGATGGAGCGTTTGGAGTTGTTTCCGATATTGAGGGAACGGGCTCACTTAAACTAGGGCGGCGCTGTATGGTCGGAGATTCATGTGCTGCTAGGATAGGAACGGCTTGCCCCTTTAGTTGTTCGATTTTCGCTTTATAACTATCCCTCTGTAGAAAGTCCGATCACATTCACAACAGGGAAATGCTACTTGTTCATTAGCTACTACGTTTCCCTCCTGATGGTTCCTACGGCTATGGACCTTAGGAGAATTTTATGAACTTTGTTCATATATCCGAGGCTCGTTTCTATTCATTGCACCACCAGTTTGACGGCCTATAGGGATGGTAGCCCTACAGACCCAACGCCGTTGCCCCGCGCTTACTTGAATTTCTTCACTTTGAATCACAATGCTTTGTTTTATGAAATGGACACAGCTGAGCAGTTTGAGTACAAATTGTGAACTGAATTTATTTTTAAAATCCTAGACTTACGTAACTAACATGAAAATCTTATTTCTAACTCCTTCCAGTCATTGGAAGGACGCCTCGGGTTTTCGGGTCACATTGTTTTTGAAGGCCTTTCTGTTCAGGCTTGAACATTCTGCCAGGGGGTTAAGGAGTTTATGGTAGTTTATAATTTCTTTGCATATTTATATTATAATATACCATAATTTTTTTTTTTTTACAGTTTATACAGGGCTTGAAAAGGCGATAGTTTGTAGTCTTCTTTACACATTTACTTTTCTTATTGAAAATACAATTAATATTAATATTATTACAATGCCAATAATTAGGGCCAGATGCCCAGACATGTGATGGAACTTAAGTTCTTTAGCTCAAAGTGAGCATCTTTTATTTCTTTTAACTTAATTTTTTATTGATCTATTTCCGCTGTATGATTAATTGTGGAAAAGTTTAACGGGTCCCATATTAGTTTTGGGACTTCGCTTATTTTACTTATATACATAGTCGAAAAGGTTTCATAACTTCGGAGTGAACATTATGGCTTAATATCAATATTTTATCTAATGTTCTAACCGAACAATATCAGATAAATAGTCAATATGCCTTGATCAGGTAAATTTATTTGTTCCTGTTTTTGTATGTCTGCATCCATTATACCAACCAATATATGATATAATGAGAATATAAATTCAAAACGTGCACGTTTCATTCTTGGGGTAGTGTGTGCTATAAATGATATTTCACTGATTTTACCCAAGCTTACCAAATACCTCCGAAGTGAGGTCCTGCCGGGGGGAAAAAACGCCACTCAATCCCACCTTTTACTAGGTAGGTACGTTAGGGCGGAGTCGTCAAGTCGGCGCACTTAGGCCTCGGATAATCCTATTGTGATACCGCGAGATCTTATCCCCCGCTGCCAGCCAGGGACACTAAAGAAACTAAGTTAAAAGGGGGCCCAATTTGAAAGTTTAACAAAAAGGGCTATTCTTCTAAGTGTCAAAGTAGCGAGCTCGCCTAGACTGGTGAAGAAGGGTTTTCCCAGAGCTCTTCGTCTTCTGTTGCTTAGGGCTGGACAGAAGCAGAAGAAGTGTTCTGGAGATTCCTCCTCTTCCTCATTCCTGCAGCTCCTACAGAAGTCATTGCAGGGGGCATTTAATCTGAGGGCGTGTATGCCCACTAACCAGTGTCCTGTTATGGAACGGACCACGTAAGAGCAGTCGATCCTGCTTAGATTGCACAGTGCTTTAGATCGGGCCTTTTCAATGTGGGGCCAGGTCTGTCGTGCCACACGACATGTGGGTGTGCTGTACCACCGTACATTGTGTTTTTCTTCGAAAAGGTTATGAAGCATTAGGTTGCAGGTCGCCAGGGGCATACTGATGTCCTCTTTATCTGGAGAGAGGATATCAGTCGTGCCCCGTCTGTCTAACTCATCAGCAATACAATTGCCTTGGATATCTTGGTGCCCAGGTACCCAGACTAGGCATATGTCGAAAAGCTCTGCCATCTCATGTAGTGATCTGCGGCATTTCGAGACTGTGGTCGACTTCGAAGTGGTCGATGCAACGGACTTAATAGCCGCTTGGCTATCACTGTATATGTTAATCTTGCCTGGAAGGGGCATGCGATTTCTTAAAAAAGATTAGCGTTTCATTTATCGCTAGTATTTCAGCTTGGAACACACTGCAGTGGTCGGAAGCCTAAAGGAGTAGTCAATACCTAATTGTTGACAGTATACTCCACCTCCTACTTGACTATTCAATTTTGAACCATCAGTATAGATAGGGCATTAGGGTGGCCTGGAGGTTCAGTGATCCAGTCCTTTCTGCGAGGAATGAGTACATTAAACGGGGTTGTTATGTGCTCTGTCGGCAAGCAACAATCCGTTTTTGGGGGAATGATGGCATTTTCCTTTAGAATAAGGGAGTGTCCGGAAAGGAAATCTCCCCAGGTGTTTGTATCCCTGACACGGTAAGCCGCCAGGGTGGCTACTTCATGACTTATCTGTTGGATTGGAGGAAAATTTAGGATGGCATCAAGAGCATCATTCGGTGTTGTATTTAGAGCACCTATGATGCAGATTTCTGCCATTCTTTGTACCTTATTTATTTGCTTCTTAATGGATTGCTTTGATAGAGCGGGCCACCAGACTAATATCCTATATAGCAGGATAGGTCTGATTATGGCTGTGTATAACCAGCGGACTATATACGGGGACATGCCCCATTTTATACAAATTGCTTTCCTGCAGGTGTAGATAGCAATTGTCGCTTTTCTACATCTGTCGTGTGTGTTTTGATTCCAGTCTAGTTTCTTGTCAAGTACAAATCCCAAGTACTTGTCACTATCACTAAAGGACAGTGCAGAACCTTTTAGCTTTGGAGGGATAAGGGTAGGAACCTTGTAGCGTCTGGTCAAGAGTACAGTTCTGTTTTGTCAGGGTTTACGCCTAAGCCACATTTGTCTGCCCAGGCTGCCAGATTGTAAAGCTTGACCGTCATTAGGTCGCACAAAGTTTGTGGGTATTTCCCAGTGAAGATCATTGATCATTGATTGAAGATCCGCGTAGGCAACTAACTGACAGCCCCCGCCCTCTATTTCGCAGGGCAGTCTGTTGACCACTTGGTTCCATAGGAGTGTCTCCCCACTTGAGGGGTTCCTCTGCTAACGTACCTGGTGAGAGTCTTGTGAGTATGTGAGCAATTGGCTGATCAACCCCACTAGCCGGCTTTCGATCGCCAGGTTCAAAAGTGCTTCAGTAATTGCTTCCGGGAGGACGTTGTTGAAGGCACCTTCTATGTCTAGGAAGTCTATGAGGGTGTATTCCTTAAGAAAGAGGGAAACTGAGTGAAGAGCCGTTTCGATCTTCCTTTCCTGAATGCATGCTGGGAGCTTGATACAAGCTCTGTTGGAATAGATTCTCTCAGGTATAGAGAAAGGATCCGCTCAAAGGTTTTGAGTAGAAAGGATGTCAGGCTGAGCGGTCTGAAGTCTTTTGGGCTAACGTGGGAAGCTTTGCCCGCCTTGGGGATGAAAACTACTTTTGAAAGCCTCCAGGGGTCCGGGATATAACCGGTCCTAAAAACTTATAAGAGTATGGCTTGGAGCCAGCTAGTGGCGATGCTTCCTGCACGCTGAAGATGTGCAGGTGAAATTCCATCAGGTCCGGGAGACTTAAACGGTTTGAAACTGTTTATGGCCCAGTTGATGTTGTGCACGCTGAGGAGGGAGAGGCCTAAGAGCACCTCTTGTAGGGAGATGGGATTGTCCGTCTTGTGTCGGCGGCAATCTGGAAAGTGCTTTATTAGTAGGGCATCCAGTGATTCTTCACTGTATTCCGAAGGTAGGGCTTGGTATTTTGACCAATCGGTTTTCCGAAGGTTGTAAAAAGGATGACCTGCCTCCTATCTTTGATGACGAAAGTCGGATCGTTTCCTCTGTTCAGGACCTCTTGGTTTGTCGTTAGGATATAGTCTAAAAGTAACTCACCGCTCTTGCTTATATTTGTGCTCCCCCATAGAGTATGGTGAGCATTTGCATCGCATCCTATTAAAAGGCCAATTTTATTTGTCACGCAGTCATTTACCAGCCTTCACGTGATGTCTTCGGGAGGAGGGCCTGGTTGATCGTAGGCCATGTAGTACGACAGCAGCCTGATCGGAGCTGACTGGAGCTCCAGATTTACTGCCGTGTTGTCCTCGTTGCTAAAGCTATGGAGCAGAAAGATACTTAAATGCTTTCAAGCTAGTATACAGGTTCGAATATTAACTTGTGATTCAGCCACGACAAGCTTGTATTCTGGTGTGCGTAATCCGGAGACCTTACCACTCACAATCCAAGGCTCCTGGATAAGCACTACATCGGCTCCGTTTCCAGCTAAACGGAGAAGTAAGGCCGCAGAGGCTGCTTTACAATGGTGGAGGTTTATCTGCAGAATCCTTAGAGGCATCTAAAGATACTCCCTCCACCACAGTCGCGTTCGCGTCCTCATCATCGGACGCCACATCTGAGGCGATCTCCATTTCGCCCATGCTGCAGAGCGCGCTGAGATCGCGCGTAATGGTGGATGCGTCCGAGGTATACCCATCCAATTCGGGCCGTTCTGGGGCTTCTAAGTCGAGGGTGATGTCCTCTTCTGTTGGCTTCTGCGAAGGACCCTCGCTACATATTGTGTCTGACTTGTAGACGCGGACGCTAGCCGCGTCTATTGGGGCTAGTGACTCCTTGTTTAGGATCATCACCGCTTGGTTGGTTGGTCCCGGCACCTCCTCTATCTTCGCCACTTTCCAGTCTTGGGTTGGCAGACTTGGGTTGCACGGCTGTAGCATTTTCAGAAGCCGATCTGGCTCTTTGATGGTGGACGGGATCCATAGTCTGACCCGACCGCGGACTGGGACGTCCCTCCAGTTCATGGCGACCAGCTTGGCGCCCGGGTAAACTTCTCCGATATTGGAGACCGCCGTTTTGTAGAGCTCTGCCGATCGCTCATCGTCGCAGGCTATAACCTTAACGTTCCCCTGGAACCAACCGACGTCTTTGCAGAAAGTGGGAGGTCCAGGTTCCCGTTCTAGCAATTCAAAGCAGGCGGTGGCTAGAGCCGTCTGAACCCACTTCCACTGGTTCCTCGGGAGTGCTGCGTTGCCTTGGTCGAGAACTCCAATTAGGACCCTCTCCTTGGCGATCTGGGCAAATGATCTGCCCTGCTGCACTCTCGACTTCTTTGCACTCGGGCCAGGTGCTTCTAGGTGACTGCATATTGTACTTTGGCAGCACAGTCTTCGCCCATTCCACCTTCTTCAGCCAGTCGGCTGACCGGTGTGAGCCTGGGCTTGCAAAGTGTCGCTGGAGAACCCATCCAGCATTTCTCTTCTCCGTGAAGGAGAACTTCTTGCCGACGCTGGCTGTTTGAGCTTCACCCACCGTCCCTGTACCAGATAGTGCCTTGGCCGCGCTTATAGCGCTCTGCTTCGGTGCCGAGGTATCGGGGTCGGCAGGATGACTCCCTTTACTCCAAGGCCCGGATGGAATGCGGGTCTGCGTGGACCAGAGCCGTTTGTACAGAAGGCTTGCATGGTGACCATCGCCGTTGCATTTGTTGGTCATTGGCCAGGCTTTAGAGCCGCTGCCGCTGCCGAGGAGGAGGAATCCAAAATTCTGGTTGGCTTTTTCGGAGTGCCAGGCTCCTTTGTTTTATTTATATTAGTGTTGATGTTTGTGTTTTTATTTTTAGACCCCGTACTTTAAAAAAGTAAAGGGGTCTATTAACATTGTCACAAAAAAAAATGTGCGTAACAGGCAGATGGAGGCGTGGCAGACCCCATAAAGTATATATATTCTTAATCAGCATCAACAGCCGAGTCGATATAGCCATGTCCGTCTGTCCGTCCATCCGTCCGTCCGTCTGTAAGAGCGCCTAGATCTCAGAGACTATAAGAGCTAGAGCAACCAAACTTGGTATGTAGGTTCGTCTATAATGCAAGCAGATCGAGTTTGTTTTAGATTTTGGATCGGACCACTATATCATATAGCTCCCATAGGAACAATCAATTGAAAATCAAGTCTTAGTATGGATAACTTTTTTGTTGTTTGAGATATCTCAACTAAACTGACAGTATATGCATATGGGATGATCATATACATCCTGATCGGAATCGGACCACTATATCATATAGCTACCATAGGAACGATCAGTCAAAAATCAAGTCTTAGTATGAAAAACTTTTTAATATTTTTCCATAGTATGTACGGGGTCTCCGACAGTCGAGTATGCTCGACTGTAGCACCGTCCACTAGTTGTTAATAGTTTTATTCAAGTTAGTGTCCCACGAAATGCGGAGAAGGGGTGGTCCGCCTGCACAGAGATCCGCACTATGCAGGTAAGGCTGGTTAGTTCGGAGGGCGCCAGGTATCCGAACGCTCCGTTTACGACTGATCTATTTTTGGTTAGGGCCCCCAGCCAGGTTGACTATCGGCACGGGTCGCTTTACACCTTAGTCCAGCCCTAGGTACCTCAGACCATGACATGTGCCACCATGCATATAGCAAAGGTATTAAGGAGCAAAACTATATACAGGAAGCAAAAGTCTTGGCTAACACCAGCTCTAAGAGAGCTTTTGGAGTGTTATTTCCAGTCGGCACACTCGTGGAGGGTTCAGTCGAGTAGTTTTGCCGACATCTTTTACTAAAATCGTTGCGATTTTGACGCTATCTCTGAGGGCTTTGTAATATTTTTCCACAAATTTTCTTGAAGCGCCTACGAAATTAGTCGTATGATTAGAGTAAATAACTGCAGATTTGCCTCTTCTTGCAATGAATCTTCCTGTTCCGTTTACTAATGCTAATGTTAGTTTTGATTTTGGTAAAGAGATTTGACTCTGTAAGTTGTCTTTGA
Source organism: Drosophila limbata (assembly GCA_963924055.1). Lineage (NCBI taxonomy): Eukaryota > Metazoa > Arthropoda > Insecta > Diptera > Drosophilidae > Drosophila > Drosophila limbata. The sequence goes on from CAWUOW010000013.1 coordinate 76,286, forward strand.
CTTGATCTTCATCTAATACGTCGCTGTTATCGAGTTCTTCCAATTTCCTATCTCGTTGCTTTGGTAGCTCATTTTTGCGCTCCTCAGCGAACATCCACATGGAACTGCTTAACAGATAGTCAGATTTCTTAACATCTGTGAGCTTTTGAAGCGCTTTTTTAGGACTCACCTCCTTTTTGGGCTTGGCACTTGTATTTGAGGCTACCTGTTGCTCCCTTTCCTCTTCCAGCTGCTTCTTTGCTGGCGGCAAGCCGCCCAATAGGACCTGAAGGCATGTGGTGAACAAATTACACAGCCTTCAGCCGGAAAAATTCAGGGGTAAAGCTACAGGCCATGTCTACTAAGGTTTCAGGGCGAGACCTCTGAAAGCGTACATAAGATTTCTATCGTTTTATCAGGGGTAAATTTTGCAGCAAGAGAAAAGTCCCTGCAGCCAACTTAACGTTTCTAACGCCTGGAAATAAATATCGATCACACTTTTTATGAGTTTTCAACCATACTTTTCTGTAATTCTGTATTGGTTAAAGAATTCATAATAAATGTAATATATTAAAAAACTTATTTTTATTAATTAAGCATTTTTAAAATATGCCAAAATGTTGTTTTATTATTTAATATATTTATCGTGGCGGTTATCGATAAATACAAAGGGCTGGCAATACTATTATCGGCTATTGAATAATATTTTTAAGAGATTGCGGCCCTTTCGCGCGACGCTTATTATATTGCAGTGCAAGTAGAAAATTTCGAAAAGTAAAAGAAAAAAAGGTAAGTTCTTACTGTTTATTGTTTGCAAATTAAAGTTAATAATGTAATTGTTATGGTTATTGAAGTAGTATAATTATTAATATAACTCATTTAAGGCATAATACAAATTTACATATATTTTCGTCTGCACGGCCGGCATGTAAATAAATGTGTGTGTATGTCATCGTCAAGTACAAAAATTTAAAACAAAGTTAAATATTTTTGTGAATTAAGTTATTAACTATGCATTGTCCGAATTACTAAATAAGTGGAATTAGGACTATATTATTATTCTCATGAGGCAGGTCAAAGTACTTGAAAGAAATTTCATCAATTGGATGTTTTTCAATTGCGTCTGTAACTTTGTTGTCTACTAAAAGTATTCCTATAGTCGAGCTCGCCATAGGCAATTCGAAAAAATCTCGCCCGTTCTGAAATTGTCGTCCCTGTAGGTAGCAAACTATTTCGTCAATTATTTCGAAGCCTTCAATCTTAATTGGAGTTCCGGATTTTAGGCAGCAAACGTTGTCTGGCATATTCGTTGTTAGAGTGAAATTTTCAAAAAATCTTTGTGTTTAGGTGCATATAAATTACACATATCTAAATTATAAACGAAAACAGAACCGCTATGTAACACAATTTATAAAACCATGTCAACACTTCACACACAAAATATCGCTGACAGCATAACTGACCACACATAATGTCGCTGACTGCACAACACACAATATGTGCCGTAACAGCAGTCGAGAGCCAACCCGGTAGTTGCAAAGTAAGCTACCCTACATTACATGCAACTGTTGAGTACACAATAACCTAATTTTAATTGACACCACACACCTGTTAACTAAGCTATTTTTACCTTTTTGGATTAATAAAATCAGTGTGTTTTAGTACAAACTACAAGAACCATTCACTCATTTCTACGATCGCACCCAGCTTTGCGCATCAAGGAATTCCCTCTCCGAAGTCCACCTGGTTACAAGTGCCAGTTGCGACGCCCTTTTAGTAGTCAGTTTATGTGCTGACTGCTTTCAAAACTTTACACAAAAATTTTGGTGACCCCGACACTGGAAATCCGCGTTGTCAACTAGGCGACACAAGGATAACCTCCAGAACATAATCCTTACTTGAATTGTCAACAAGGCGACATTCAAAGGATACCTACAACCTGCCCATCCGAAGTTGTCAACAAGGCGACAGATCAGGAGCATAAAGATTCACCAAAACAATTGGTGAACCGATCTATTGGCACTCCCCTGAGGCTGTCAACCAGGCGACACAAATTTCTGCGTGTGCTCTGGTCACATAAATTAAAGTCCACCAAGCGACGAAGTTAAGATATTAACTTACTAAAAATGGCATCAGAACAAGTAACCATCGATGAGTTACTAGAAACATTCCAACAACGGTATTAAACCGATTTTTGACTCAAAAGGCGATCAACGACAATGTCTCTTGCATCTCTCAACGGACTCGGCTTAGACATTTCGACGTGGGACCCCATACTGATAGAGGTTCTTCGAAACAAGCTGGACAGCACAAATAGGACGCGAGCAATCAATAAGCGACTCGAAGCAAATTCAGAAACTTGACACCATGCTTCAGTTTCTTGAACAAAGAGTCCGTGTTTTAGCCACCGGGAGCAAAACACAGAACCAAGCCAAACTGGATTCGAAGGGAGCAACCTGTGCCTCTTCATCAACTTCAAGGAAGGATTGTCCATACTGCAAGAAACCAAATCATACGATGTTTCGTTGTGACGACTTCCGCTCAAAATCAGTCGCTGAGAGATTGAATTGGGTTCAACGCCAAAGCTATGCGTCAACTGCTTCAACGCAGATCATATGGCGAAGGCGTGCCAAAGCAAATATAAATGCTTCAAGTGCGACAAAAAGCACAACACGCTGCTTCATCTGGAGCAGCAAAAACTATCGGCAAAACTATAAATCTACTTGCAACAGCAAAGGTTTTAGTCCAAGGAAATCACTGCGGACGGCAGTCCGCGCTAGTGACGAAAGCAGCACGAAGGGTGCGAAAGGCGACTAGCATATATACACAGGAAGAATGGAAAAGTTGCTATGACTGTCCGATCGGGTCGAATTATATACCAATCGAAAGGTATCAATCTAACTTAAAAATGTGCATACTAAGACTTTTGGAAACTCACCTGGTTCGTGAGATAAACAGGTGTAAGTGGGAAGGACAAAATTTAAATGATTGGAGCAAATGGGGCCGTTGGAGCCTTTTAGATTTTTTTTTATAATTTTTCACTATACTTATCAAAAATACGCGTCGAATGACACCTTGATCATCAAAATCCGACCACTGGTTCAGAAGATAATGAATAAAATTTTTTTGTAGTAATTTTTAAGTAAAACTTAATATTATTCGTCACAAAATTGGATATCAGAAATTTTGGTGCATTAAAATGTTTTCGTCACTAGACTTTTACCTCTTAAAGAGGTTTTTTTTATAAGATAATGGACAACACGCCACGTTTAAGGCACTGCTAGATTCTGGATCACAAATTAACGTGATATCAGAACGTCTTGCATCATCACTGTCCCTAAAACGCCATGATACCGCACACTGGTGGACCGAGAACCAGTAGGGCTCGGGTAAATGTGTTAGTGAAGTCACTACACAGTAATTTTACAGTGCGGATCGAAGCATTCATTCTACCGCACATTATCACTGATCAGCCAGCCCAATACATTAATGATGAAAACTGGAATATTCCGAAAAATCGTCCGTTGGCGGATCCCCAATTTAACAAACCAGGAAAAATTGGCATGCTGATCGGTGCTGAGCATTATTATGCACTATTGCTCCCACAACAGCAAAAACTCACGCCCTCTGGTCCAATCATGCAACAAACCAGGTTGGGGTGGGTTGTGGCTGGAAAAATAAAGGAAGCAAACATGTCACCAGCCATATGTGCAGCTGCTACAGGAGAAGAAACTAATGCCATATTGGAGCGATTCTGGAGCTTAGACAACTTTGAAACGTCGGAAAAGCATTGTACGCCAATTGAGAATGCATGCGAAAAACACTTCATCGACAACTTAAAAATCGCTGCTGATGGGCGATTCATTGTCAAATTGCCGTTTTCTGAACATCCTTCAGCCCTGGGGCCCTCGTTGGAGACTGCAGAAAGAAGGTTCTTGTCGTTAGAAAAAAGGACCAAGGCAGAGATTTGGAAAGGATATGTGGACTTCATGGCCGAATATGAACAATTAGGTCACATGAAAATTGTCCCTCGCAACCTACTTCCATCAAGCAACTACTTCATCCCTCATCATTGTGTGCTGAAACCTGATAGCAGCACTACAAAGCTAAGAGTGGTTTTCGATGCATCTTGCAAGACGTCGACAGGAAAATCACTTAACGACATACTGCAAGTAGGACCCACTGTGCAGAGCGACCTAATGTCAATTTTATTAAGATTTAGAACACATAAATATGTGTTCACTGCAGACATAGAGAAAATGTACTGGCAGATTTGGATCAATCCTGAGAACCAGTTCCACCAGATGATTGTTTGGAGAAACAATCCCAATGAGGAGTTAAGGTACTACAGACTAAAAACAGTTACCTACGGCACGGCGTCGGCTAAATTCTTAGCAACCAAGTGTCTAAATCACTTGGGCACAACACACATGGACAAATCACCAGTAGGAGCCGCTGCACTAGTGAATGACTTCTATGTTGACGACTGCCTCACAGGAGCAGATTCAGCCCAAGAAGCAATCCAAATTCGGGAGGAGTTACTGAAGATCCTGCGCCCTAATGGATTCAAGTTACGAAAATGGTGCTCGAACAACGAGCAACTGTTACAAGGAATATCGAAAGACGACGTAGCAAGCGACGTTAAGTTTGAGGACACATTGGACGGCTACAGGATCAAAACATTGGGCCTTATTTGGATGCCCAAAAAGGACAAACTATGTGGCCGGGCTCAGAGCAGCCCAGCTACGAAAATTACTAAACGTGTCGTTTGCTCTGAGCTGGCACAAATCTTCGATCCCCTAGGCTTATTCGCCCCAGTCGTTGTGAAAGCCAAGATTTTCATGCAACGACTCTGGGAAGGCAAGCTGGAATGGGATGACGAGTTATCTACAGCTCTTCAGAACGAATGGAAGGACTATCGAGATGATTTACAAAGCCTGAATTCGATGCAAATTCCCCGACATATATACGATGGAAAGGTTCCAGTCACAAAGGAAGTGCATACATTTGTGGATGCATCGGAACGAGCATACGGCGCAGCAATATACGTACGCGCAACGTACAAAAATAAACAAATTTCTGTGCGTCTGCTATGTTCAAAGTCTCGAGTAGCCCCAACGGCAAAGCAGTCACTCCCTCGTCTAGAGCTGCATTATTGGGTGCTGAACTCGCGGACAGGATTCGACGAGACCTTAACCTAGACTCCAGCACAGTACCAGGATATTTTTGGTCGGATTCTACTGTTGTCCTTTCATGGATCAATGCAGCTGCATCCACATACCATACATTTGTGGCCAACCGGATAGCGAAGATACAAGCATTGACAAGTCAAAATCAATGGCGCCATGTGTCTTCCACCAACAACGCAGCAGATGTGCTCTCAAGAGGAATACCCGCTCGAAGATTACACGAGCACAACCTATGGCTGTATGGACCACTATTTCTGCATGGCTCTCCAGACCAGTGGACAGCCCCACCTATCATCACCCCAAGCAACTTGGAAAGGAAAACCAAACACATAAGTCTGGCAATCTCTCCATCCTCAATAGGGGAAGAGCTGTACACCTGTAGACACAGCAATTCATTCTACAAGTTACAACGCATTGTAGCTTAAATGTTACGCTTCTGTTACAAAGGGAACAGAGCAGCAACGACCACGTTGTGCACAACAGAACTGGACTTAGCTCGCAACTTGATCTTGCGGACAGTACAGCAAGTTGAATTTGAAGTTGACCTAAAAATGTTGCAGCGTCACAACACGGTGGACAAAAAGAGTTCCATCTCATCGCTGTCTCCTCTACTTGGTTTAGATGGCCTTATGCGAGTTGGAGGTAGATTGGAGCAAGCCCCGCTCCCATACAATGCAAAGCACCAAATTCTACTGCCTTACAACGATCCAATAGTAAAAATTATATTGCGAGAGCTGCATGAAGACAACATGCATTGCGGTGCCCAAGCATTACGAGCAATGGCAAGACAACAATACTGGATCCTGAACGACAAAACTATGTCAAGGAACATTATTCACAATTGCGTGACATGCAATAAGGCAAGGCCTAAATTAATGAACCAAATCATGGGCAACTTGCCAGCCGATCGAGTAACACCGACACGCCCGTTTCTAACTACAGGCGTAGATTACTGCGGACCAATCTGGATTCATCATAAAATTCGAGGAAAAAGACCAGATAAGGCATACATTGCTGTATTCTGCTGCTTCTCCACAAAGGCAGTACACCTTGAACTCGTCAGTGATCTGACTACAAACGCCTTTTTGGGAGCTTTGAGACGCTTCTTAAGCCGCCGCGGCAAATGTCAAACAATTCATTGTGACAATGCCACCAGCTTTATTGGAGCAAACAACCAACTGAAGGAACTGGAAGGAACAATATTTGGCGAAAAGGCCCAAGAAGAGATCATCAATCACTGTAACAAGAAGCAAATGGCGTTCAAATTCATTCCGCCACGAGCACCATCGTTTGGAGGGCTATGGGAAGCTGCAGTCAAGTCTGCAAAGCGGCTACTGGTTAAGACTACCAACACTGCATCCTTTTACTTAAGGGGAGGTTCTTTTGGATTTGGCCGAAAATCAAGCAAAATTTGAGAATGTGAGAATGAAAATACATACGAACTTCTGCTTTCGAACTTTGATTCGTTGTTTATTGACGATTAAAAAAAAAAAAGTGATTTTTGAGAAATTAAAAATGGCGGCTTCAAAATGGCGGATCTCGTCAACCTCGACTCTCAAAATATCGCTCTGCTTCTTCAAGTGTGGGGCCTCTGGTAGTAAAGTGAAATGAAAAATTTATATAATTTATTAAAATAGATAAAATTTCCTATGGCTTATACCTAACTTCAATTAATTTTGGTGAAAAATAACCAATTTCATGGTCGTTTAAAAAAAAAAAAATGAAATTTTTCACTTTTTTTTACTTTGATCTCGTTTAAAAATTATAAATAAACAATTTTTTCTGCCAATTTTAGGTATAAGCCATACAAAAAAGAATATACTTTAAAACATTTTTTGAATGAAGGAAATCGGATCAATAGAACAAGACCTCTACTTGAAATTAGATTAGAAAACATGGTTTCGAGAAAAACGCGTTTAAAGTTTTTGGAAAGTGACAGTGGGTACGCAGCTCGCTTGACATGGGTACGTTTGACACGCCCTATCTTTCATTTTATGTAAAAAAAAAATTCGATTTTTTCAAAAAAATCCAAAAGAACCTCCCCTTAACATATTTTATATTCTTGTCTATCTGTAATTATGCTTTTGCTTAAGAATGGCCATATATTTTTTGTTTCTGAGATTATGATGTTATCTCTTTCTCACATGTTTTATATACAAGTTGATTGTCTTACAATCAAATTCATTAAGTATGGAATTTTTATATTCAGATCCCATGTCCGAAATGAACGTCTTCATTGGACCGAGATACATTATACAAAATTCAAAGATTCAAGATTGATTATTGGGAGTTTTTGAATATTTAGTCGTTTTCGACGTCAGGCATTTTGGACATCTATTTATTTGAGAATAATATGAAATGTCATATTGTTTCAATAAAAGTGTCTGTATACTTCGCTTTAATGCCTGTACTCCTTATATTTGTAAATCAAGAGTTGTAGACAAAATTGCTTCTCTTTATCTGGGTCACCGGCTGAGTTGCGCAACTCATGTTAATATTTCTATTATGCCCATATATATAGAAGATATCTATTGACCTTAGTCAAAGACCTTCTTGCTCGGTGCCTCTTTTGAGTCTTTTAATTTTCGTGTATACCGGCTTCTGATTAAGCCTTGCATGAACTGACCTAAGCCATTCTCGCATAAGCATGCACTCATATTAATGATCTCAATGCTTGCAATTAATCATGTTAATTACAAGGTCACTACTATGATTCGTACTTCATCATTTGACATGATTTCATGTACGTTGGTCTTAGAAGCATTTAGAGATATTGCCTAAGCAATTCTTCTTATTAATTTACTGCGCAGGACTTTTGTCTACTTGTATTTATTGGTAGTGACTTTTTTTTTTTGGGTTTGGGTTTTTGTTTTTAAAATTTTTTTTTGTTTTGTTCAATTTTTGGTAATGCATTGGAATGCATTAAAATCATAACTTTATAAAATATAAAAGCGGTTTAAAAAAAATTTTTATTTTTGGTATATGGCCATAAATAAGCATGCATATATGAAACTATCCTTTAGACATTTTTATATATATTTATTTTTGATAATTATATATTGGCTGATCAGGCCTAGCATTTAATGAAATATTATTTGTTATTATTTTCATTTAATATATCTAACTTTAATTTATAAAATATTATTAATTTTGTTTTTGTATTCATTTTTCAATATTTGTAATGCATTTATTATATCATTTTCATATAATTTATTCTGGATCTGGATCTGAATTTATGCAGACAATTTTATTTCGATTACTTTAAATATATTTTATTTTATTTTATTTTATTTTTTTTTTTATATTTTATCCAGATCATTTCCTCTGCTTAAATATTTCTTTTTTAGACATTTATTGTGCAGTTTATAGGTTTTATAAAACATATTTATGCACATAATTACAACAATGATAATTAACAAAGTTACACTTAATTTCTGAACTGGAGTTTCAACTTCTACTTTATTTATTACAAATGTTCCTGCCTATGTTTAGTACAGTCTTCCGACATGTACTCTAATCGGGCGAGTTCTCGCTCAATGCTTACAATTTTAATATATATATTTATAATAATAAAAAAAATTTTGTTGTGCGCTCTTTGTAGCGCTGTCGGTCCACTGCAGAAGCTCGTTCAGGTTGCCGGTGCTGGTCCTCGCACAGGCCGGGATGACAATGTTTTCCTCTATTGCGCTCCTTGTAGCGCTGTCGGTTTTGCGATGTCGCAGGTTAAGGCGCAGTCGACGTTGAAGAACCGACCCTCACAGTGCGCCGGACATCTCCTTTTGTATGGTGGGAGAGCTGTTTTAATTGGAGGCGTTAGTTTTTGGTTTACAAAGGGTATCTGGTGGTAGGTGACGGATGGATTTGGTTTATTTTTTATTAGTTGCACTAATTGTGCTTCATAAAACAAGCGCTTTTCATGCATGGAAACAGAATTATTCCATGCTGGCGGGTCTTCTTGATTATTCGAGAGTTGCCTCTCTGTTTTATTCAAATTTATATTTTACTTATTACATACCGTATTCTAAGTGAGCTCTGCCGCTAACAGCGTCGGCAGAGAGAGAGAGAGTTGCAGTACATATGTGCCTGTGTTTTTTTTTTTAATTCATATATTTAAATGTGCAAGTCAGCTTACAGACTAACAGAGTGAAAGTGAGTGTAAGCTGCAACTACTGGCCTTTCCTGCGGGACCACCGGGGAGTACTGCTTCACAGGATCGGCATGGCTTATCTCGCCGCTTCGACTTGGAGACTGTTTCGCTCCCGCTCCATCCTACGAAGCCTCGTTCCAACGTTCTCGGTGAAACTGCATACTGCGCTCCACTTTGTATCGCCCTCTAGCATTTTGGCTGTTAGAGTAGACACCTCGATTGGTCCACCGATTATATTCTCCATCTGGCTTCTCTCCGTGTCGAACTGTGGGCATGTTACAAGAACATGCTCGGCAGTTTCGTCGGTGCCGCACGTATCGCATAGGGGATATTCATCATGTCCGAATTTGTGCAAATATGAGCGGAAGCAACCGTGCCCGCTGAGGAGTTGCGTCAGGTAAAAGGTCAGCTCACCATGCCTTCTACTAAACCAGGGCTCGATCCTTCGTATAAGCTGACTCGTCCAGCGTCCCTTTTCGGAAGTTTCCCATCTCTGCTGCCACTTAGAGAGGCTACGCTCGCGCTCTACAGCTTTTATTCGCACCATGTCGACTGGAAGCTGGGCTGCACCTTTGGCTTTGTGGATCTCGCTCCGCTCCTGCGCCAGGATGTCTATGGGGATGACTCCTGCTATAACCAACACCGCCTCTCCCGAGATAGTGCGAAACGCTCTGCTGATTCTGAGCGCTCCCATTCGATGAGTTGCCTCGATGCCTTTTAGGTAGCTTCTTGTGGTAGTAGCGCTGGCCCAGATCGGAGCACCGTACAGAACTGTGCTAGTGACCACGCTCTGTAGCAGTTGTCTTCGGCATGTTTGTGGACCACCATGGTTCAGCATTATGCGGCTAATGGATCTGCCGACTTCCGCAGCTTTGACGTTTGTCCTCTGTAGGTGCTCCCGGTAGCACAGGCGGGTATCTAGCATAACGCCCAGATATCTTATGGCCCTTCTTGACGTGATGGACGCGTTTCCCAGTCTTAGTGTTGCAGTTTCAACTGCTTTACGGCTACTTATTAGCACCGCTTCTGTTTTCTCCTCCGCCAGTTGCAGTCCAACCGTTGACAGCCAGCGATGGATTTGGTTGATTGCCGATGTGGCCATTTGCTCAGCCGCAGCTATCTCCTTGGCGACCACGGTGAGAGCCACGTCATCGGCAAACCCTGTGATCTCCACTCCATGTGGCAAGATTAGCCGCAGGACTCCGTCGTATACCGCGTTCCACAGAATCGGGCCTATGACTGATCCTTGTGGGACCCCACCAGTGACTTTATAACGTTCTGTGCCGTCCTCTGTGTCATACGACAACCACCTGTTGTTCAGATAGCTGCTAATGACTTTTAGCAGTTTTCGTGGAGTACCAAAGCTTTGCAGCGCCTCTAGTATGCGATTCCACGAGGCCGAGTTAAAGGCATTCTTTACGTCTAGAGTGACTACAAGGCAATATTGCTTTGAGCCTCCCTTCCAGCGCTTCCCTTCGATGGCATCTCCAGCGATGCGTGTTACTCTTGAAATGGCATCAATTGTGGAGCGAGCTTTCCTAAAGCCGTACTGGTGCTCGGACAGGCCTCCAGACAGAGTGATGGCATCGTTTAGGCGGGAGCAAATCAGCCTCTCGAAGACTTTTCCGACGGAATCCAGAAGACAAATGGGTCTGTATGCTGACGGGTCATCTGGTGGCTTTCCGGGCTTTGGAATCAGCACCAGGCGTTGCTCCTTCCATGGCGTCGGGAACACTCCCTCGTCAAGGCATTGGTTAAATAGCTTAACAAACACGTTGGTCTGGCAACTGATTGCCAATTTGAGTGCCCTGTTTGGGATGCCGTCAGGTCCTGGTGTTGTGTCGTTCTTAATGTTGCGTGCTGCTTGTTTGACTTCTTCGGCTGTGATGGTTGCCACGAGGTGGTTATTATGTTCGTCATTTGTGTATTCTGGATCCCACTCTTGCTGGTACGGAAAAAGTGTGCTCACAATGGCCGTCAATTGCATTTTCTCCGTTGGCACTGAATTCTTGAAGGATCTTGTTCTCTTCATTACCACTTTATAGGCCTGGCCCCAAGGGTCGTGGTCTGCTTCCTCACACATCCTGAGAAAACAAAGCCTTTTCTGGTCCTTTATGGCTCTCTTCAACAGTCTTCGCTTATCGCAGTACCGTAATCTAAGGCTCGCATGTGCTTCGGTGCCCCTGGCTCTGCAGTATGCCCTACGTGCTTTTAAGCATTCTGCACGTGCTTTGGCTATGTGGTCCGTCCACCAAAAGACAGCATTGTGTCGTCTGTAGCTTCCGGAACGCTGCATGCTTACCTCACAGGCATGTTGTAGGGCCTGGGCAGCTTGCTGAGCCATGGCTTCAGCATTTCCACTGACGGACATACTGCCAATGGCAAGCTGGAAAGCGTCAACTTCAAGCGTAGCAGTCTTGTAGTGCGTCCTGGTTGGCATATTGGAATGTGCCGAACTGCTGCCTCCGAATTTGAAAATGATAGCCCTGTGATCGCTGGCTGTATAGGTTTTGCTGACGCTCCATGTTGCAGATCTGGCTAAACAGCTTGTGGCAAACGTTAGGTCTATTATAGAGCCCATTCCGCCTCGACTGAAAGTATGTGTTGAGCCTCGATTTAACAGTTCGACATCCAGTGCTGCGAAGGCATCAAGGAGCACACGCCCCCTAGCATTTGTAACGGGTGACTGCCACTCCAGTGCCCAAGAATTAAAATCTCCTGCGATAACTGCCGGCGAGTGATCGCGGACGTCTTCGACGAGGTCATTCAGTAGACTACTGAATTCCTCGAGTGTCCAGCTTGGCGCCATGTAGCAGCTGAAGATCCATGATCCTTTGACCTGCGCTCTGACGTAGCCGGTTCCAAAATGCAGCGATTTCATATGAATCGGGTTTTTGCTGCAGACCCACAACGCTGCTTTCCTCGTGACATCCGCAGCCCAGTCGTTCGTCGATCCAATGTTGTACGGTTCACACAAAAATACAATATCAATGTCCAGTTCTTTAACAGTTTGCTTCAGTAGGTCCTGTGCGGCGATGCAGTGGTTTAAATTGATTTGGAGTGCTCTTACCATTTTGCTTTTTGTGTGGCCTCGCGATAAGATGGGCATTTGGAGCTGCCCACAGAATGGTCCACTTTAGGTGCTCCCTTTCGAACACACAGAACGCACTTCGCATTATTCGGGCAATCCTTTGCGACATGGCATTTTTCCCCACATTTGAAGCATGCGCCTTTGAGGTCTTCGGAGCATTTGCAGTGAGCCGCAATGTGTCCATAGTCAAGGCACTTGAAGCATCGTCTTGGTTGAATAATGTTGCGGATGCGGCAGACGACCCAGCCAATTCGCACTCTCTCAAGCTCTAGGATTGAGCTTGCTTTGCTAGCCGCGACACAGAGTGTAGCAATTTGCGTTCCGCCAAACGATTTCCTGATCGATTTTACATCATCTGGTGCCAGCATAATGCTCGTATTTTTCGAGTTTAAAGCCTCGCATATTTCCTCCTTTGTTGTCAAATCATCCAGATCACGGATCTCCAACTGTGCAAGCTCTGTGAGTCTTTTGACCGCTGCTCTATCCCCAAGGGCATTTTTTACCGCTCGCTGCAACTCCTGGGCTCCATGTGCGGGTGCATTGCTCATACGCAGCAGTAGGCTACCATTCTCTGTTTTGCGAATGCCCTGAACGTCATTACTCATCTCTTTTAAGGACGGGTGAGTCTTGACGGCCTTAAGCAAATCTGCATATGTGCATTCTCCTACTCCTTGCACCAGAATTGCGTCTGGTTTTGCTTTGCGCACTCTATTGTGGCGGCTCACTACTTTATTCCAAGCTTCCTTGGTTTGTGGAGCAACATTCTGCCTTGATTTTTCACCTGCCATCTTTGATTGCAGCATAGCGTTTGCTGGTTGCTCTCTCATCGTTTTTTTGGGTGGCGTGTTTCGCTGAGCCAACGTCTGATCTCTCGGACGTTTTGGAGTGGCTTTCTGACCGACCAAATTGCTGCCTGCATTAAGTGCGATTTTATCTGCAATTGAACCGCCTTGTCCCATTGCAAGTGACGGCGTGGTTTGCGCTTCACCATTAGATTTTTCTAAGTTGCAGAAACTTAGAGCCGCCTTGTGTAACTCCATGAGTTTTGCGAACTCGTCGCGCAACGCTGAGTTGATATGTCGTTGTCCTCCCATGATGGTTGAGACAACATTTAGGGCCTCTGCCACTTGCTGCATTGCATCTTCTAACGTGGTTGGCCACTCCTTTTCCGACTCATTGAGTGATGCCTCTTCCAGTGGCTGCTGTGGTGGCGTTCGCTGCATCACAGAGCTTTTAGCGAACGACAATAGCTCGTCCGTCATTTCGACGCTTTCCGAGGAAGCGACGGGGGCTTCTTGGCTCTCACGGACCGTCCCTCGGTGGCCAATAGTTTTCGTGTCTGTTCTACAGATTTATGCAGAATTATTCGAAGCACTGGCTGCTGGTGGAAAAATTCGACCTGAACTTAGGCACCAGTTTTCGGGACTCCCCAAGGTATGCTACACCGTTGTACTTTTGAAGTACCAGGGCTGACAGCTACCAGATTGTTGGCGTTTGAAGTTGCCGCCAAGAGTTGGAGCAGATCAGCTGTTTGCTCGCGACGTTCCTCAGCACTGCAGACCAGCTGATTTTTATTACTTGCAAGTTGCAGTATGCAAGTTGCAGAATCGGCGGGAATTTATTTTTGTTTTGTGTGCTAAACAAAACAAAAACAAATTTTTAGCAAAAAGCCTGAAGTGGACCCTCACCCTTCCCTCGCCTGCGTGTGGATCTCGGAGAAAGTCGCCTGGAATCGCTGCTGGCGGAGATGCCGTCCTCAGCACGCTGCCTCTTGGTATGTGGACTTCCTTCGCAATGGCCTTGTAGTAATTTGTTTAATTTTTTCAGGTCTAAAACTGACAAAATTACACAAAATCACCGGATCGACTTTAAACACAACCGCGCACCTTTAAATTCACAACTTGTGTCTGTGCCTGTGTAGTTATGTATATATGTGTGTTAGTATGTACTGATGGTACGTACTCAAGAAGTGCTTACGCTAGCGATCTCACGCTGCGGCCAGTCCGCATAAGTGGCGGATCCTATTACTGCACTCATGTGTATTTATGATTGTATAAACATAGCAACAAAGTGTCGTTATGTTATGAGTTGTTACTCTTACTTTAAGTTGGGCATATGACCACTTGTTATATTGTATACTCTACAATACTGTGGGCATATGCTCATTTGGCATACAACATACTACACTACCTTTGGTGCTGACACAGTCAGTATCAGTAACAAAATTCGACACAAAGCCAGGGATCTATTATGAAAAAGTTGGACAAGCAAAAAGAGCAATATCCGACTGGACCATTGTCGTATACTATGAACTGGACCCATACTGGCGAGATATGAAGACATTTAACCAAGAAATAGAAAAATTCCAATACCTATGCCCAGAGGTGAACAACAAACACACATGTGATTTCATATTACAGCACTATCGACACTTGTATGATGAACTGCAAATGGCAAACGTACTTATGCAGCACACTCGAACACGTCGATCCCCATTTGATGCAGTAGGCAATATTGCGAATAGTCTATTTGGAGTGTTAGACTCAAACTACGCTAATGAAATGACCAAGGTCATCAAGAAGGTACAAACCAACGAGGAAGTCGTACTGAGCCTGCTGAGAAATCAAACATCAGTACTGGACTCAACCATTAACGTTGTCAAAAAGACAAGGGCTACATCGGACAAGCGTCTTCGACTACTTGAGCAACAAGTTGCTGCCATTGCCGAAAGCAGAGGAAAGTACGCTGGAGCACGGCTCACGGAGACGTACCTGGCACAACTCAACTAACACTGACAACTCAACTAACACTGCTAGCATCCACGCTTCAGCGCATGCAATTGGAAATAGTGGACGTACTAACTGGAACTCGACACCAGACAATAAGCCCAATATTGATTTCTCCTAATCAACTAAAGGATCAATTGGATCAAATACGGGATCATTTGCCAACAGATCAAATGCTATCTGTGACATCATCCAACGTAATTCAACTGTACAGAATTATGCGAGCAGAAGGCACAGCCACCGACACTCATGTAATATTCAGAGTAATATTACCACTAGTGTCAACATCAATATTAGAACTATTTAATATTGTGCCAATTCCGGTGTGGGACTCAACAAGTTGGAGATTGTTTGAGCTCAAAACACCTATAATAGCTGTAAACGACCACAGGGATCACTTCATGGGACTTACACACGATGATCTGCGACGCTGTTTCACACTACCTAATGAAGAATACATATGCTTTGACCATCAAGCTGTGTTCAACGTAAACAATCGATGTGAGTTTCAGCTGTTTAACAACAAGACACCAACAATGTGTCAAATAACTCGCAGAACAACCAATATGGTATGGGAAAAAACACACCAACCGAATAACTGGATTTTTGCAACACATTCTACAATGGAACTACAAGCCGTATGCAACGGAACACCATCCACAATACAACTAGAGGACACCGGACTACTTTCGCTATCATCTGGCTGTACTGCACGCAATGCAGAAATCAGCATCAGTACATTTGACAACATTATAAGTCAAGCTACGAAAAGTTACGCACGTTTTGGTGACATCATCAAGCCAAACATCACAATTGTACCACCAACAAAATTCAATATCTCGGATTACAAGGTACAAGAAAACAAAGATCTGGACGACTTGCAGCTAAAATTGGCGACACTCAAGAAACAAGAGCTGCCCAACCAAATAAGCTCGGTCCAACATCATCATGTAGCCGCCTATGCTGCTTTAGTGGTATCTGTTACACTACTATGTGCCTATGCAATGCGGAAGCAACGCCTATGGACTTTGCGACCCACAGCCACAAGGAATAAGGCCGCCAATCCATCTGCTCCATAAGCTCCATCAGCATCCCCAAGACGATTCACAGTGGAGCTAGACGATGGTTGAACACCGGTTCAACGGCCGGGAGAATGTTTGGGTGCATATAAATTACACATATCTAAATTATAAACAAAAACAGAACCGCTATGTAACACAATTTATAAAACCATGTCAACACTTCACACACAAAATATCGCTGACAGCATAACTGACCACACATAATGTCGCTGACTGCACAACACATAATATGAGCCGTAACAGCAGTCGTAAGCCAACCCGGTAGTTGCAAAGTAAGCTACCCTACATTACATGCAACTGCTGAGTACACAATAACCTAATTTTAATTGACACCACACACCTGTTAACTGAGCTATTTTTACCTTTTTGGATTAATAAAATCAGTGTGTTTTAGTACAAACTACAAGAACCATTCACTCATTTCTACGATCGCACCCAGCTTTGCGCATCAAGGAATTCCCTCTCCGAAGTCCACCTGGTTACAAGTGCCAGTTGCGACGCCCTTTTAGTAGTCAGTTTATGTGCTGACTGCTTTTAAAACTTTACACAAACAATTTGGTTACATTTCCAAATATAATATATCTAAAATTGCTCCTTGTGACTTGGTTTTAGTACACGAAATTGTAGCTAACTGTTCTAGTAGCTAACTGTTCTAGTATTTTGTTTGGTTTCCTTACACTCTTCTTAACTTTTTGTAAGAAGTTCTCAAATCGATAAGCTGTAAACTCTGTTATATGGCCTTGTTCTCTAACACAGTCTACCAAATGAAGAACGTTGTGAAACTATAGGTTAAAGATTCTGGTGGATAAACTGTAGTGAATTGCTTCACAAAATGTTAAAGCATTTTTTCAACTAAATTCAAACTTGAGTGATATTTTCTGTCTACTGTAAAATGTTTATTTTCCGTTTATTATTTTCACTCAATTTTTCGGTTCGCAATCTCACATAAGAATGCCCGCTCGCATATCGATATATCGATATGCTGTCCATTAACAGAGTTGCTTATTGAAACTTATCGATAACAATATTCGGTATTTAGTATTTAAATAATTCATATCTTACATTCGGCCAGCCGGACTTTAGATCGACCACGATCTTACAATATAAAGTACAGTTTTACTTATGTTTACATATTGTACATATACATTCTGTCAAATAAGTTCCCGGAAATTCTCATTTTAAATTTTGCCTTTGAGAATATTTCTAAAAAAAATTTTTCCCAGGTTGGCACAACTGTCAGCCACTATTCTGCTAATTATACCCGTTACTTATTAAAAATAAGTAAAAGGGGATATTGTATTCGTTGCAATGTATGTAACAGGGAGAAGGAAGCATCTCCGACCCTATAAAGTATATATATTCTTGATCAGCATCAACAGCCGAGTCGATATAGCCATGTCCGTCTGTCCGTCCGTCCGTCTGTCCGTCTGTGTGAGCGCCTAGATCTCAGAGACTATAAAAGCTAGAGCAACCAAATTTGGCACAAGGATTTCTATAGACCCCACGCAGGTCAAGTTTGTTTCAAAATTTTGCCACGCTCCTTTCCGCCTCCGTAAATCGCGAAAATCCACCACACGCACAGTTTTCAAAATATTAGGTCTTTTTAAACGGTGAACGTTAGCTACTGTTTTTACCTATCATCCTAATAAATCCCAACAAGATCGGACAAACAGAAGGGTGGTACTGGCTTTTTTTTTTATGGTTTTTAACAATAACGAAATTTCTTTTATTTGGTAAGTGTGGAATCCGTGCATACAAATTAGCAACATAACCAACACAGATTTAGTATAAATAAAATAAGGACCAAACCTCTTGCGTAACGCAAAGGACTTGCAAAGAATATCAGATATTATGAGGGCGCCTGAGGGATTTGGCCAATTGTTTTGGCGAAGCCCAATCTTTTTAAACGCCTTAAAGGCCTGGCTGGGAGAAGTCGTCTGGCGAGTACACTTTGGTGTCTTATCAGTCAATCACTATATCTGCTGGTGTGCCTTCCGATCTGCTCCTCTACTGTGTGAAGTTTGAGGTCACGGTGAAGAGTGGAGCCACGTACATACCAGGGGCAGTTTGTTATTTTTCGCATTGCACGGTTCTGCAAGGTCTGAATGCGCCTGTAGTTGGATTTGGCAGCAATTCCCCAAATCTGCACACCATAGAGCCAGATCGGGGCGACACAGTGCACGTAGACTGCTCTTTTGGCCCTGAGTGTCATGGTGCTTTTTCAATTGATGAGCCACCGCAATTGCTGCATCCTTTGGCCACATTTTCCAGCCGTAGCTTTCAGGTGGGTACCAAAAGTAAGGCTCTTGTCAAGGACGATGCCGAGATATTTTGCCTCCGTTGGTTGATCAATAGTTACGCCTTCTAGCTGTATAGGTGGAGTGTGATCGATGAGTGTCTTCAAAGTTAAGCAGGGATTGGTGGTCTTCTGTGGATTGATCTTTAAGTTCCACCTTCTGCACCAAGCTGCCAGAGCGTTGGTGTACTCTTGTATTCCACTTGCTGCCTCCGTGCGGCATTTGGAGCTGTAGAGCAGGGCAATGTCGTCCGCGTAAGTAGCAAGAAGCGCCTTCCTGGGATCCTCCATATGTTGCTCACTGGGGCGGGGTAGATCTGCTGTATATATTGAGTAGAGCAGCGGGGCAAGGACGCTGCCCTGTGGAACTCCAGCTCTCATAAAGCAGGGATTCGAAAAGGTGTTCCTGACCCTAACCATGAACTGTCGTTCTTCCAAGTAAGAGCGTAGGACTCCATAGTACGGTGCAGGGAACAGATTTTTAATTTTGCTTAAAAGGCCAACATGCCAGACTCTATCAAATGCTTGCTGCATATCAAAGAAAGCAGCATTGCAGTACTCAAGGTCATCAAAAGCCTGAAGGATGTGCTTTGCCAATCTGTGGACCTGCTCCACTGTGCCGTGTCCCTCCCGAAATCCAAACTGATGG
Source organism: Drosophila limbata (assembly GCA_963924055.1). Classification (NCBI taxonomy): domain Eukaryota; kingdom Metazoa; phylum Arthropoda; class Insecta; order Diptera; family Drosophilidae; genus Drosophila; species Drosophila limbata. The sequence continues at coordinate 95,505 of CAWUOW010000013.1, forward strand.
TCCGGCAGAATGCGACACTCCTTGATAATAGCATTGAGTCGGTTTGCAACGAGTCTCTCCCATACTTTAGATAAGGAAGACAGGAGACTTATTGGTCGATACGACTCAGGGTCGTCTTCAGGTTTTCCAGGCTTATGGATCATTAGAATTCCTGCCATCTTCCACTGCTTCGGAAAGACCTGTACCCTAAATATTGCGTTAAATATAAGCGCTATGAAGAAAAGCGCCCTAGTAGGCAGGGCCTTTAATGTGGTGTTGCACACCCTGTCAATGCCAGGAGCCTTTTTCCTCGGAAGGAACTTTATGACTTCAGCAATCTCATCGACTCTGGCTGGTTTGATAGGAAGGGACATCTGAAATGGGGTCTGGAGACTGTCGTTGGTCTCTCTGCACTGCTCCTCCGTGGCGAATTGGAAATGGGTGAACCTGGCCTCTAAGTGGTGAGCAAAAGAATTGGCCTGCTCTTCTTCATTTCTGGCAAGTTCGCCGCTTGGACACCTGACAGGAACTTGTCTAAACGGCTGCCTCATAAGGGACTTAGTGCACTTCCAAAGTGAATATCCAGCATCTATAGTGTAATCCATAGAAGCCAGCCTTTCCTCAAAGAAGTTGCTTCGCAGTTCTCGCACAACATTCCGTAATTGTTTAGCAGCTCGGTTCCAAAGAATGCGTTCCCAGGGGTCTTGAGTGCGGATTGCGCGTCTTCGGAGTCTCCGTTTTTGTGCCAAGAGCTCTCTGGCCTCTCTTGTCAGCACTATCCCATAGTTGGTGCCTGCCGGAGGATCAGGAGGCGTTGAGGCAGCCGCAGCCCTGTAAACAGTTTCTGTGAAGTAATCGACAGCCATCTCAATATCTTCACCAGAATTTAACTAAGTGTTCAGCTGAATCGAGCTCTCCAAATGTTGCCTAAAGGCTAGTAAGTCGGTGTGCTTGGTGACTAGGCGAGGGCTTGGATTGGCGTTAACACCAACTGTCGCAATGCTGATGACTAGGGCCAGATGATCGGAGTCCAAATCCCAGCTCTGAGTTATTGTAGCTCGATGGTCAGGTATTCCATGATGTAATGCAAAGTCCAAGCAGGAGGGCCTGTGATTGCGCACGTAAGGTTATCTGGTGGGTGATCCAGTTGCAAGGATCTGAGCGCCAGTGGCAGAGATGGCATCTGCTAGCTCTCGCCCCCTTGGTGAGTTGTGAGTGTCTCCCCACAGCCAATGTCGCGCATTCCAGTCACCGCCAACCAGATATCTTTGACCGCAAGCACGAAGTGTATCGACAAAATGTCTTTCTTCAATCCTTGTTCTTGGAGGACAGTAAATAGCGCTGAACTCCACGTCACCCAGGCCTGTGGCTACTTTTACTGAAGACATTTGCATGCTGCGTGTCTGAATGACCCTTTGCGGAAAGTGACGAAGAGAGGTCTTCACCAAAACCGCTGCCCCGTCAACGCTGTTATTATTTTGGGATGGCTTGAAAGCTGGATAAAAGGTATATCCATATATTTTTACAGCTTCCTTTCGGTTAACCCTGAGCTCAGTGAGAAGAAGAATGTCAATGTTGTTGTTGTGCGCGAAGAGCTCGACTTCTTGCGCTTTTCCTGAAATGCCGTTAGCATTCCAGATAACAACTTTTAGTGAGTTCATTTTGAAATTGAAACGTTGCTTTGAGACTGAGGATTTAGTTCAGTCCCAGACAGTTTCTTAAGTAAATTGGCCATTCCAAAAACTATTTTTTCAAGCTCTTCAAAGCGTTGGTAGTAGTTGTAAAATGCGGGTTCTGGCACACTTTTGGAGGTGGGGGAGCTAATTTGCATAAAGGGTCAAGGGGTGGGGGAGCTAATTAACATAAAGGGTCACCAGGTGTGTGGGGGTGGGGGAGCTAATTAACATAAAGGGTCACCAGGTGTGTGGGGGTGGGGGAGCTAATTAACATAAAGGGTCACCAGGTGTGTGGGGGTGGGGGAGCTAATTAACATAAAGGGTCACCAGGTGTGGATGAGAGGGGGGGGGTGTGTAGGGGGAGAAGTGTGGACGAGAGGGGGGTGTGTTGATCGTAAACAAGTGTTAACGCTATGACAGTTTGACAGGTGAGAGTTAATTTATGATCTCTTTATGTTAATGGGTGAGAATAAGGGGGGGTGTGTGCGATCCACGTGCGATCGCGGTGTGTGCTTGTCTGTGCTTGTCTGTGCTTGTGACCGTGGGAATGTCAAAGTGTGAGCACACTGGGGTCCACGTGCGATCACGGTATGTGCTTGTCTGTGTTTGTGACCGTGGGAAAGTCAAAGTGTGAGCGCACTGGGGTTGCACAAGGATTATGAGCTGTGAGCGCCGCGGCTTGTATTCACCCTCGCATACCGATAGTGAAGAAAACCTGTATACCTGTTGATGATGTCGGTAAATGGGACAAAGGACAAGGGATAAGGGTCAGGTAAGTATTGTTTTGTTTTTGAAAGACACAAAGTCTGCCCCTCGCATACCGATAGTGAAGAAAACCTGCTCCGACTATTTCACACCCTAGTGAACACGTGCGCGATCTTTTTAAGTTAACCGCTATCATAGGATATAATACAATTATTGTGACATGCCTTGTTATACATGTTGTTAAACGTGTTAATTTATGTGAGGGTTCTTAATACTTAGAATTATGGTATACGTTGACAAGTGCTAGCACGAGGCTTGTACAGGGATTATATGATTAGGATTCCCCCAATGAGATTGACTGCTAGAAAATGTCTAGAGATGTGTGAGAGCGAACATGTGACGGTTTTTAGGACTTATACATTTAGACCATTTGATGGTACCTTGAATATTTGAATTTTAAATATTTTGACCCTCTAATGTAGGACTTCTACTTTTATAAAACATATAGGCTCCTCGTTAGAAAGTTTAGTATAACCATATCATTCAAGTGAAAACGTTAGTTTTTTGTCGACTGTTTTTCGTGAGTGAAAAGTTAACCAAAAAGTTATAACTAAAAAGATTATAACAAATAACAACAACTGTAACAACTCAAACAGCAACAGCTACGTATACAACAACATCAACAACAGCTAAACGGATACAACAGCTCAAACGGATACAACAAAAACAACAACATTATCAAAATGAATAACGAAAAGTCAAACTATTGTCGATCGTGCAAGAGCTACCTGTCATTGGATACTCAATGGAAGCATCATGTTCGCACGGAGCAACATAAAAAGAATGCAATTGAACCGGTGGACGGTCAAATCAAAAAGATTTCGGATGGATTCAAGGGAAGAATACTGCACTACATGTATGTAAACGAGGGGGTGGCACTTAGACTCCCTGAGGAATTTATGCTTGAAGCAGGAACTGCATTCAACCCGCATTTGTTCAACGTTCTCCAAAGCCATGTCTCAGCGAAAGTGAACTTTGAGCTATTTGCTGAGTATGTGCTTTTAAAAGAAAAATCCGAACTTTTGGAAACAAAATCGTTCCAAAGTAAAATGGATGTTGTAAGCGCAGATTCCGATTTGGAACAATCTTTTAACAAACATGTACGCCAGATTTTAACCAAAATGGAAGAGTTCCAGGAAAAGGACAGTGGTTGGACTTTGATTGGTATAGGTCGACTAGAAATGAATGTGAACCAGTACACACCCATACGTGGCTCTTCATTTATACTACTACCGACCAAATTGAGTAAGAAGAAGGCAATCATTAATGTGCAGAATAATGACAACTTCTGCTTTAAATGGACGCTAATCTCAGCATTGATGCCACAAACCAAGAATCCCCAAAGATGTAGCAGTTATAAAGTCATTATAACTGACACAAAAATTAGAGTATCCAATGATGTCACATTGGATTTCACTGGGTTGTCATTCCCCCTCAAAATAAAGGAAATAAAAATATTCACCAAAATCAACCCTCAAGTCAGCATCAACGTTTTTGGATATGACGAAGAGAGTGGAAACATAATAGGACCCCTATTTCACTCAGGATATGAGCAACGGATGCATGTTAATATGCTATTCCTTGAAGACGGGGAATATGGTCACTTCATGTGGATTAAAAATATCTCTCGGTAAGTATTTTACTTCATTTAATAGTGATTTAATAAATTCTAATTATTTGTACTTATTTTTCTGATGTAGACTGATTTCGTCACAAACTTGGAATTCGAGAAGGAAGCAATGGTTCTGCAACGTATGCCTCAACTTTTCATCTAGTGAGGTGGCTGCAATGAGACACAAGGAGTTATGTAACGGAACAGTCTCTGCGCTTCCCAACCCCCATGAAGCGACTTTGAAGTTCACCCAACATCACCACCAGCTGCAAGTCCCATTTGTCGTGTATGCAGATTTTGAGTGTGTTCTTCAACCGAAGAATGTAGAAGTAAGTTCAAGATTACTTAATATTAATGAACATATTCCAATATCTTATGCATACTACATAAAGTGTGCATTTGATAGTGGAATAGATAAGTTTGTCTTAGAAACTAGCGAAAATGCTGGTTTAAGTTTTATAACATCATTAGTAGAAAATCTCAAGGAAATAAGTGATAACTACTTAAGCAAGGTAGTTCCTATTAATATGAGTCCGGAAAATGAGATTGTTTTTCAAGAATCAGTAAATTGTCATATTTGTGAGGGTGTCTTATTAACAGATAGGGTGAGAGATCATTGTCATTTCACTGGGAAATTTAGGGGTGCTGCTCATTCAAAATGTAATTTGGCATATAAGACGAGCAATTTCATCCCTGTTTTTTTCCATAATTTCACCAAGTACGATTCACATTTGTTTGTAAAAGAACTTGTACACATACCTGGCGAAATCAAAGTTATTCCCATAAATAAAGAACACTATATATCCCTTTCGAAAATAATAGAGTGTGAGAACGGAAATAATTTAGAAATTCGTTTTCTAGACACATTTCGTTTTATGTCATCAAGTCTAGATGCTCTTGCATCTAATTTAGTTGATGATCAGCTAGAAACAATAAAATCACATTTCAATCTTGAAAATGAGTTCAGACTGATGCGTAAAAAGGGTGTTTTTCCCTATGAATATTTAGATTCTGAGAGTAGATTGCAAGAAACTTCTCTACCTCCAAGAGAAGCATTTTACAGCAATCTGACAGAGACTAATTGTTCTGAAGAAGATTACGCTCACGCACTTAAAGTTTGGTCTGAATTTTCATGTTCAACATTGAAAGATTACTTGGAATTGTATTTAAAAACTGATGTTTTATTGTTAACAGATGTTTTTGAAAATTTCCGTTCAATTTGTATGAAAATTTATTCACTTGACCCTGCCCATTTTTACACAACTCCAGGCTTATCTTGGGAGGCCATGTTAAAGACCACAAAGATTGAATTAGAACTTTTAACTGATATAGATATGTATAGGTTTATTCAATCTGGTATTCGTGGCGGTCTAGTACAATGTTGTCATAGATATACGAAGGCAAACAATAAGTATTTGTCTACGTTTGATCCATCCAAAGAAAAAACATTTTTAATGTATCTGGATGCAAACAATTTATATGGCTGGGCAATGTCACAAGCCCTACCATATAATGAGTTTAAGTGGTTGTCTTCTACAGACATAGAATGTCTCAATGTTGCAAATATACCTGAAGATGCTCAGTATGGATACATTTTAGAGGTAGATTTAGATTACCCTTACCAAATTCATGATCAGCATAATGACCTGCCTTTTTGTCCGAGTATCAAACTACCAACCAAGACAACAAAAGTAAAAAAGTTAGTTGCTGACCTTGGTAACAAAAGAAATTATATTATCCATTACCGAACATTACAACAATGTTTGGCTAACGGTTTGCAGCTGAAAAAAATTCATAGAGGTATATGCTTCAGACAGAGACCGTGGCTAAAGACATACATTGATCTGAATACTCTACATAGAACAAATGCAAAGAATACATTTGAAAAAGATTTTTTCAAATTACTCAATAATGCAGTCTATGGTAAAACAATGGAAAATGTAGAGAAAAGGGTTGACGTAAAATTAGTTACCGAGTGGGATCCAGCACAAACATTCACTACAGGTCGTAAAAGACTATGTGCAAGATCATTGATTGCTAGAAGCAATTTTCATAGTTCAACAAGAATAAATGAAAACTTTTATGCAATACAAATGAACAGATTAAGGAATGTTTTCAATAAGCCCATGTACTTAGGCTTCGCTGTATTGGATTTATCAAAGTGGAAAATGTATGATTTCCATTATGATTACATGCAGCCAAAGTTTAAGAATAAGTTAACTTTGAATTACATGGATACAGATTCATTTATTTACACTATAAAAACCGATGATTTCTACAGGGATATTCGGGATGATGTTGAAAAAAAATTCGACACATCTGATTATTCTGATGAAATTGTAAGTAAATATGATTTCAAAAAAGTTAATAAGAAAAAATTGGGCTTCTTCAAGGATGAGCTTAATGGTAAACCCATGCTGGAGTTTGTTGGACTTCGTCCAAAAATGTATGGGTATAAAGTGGAAAATGTTGAGAAAACGTTTAAAAAAATAAAAGGGGTGAAAAGGGCAGCTTTAGAAAAGTTAGACCTTGATAATTATAAAAAATGTTTAAAAACTGGTGAATCAGAGTATGGGAAAATGGCATTGTTTAGGTCTAAAGGTCATGTAATAAACACTTATCAGACTGTCAAAAAAATTCTTGATAACAAAGATGATAAGCGTTTTATTGAGAGAGACCAATGTTCAACATTAGCATATCATCACCATAAGTTAATAGAAAGAGAACTGTTGACAAATATACAATTTTTAGAGGCTGAATCATTTACCTGGGGAAGACAGGTAGATGAGTTGGAAAACAATCTCAGTTTCCGGACTCAAAACAATGACAAAACTTTAATCAATTCATTAAAAGCTAAAATAGATAATGTTGAAAGAGATTTACAATATGCAGATCTTGCGCTTGAGATGTTCTATAATGATAATCAAAACCCACCCAGAAAACTAGATTTGTAGATTAATTTTTTAAGCAAAATGTATTTATTTTTAATAAAAATGATTGTAAAAGTTGTACATATGTAAGTCATATATAAAAATGTTTAGAAAATGTATTTAATATAAATTGTTTATAAAGTTTTTGTTAGTGTAATATAAATTGTTTATAAAGTTGTTGTAAGTGTAATATAAAATGTTTATAAAATTTGTATACTAAATTTAAATAAAAAATTTAATTGGATTTCAAAACGTTACATGTGTTTTTACTAAAATAAATTGTTTATATGGACTATAAAATATCTTTTACATCAATCCAGCTATCTTCACTCTTTGGAAAACCCAGCCAACGTACCAAAGCCCTTTTTCCGTCTCGTTTCAACACTTTTTCAACTAGATATGTATCGGGGAAACGAGTCTTTTTAATTTCTTCTTTATAGAAACACCCTTCAATTGGATTCCCTTTTAGGTCTTCTAACAAATATGTTGCTGGATATGTGTTTTTCACTGTTCTTATTTTAAATATTTCTGTTGTGAAATTCGGTTTGTACCCCTTCTCAAATACATGTTTATATTTACTGATGCGAACATTGTCTCCAATACGCAACTTGCTTCCAGTAAATATTTTCAAATGATTGTATACCGTATTCAAGAGTTGTTTTTCGTTGGATGGAGTAACGTCAATTGGACTCATTTTTATTGTTCTATGTACTCGATTGTTGTAACCATCAATTATACTTTTATACATATCAATCCATTTATATTTTCCATTAAAACTAAATTCACGCCACATGAGTTCTTTTAGCGTTCGATTAAATCGTTCAACAATTGACGCCTTTAGGGTACTAAATGTTGAGTAGTGATTTATTTCGAAGCGATTCATCAGTGCCTTAAACTGTTTGTTGAAAAACTCAGTTCCGTCATCTGTTTGCAGGTTCTTGGGTGCGCCACGTCCTGATTTAAATATTTTCTCCATTGCCTCGGCAACATCCTTAGCGGTTTTTGATTTAAGTGCTTCACCCCAAGCATATTTAGAGAAAGTGTCTATTACTGTCAACAAATAACGATAACCATTATTGGATGAAGCATACGCCCCCATTTCAACCAAATCCGCTTGCCATAGATCGTTTATCCCCTTTGTGACAACTCTACGTCGTAGAAAATTCTTGCGAGAGGGTCCATGTAATTCGTTAATAATATCTCGTTTGCTCATAGTTTAGCAATTGGTAATTGAAATTGTTTGATTTTCAATTAGCTTTTTTTGGTTTGCTCATATATTTATATGTATATTCCTCAAGACTTTTTACTTGTGCAATTAGATTTGAAAAGATTCTATCAGCACTTTCTAATCTATTTTCAATTTGATTAATTCTGATTTCCAAAGCTCCAACTTTGGTATTTAGTGCTTGTGTTATTTTATCGTTAACTTCGGTTCTGAAGATTTTTAAAGTTTCATCAACGTATTCTGTAAGTGGTGTAGATACCATTTTTGTTATAGTATCTCTTAATTTCTCAATGCTTTTATCAAGATATTCTTTTATTACTAAATCGTTTCCCTCTATCGGTCCACTGCAATTTTTAATTCGTTTCTGTTGAGCATTCAGATTACCGTCACTATCAATGTACAAACCCACACCAGTTCTTATACCTCTTTTCAAGGGTTCTGAATGCTCCGTATCATTAATAAAATGACCGAACTTGTCAACAGACATACTGATTATAAATGTAATTGTCAATTGTATAACATATTTATAGATATTAGTATATTATCTTCGCCTCACGCAGTTCTTCTATTATTGATAAAATTTCATTATTATGATTAGTATTACCAGCTGTTTTTGAGGCTAATAGAATCTGTAATCGTTCAACTAATTCATTGGCATCATCCCAATACACATAATTTGGCTTTGATGATTGTAGGGTCATAAGCCCTGAACCTGTTTTCGAACGATTTGGCGTAGACATTGCTGTGGGAATTGAGTCAGTACTTATAAGAGGCTTGATAATTTTTTTATATTTTTCTGCTCGACTCCCCTTCACCTGTTTATTTGGGTTGTAATCTCTTCTATACACACTAGTCTCATTTAAAATATTTTTATAAGTTTCCAAATCATTCTTGTTATAGCCTGTAGGCTTATTATGGAAAATTAATGAGTATAGACCAGGGGTAAGGGGCCAACTACTTCCACTCGACAATTTAATTTTCTTATTATTAATATTTAATGTACTGCTCCCCAACATTAATGAATGAGAATCTGATGTGCTTCTTCTAGGTCCATAAGCGTTATCCAAAAGTTTCTCTCTCTGTAGCTGACTGATATTAAGGTTTATTTCATAATCTTCAACCTCTGATTCAATCTCCGATTCAGATTCTGACTCTGCTTCAATCTCCGGTTCTGACTCTGACTCGGCTTCAATCTCCGGTTCTGACTCTGACTCTGCTTCAATATTCGAATGTGAAAAGTAATTTGTTTCGTCATTGTCTGTTTCACTTTCATAATTTTTTAAATTTGAATTATCATTTCCAAAGATTTGTTCCCATGTTAAACTCTTGTTATCATCAACTTTTTTGCTAGTGGACTTGGGTGTTATCGATTTTATAGTTTTATGTAATTTAGACTTTTCATCATTGTCATCTTTATCGTCTTCGACTTTCATAAATTTAATTTTTTTATTTTCACTAACTAGTTCCTGTAAAGGTTCTGTTATCGGCTTAAAAGTTTTCTCCAATTCAATTTCATTTTGAGCATTTGTTTGTCTAATACTATCAAATTTTCTTTTCAATGCATTTCTCGCTTTCGTCAACTGACTCAAAATATTTTGACTCATTGTGATGAATGTAGACTATGTCAAGTAGCTCTAAAGTATATAAGGGACGCACGAAACCTTATGTGTGCGTATGTAATCACTTCTCAACCAATACTGTTAAACAATGGAAATGCATTATTATATATATAATGGAGATCTGAAAGTTCCCACCTTCATAAAAAGAGCAGTTGTATTTATAATAATATAGTTTGAAAAACTAATTTTTATTTAAAAATATTAATACAGTTACAAATTTTGATTGGTCTTGTTAAATTCCAAGTATAACTTGCCATCATTTCTTTTGATGACACTAAACTTCATTTCGTTTAATGCAGCTATGGTCTCATCTTGAAGACTTGTATAACGCTCCGGTAGGTATAGAATGTATTTCTCTAATTCTAAAGCAATGGAATCTCCAATCTTTGTGTTCTTCCGTTGTGCTCTGAGAATGGGGTAGGTGACGTCAACTGTCATCTTGGTTTTTGAAAGAAGTGGCTTCTGATTGCGTCCATTAAAATCTTTTAGCACATTCTTACATGTAGTCTCTTCATCAAAAAAGGTTTGAATTTGACTGTCGGTGAACTCGGGCTGATTCATTTTGACGCTGTTCTTGTTGTATATCAGTTGTAGCTGTTGCTGTTTTGAGCTGTTGCAGTTTTGAGCTGTTGCTGTTTTTAGCTGTTCCTGTTTTGAGCTGTACCTGTTGCTGTTTGAGCTGTTCCTGTTGTTGTTGTTGTATTCGTTGTAGCTGTTCCTTTTTTATCTGTTCCTGTTTTGAGCTGTTTTTCTTGTTGTTGTATATCCGTTGTAGCTGTTGCTGTTGCTGTGGCTGATCGTCGAGTGTGACTTGACTCTATTTTGATCTCATCTTTTATAGCTCAACCACTGCACCCACTCAATCTTAAAACACCCTTATTTCTATTTGCGTCTTCAGTGATTGTATTAAACCCTCCCCAGTTTACATGATAGTAAAAATTTGAGACACAGGTGTCCACAGTTGTATGTATTAAAACGTTGAACTCTTTCATAGTTATAACTTATTCGATTTCCCAAGTATTTCACAACCTCTTTTGGTGGTTGTAGGTTCCCAAAACTATCAAAGTACTGCACCAAATTTCCATTTTTATTATAAGCTACCCAATGTGTGCCGTTTGACGAAGAAACGTCCAAATTTATTACTCCACATTCCTGATTGTAAGGTGTTTTTGGAAGTGTGTCTCTCATAAACACATCACGAAAATGGGGGATGTATTTTCGGCCAAAATTTTCAATCTCAAAATTTGTTAATGCTCTTTTGGGTAGCCTTTTTAATAGTTTTTTTGTTGATGTATTCCATAGCCCTTGTTGTATGGTTTGAGATATAATCCGTAGCCTTTTCGATAGGGCTTCAAATACATTCCCTCTCCCATGGCAACTCCTTTCATGTTCCCTCCCCCATTGTCCAACTGCTGTTTTGCTGTCCGTGCATTGTTAATCGCATTCACAACAGCTGCACTACCAGAGGCTAGACTTCCTAGAGCGCTCAGTGCAGTCAGAATTGGTACAAGTGGCAAAAAGCCTCCAATTTTGGGTACAGTAATTACACGTGGAACTCTAACATTTTTCTTACTACCCATTGCTTTACGTATTGTTTTGCGTGCAATTTTAATGGCATTCATTATATCTAGAGGTTTTTGTTTTTTCAATTCCCGACTAGCTGCACTAACAACCGATGACAAACTCTTCATTTTTATTTTTCCACCTCGTTTCACCCCCTTCATCTTCACACCCATTCCAAATTTTTTCTTTGACTTCATGATATTGGCTACCATATATGCTGATGCTCTCTCACCGAGGGTACTATCTCTAGCCTTCACACGTTCCCAAGCTCTGTTGAGTAATACTGTGTCTGCCTTATGACGTTCACTCAAATCCTTGTGCTTCTCGTATGCAATGTCATGTACCCTGCAAGCCTCGTCCAAAGGATTTATTCCACGATCACCCCGCTTCAATCTTTTTTCTAGTTTTGTACCAGGACCACAGAAATTATACCCAGGAATGTGTGCTTCAACAGGTAGTATGTTAATTAATTTGTTTACAAGACCACTGCCTCGTTTACAAGACAAATTATGACTGATGTAATTATAAAAACGTTTACCCATTATATGTATGTTTAATCAACGATAGTTTCTCATTGAATGAACACATTGAGAGCAAGTATGCGATTAATAAAGCAAAAAGAAAATATTATTGTTAGAAATATTGAAGGGGGTAATGCTACTGAAAAGCTACCGCCACGTCATAGTACTCTCTTGCCCAACACAATAAGAGCACTGATTGTTGGTCCGTCCAACTGTGGCAAGACAAATCTTATGTTCAGTCTAATTGAAAGTCCCAATGGATTGAAATTTGAAAATATTTACGTGTTTTCAAAGAGTCTATACCAACCCAAATATGAGTACTTGGAAAAGCTAATCAAACCAATTAAAGGTATGGGTTATCATACATTCTCACAGAATGAATCCGTTTTACCACCCAGTAAAGCCAAAAATAATTCCATTATGATTTTCGATGATGTTGCATGTGAGAAACAAGATAATATTCGTTCATATTTCTGTATGGGACGACACAAAAATATTGATTCGTTTTACTTATGTCAAACTTACACTCATATACCAAAACATCTTATACGCGATAATGCAAACATGATTATTATGTTTAAACAAGATGATCTAAATATGCGACATATATATCGTGATCATATCAACACGGACATGAGCTATGATTCATTCATGAAAATTTGTCAAAAATGTTGGAATGATAAATATGGTTTCCTGTTAATAAGTAAAGACGATGACATGGACAAGGGGCGATATAGAAAGGGTTTCGATCAGTTTATTATAATTTGAAAATGTGTTTAAATATAAGTTTAAGTGTTATGATATTATGCTCAGTGTATCACCAGATTTCACAATGACTAGATCATTAACATTATCGCTAAATGGAAACAGTTCCATTATAAATACAAACTATTTCCCACCGATTGAATTGAATGGTCAATACGAGTGTGCGCTAGTTGACTTTTACATGTACAACTCAATCCCCAATGTTGATACAAGTAACAATCTTTTTCACATTGGCAAACAAGTAATCACTATCCCCATCGGCTCATATGAACTCGATGATATCGTCGAGTTTATTTATTCACAGCTAAGAGGTACTGAGCTTGAGAGTACTGTTAAAATTAAAGGAAATAATAATACACTTCAAATGGAGATCTTTAGCAGTAAAGAAACAATATACTTTAATAAGAGAAACACAATTGGTGAATTGTTTGGATTCCATCAAAGTGTACTCAAGCCACATCCTACTAAAACTTATCTATCCAATCAACCAATAAATATATTTAAAATTAACACGATTCGATTGGAATGTAACATTGTCAGTGGCTCATATGTAGATAACACACCAAATCATGTATTATATGAGTTTGGGATTAGTGTCCCTCCAGGCTATAAAATGAATGTGATACCTCACAATCTCATTTACTTACCAATCAACTGCAGAGAAATAAGCACACTATCATTACGTTTAACTGATCAGAACGGGGATTTGTTGAATTTGCGTGAAGAAAACGTAACACTTCGATTACATTTGCGAAAGATAGAATGATTATATATAATAAAAGATCGGACATATCCCACCAACCTTGCACTTCTAGTTGTAAAGCTAAAGGAAGAGGATCAAACCTGAAGAGGAGCTCTCTATCATTAAAAAATAAATTGATTTTAAAATCATTGGGTTTCAAACTTCGAGTATAACAAGAACGAAAACAAAATGAATGAAATATTAAATGTTCGGGAAAAACCTTTCTCAGACGAAAGTATCTCGAAGAAAGAATATCACACCTATTCATCATACCAACAGACATTTAAACCAAATGATGAAATTCGAATTACAATCCAAAATCAAGACTTGTATGTGCTCCCCCACGAGAGCTATCTTAACTTTCAAGGAATCATTAAAAAAGTAACAGGTGAAAATACTACAACAACAGATGGAGTTGTTGCCTCGCTTAAAAATAATTGTATGGCATACTTTTTGGATGAAATAAAATATGAAATAAATGGTTGTGAGATTGATAGAACACGGTTCGTTGGTGTCACTTCAACCCTTAAAAACTTTCTCTCATTGACCAACCTTAATAGTCGAACACTTCTAAATTCTGGATGGAGTGGAGGAAATGAAATTCAAACAAATGCTCATTTTAATTTTTCCGTTCCCCTAAAAAATTTGATGGGCTTTGCTGAAGACTATAGAAAGGTACTGTTAAACTGTAAGCATGAGCTTGTACTATTACTAACTAAAAATCTGGATGACGTATATCAAAAAACTAGAGGTGGAAACTCATTCCAATTAGAAATGACAAATATATCTTGGAAAATTCCACATGTAACTCCCAGTGATGTTGCAAAAATAAAAATGTATGATATTATTAAAAGTGGAGTTAATCTATCGCTTGCATTCCGAAGTTGGGATACATATGTCAATCCCAAGCTGGTTCAGGGAACACATCATGTTTGGAATGTTAAGCTAGCTGCTAACCGAGAACGTCCCCGCTTTGCAATAATAGCCTTCTCACTAAACGGACAACTAATTTCAAACAATTTATCAAACTTGAAAGTGTACTTGAATTCTGATACATATCCCTATGATGATTTGAATGTGGATTTTAGTCAGGCGCGTTTTGCTCACCTGTATGAAATGTATGCTAATTTTCAATCTAGTTACTACAATCGTGAAGCATTTCCACTTTTAACACCAGTCGACTTTAAAACTAAGGCACCCATTGTTGTAATAGATCTCTCATATCAAAATGAAATGGTGAAATCTGGTCCCATTGATGTGAGAATTTCAACTGAATTAAAGGTGGCAAGTGATGAAAATACACAAGTATATTGTCTTCTCATTCATGAACGTTTAGTCGAGTACAATCCTTTAAGCGGTTTAGTTCAAAGAGTCGTCTAACAATCTACATATAGAAAATGAGTGAAGATAATGTTGCAGTCGATGTTCAGGGATTTTTTGATAATAACAACAAGTTTATTGTAAAGGAAATTGGAATAGCATTTGGTGAAGAATCTAGACTTAATAATCATTTCATTATACGGGCTCCATTTAATTTTAATCAATTAAATAAAAAGTCACGTAAAACTGCTAGCTGGCTTACTAAAAACCACCACAAAATACACTGGAACGATGGCTTCAACTATTTTAATCAAACACGAAATTATCTGAGGAAAATTACCACAGGAAAAGAGATTCTATGCAAAGGTGTTGAAAAGAGACGATTCTTGGAAATTTTTTTAAGAGAACCGCAATTAATTGATGTTGAGGAGCTTGGATGTCCAGCACTAGATACTTTAAAGGGAAACCAGTTTCCGTTTTGTAAAATACATCGTTATGAGGGAGTTTGTGCACTAAATAATGCCTACAACATTTTGAAATTCTATAAGGATATAATGTAAATGAAGTCAAGATTTATATCATTAACATTTAGAGTTTCAAGGCGAGTACACATCAAAAGCAGCTAAAATAATGGAAAAGCACATCAACAACAACAACAATAGCAGCAACAACAATGGATCAATTCTTGATGAAATTGATTTTTTTCTTCAACACTATGGCGATGAGATATTTGGAGAGCATTTGCAATATCTTCTCAATACAAGAAATATGTTCATGGATAATGGAGGATGTGATCTTGTCAAATCCAGATACGGTGAACACTTCAAATTCTGTGAATGGGCAGATGACAATGTTGAGATAGGACGAGAGACTTGTGCCTGCACTTTCTATGCTAATCAACAACATGGAGCTAGAAAATTAATTTCATCATATATTAACTTAGAAAAGCGACTTGTGCCTGATCTGTGTACACTAATGGAGACCATGAAGTTGGAAAATTAATTTCATCATATTAAGCAAACGATTATGATTTTCAAATAAATAGCAACCAAACACACACACACACACACACTGTTTTATCTTTATTTTCAATGAAATGGGAAAGGGTATAAAGGGAGTCTTTATTCTAAACATTTTCAGTTCTAATTTAGCAGACACATAAGCAACTAGCAAGCAGTCAATATCAAGAATGTTGAGTAAACAAATTCAAGTGTTTCTCACTCAATTCAAGGATTTCATATTCATGGAGCATTGTGTGCGACTCGAGAAGTTACAAACTATAATAACGGAAATAGAGGAACAGGATATGGTGACATCAAGATATGGAATACACTTGTCATCTTGTTCCTGGTCAAAAGACGATGCAACAAGTGGACCGGAGAGTTGTCGTTGCCTGTTCTTATCCCGCTACAAATCGGAGGCTTTGGACATTATGTTACGTTATTATAAAATAGCTGATGGAATTGTAAATAATATCAAATAAATGAAAATAAAATAAGTTGTCCAACAAACTAGCAAAACTAGTTTTCTGGGTGGGTTTTCTTGTTCCAAACGCATACCATAATTCTAAGTATTAAGAACCCTCACATAAATTAACACGTTTAACAACATGTATAACAAGGCATGTCACAATAATTGTATTATATCCTATGATAGCGGTTAACTTAAAAAGATCGCGCACGTGTTCACTAGGGTGTGAAATAGTCGGAGCAGGTTTTCTTCACTATCGGTATGCGAGGGGCAGACTTTGTGTCTTTCAAAAACAAAACAATACTTACCTGACCCTTATCCCTTGTCCTTTGTCCCATTTACCGACATCATCAACAGGTATACAGGTTTTCTTCACTATCGGTATGCGAGGGTGAATACAAGCCGCGGCGCTCACAGCTCATAATCCTTGTGCAACCCCAGTGCGCTCACACTTTGACTTTCCCACGGTCACAAACACAGACAAGCACATACCGTGATCGCACGTGGACCCCAGTGTGCTCACACTTTGACATTCCCACGGTCACAAGCACAGACAAGCACAGACAAGCACACACCGCGATCGCACGTGGATCGCACACACCCCCCCTTATTCTCACCCATTAACATAAAGAGATCATAAATTAACTCTCACCTGTCAAACTGTCATAGTGTTAACACTTGTTTACGATCAACACACCCCCCTCTCGTCCACACTTCTCCCCCTACACACCCCCCCCCTCTCATCCACACCTGGTGACCCTTTATGTAAATTAGCTCCCCCACCCCCACACATCTGGTGATCCTTTATGTTAATTAGCTCCCCCACCCCCACACACCTGGTGACCCTTTATGTTAATTAGCTCCCCCACCCCTTGACCCTTTATGCAAATTAGCTCCCCCACCTCCAAAAGTGTGCCAGAACCCGCATTTTACAACTACTAGAAAGATTGTTATAATTACAACAAAGTACTCGGAAAGGGTTATGAATTGCATAGTTAGCAACACAGTATTGAAGAGAAAGAGGTAAAAAATTTCTAGAAGTTCTGATCGGGACAGCAAAACTAATTTGGCTAATTAATTCAGATGAATCAATTTCACCAATAATTAGTTTGTGTAGAAAGACTACACCAAGCATTGTTCTCCGATCAGAAAGAGAAGGAAGATTAATTAGTAAAAGTCTACTACGATAAGGAGGCAGGCGAATGTTAGTATTCCAGTTCAGACCCCGGAGGGCAAAGAGTAAAAATTGTTTTTGTACAGATTCTATTCTGTCCTGATGAATCTTATATTGGGGACTCCATATACAAGACCCATATTCCAGAATAGGTCTGACAAGTGAAGTATAAAGTAGTTTAGTAATATAGGGATCATCAAATTCTTTCGACCAACGCTTTATGAAACCCAAGACGCCAATCGCTCGATTAGCAATAGATGCAATGTGCTTGTCAAACTTCAGCTTAGGATCCAGAAGAATACCCAAATCAGTAACCGACATAATGCGTTCAAGCGGTTTACAATAAAGAACGTAATTAAACTCAAATGGAGTTCGCCTACTAAAAGACATAACTTTACATTTACTACAATTAAGATTTAAAAAATTTACTTTACACCATGTCTGAAAACTGTCAAGATCAGTTTGCAGCCTGACACCAAGAAGATTGTCAGTGGCCGACATACAAAGTTTAACGTCATCGGCGTACATGAGAACCCGAGAATAATTTATAACAGAAGGCAGATCATTTATAAAAAGCGTAAATAACAAGGGGCCGAGATGACTACCTTGTGGAACTCCAGAATAAACTTGAATAGGTTTAGAAACTAAACCATTAAAAAAAACTTTTTGGGTTCTAAAATTTAAGTAACTTGAAATCCACAAAATTAGGTTATTAGGAAAACCTAAAAGATGGAGTTTACGCAATAAAAGTTTGTGATTAACGGAATCGAAAGCTTTACTAAAATCAGTGTAAATGACATCAGTTTGCATTTTATTTTGAAATCCATGTATAACAAACGTAGTGAATTCTAATAAGTTAGTGGTAGTAGATCTATGTTTCACAAACCCATGCTGGTAGGGTGAAATAATAGATCTACAGAGATATTGCAGCTGAGAAGTTATAATTTTCTCAAAAGCCTTAGGAATAGCAGACAACTTAGAAATACCTCTATAGTTACAGACATTTGACTTGTTTCCTTTCTTAAGGAGAGGAATAATAAATGATTCTTTCCAAACTTTTGGGAAAGAGCATAACTCAACAGAAAGTTTAAATAAGCTATACAGGGGTTTCAAAAGACCTTCAGCGCAGTACCGTAGAACACATCCTGGTACTCCGTCAGGTCCCGGTGAAAATACCGGTTTTATGGCCTTTAGATCACTTAAAAGCGAGCTTTCCGTAATTAAAGGTCCAAAAATGCAATTAGAAACATTTACACGATATGGATAAGGCGATCTTAATTGATCATCTTGAACGCTGTAAGTTGTTTGAAAAAATTCGGCAAATAAATCGGCGATAGCCTGATCAGAATCCGCTGTCTTTTTTTCAAAAAACACAGTTGATGGAAGTGTTGATGATCTACGCTTGGAATTAACAAACGTATAAAACTTTTTAGGATCATTTCGAAACTGCAGTTTGCATCTTTCAAGATAATCTTTATAACATTGGCTATTAAGAACAGAAAAATTGGATCGTGCAATCAGATATCGAGAAAGATCCAAGAAAGAGCCAGTTTTCTTGAACTTTTTATACATTCTTGATTTTCTATTTTTCAAGCATGTTAACTCCCTCGTAAACCAAACAGGTTTATTAGACCTGCATGGAACACATAAGGGAACACATAAATCAAGTAAGGAGTTTAAAGTCGAATAAAAAATCGAGACTGCACTATCCAAATCCCTGCACCCATATAGCCGGGACCAGTCAGTCTGTAATAAGAGTTGAGAAAGCTGTGAAAAATCGGTTTTCCGAAATTGACGAGCTCTCTTTGTAGGCTCATTACAAGAATTTGTAGGCTCATTACAAGAATTAGGAGCACAGACTGGTAAGTCCAACAACACCTCCAAAGTCGGATGATAAGGGTCTTCAGGAAAGGATATGGGATTAGTAAGAGAAACAGATAAGAAAGAGGGATCCAAAACAAAAATAAGATCAAGCATCTTATTCAAAGAATTTGGGATATCATTGATTTGACACAATGACATCCCATAAAGATTATCAAGAAAGTCATGCTGCGTCGTGGAAGTCAAGACGTTGGAGTCAGGACACGAAATCCAATGTGTTCCGGCAATATTGAAATCACCAAGAACAACAAGAAAATCACGATCAGAAAGCAATGATAAAACAGAATGTATAGCAGAAGCATGCGAAGAATAGACTGAGTTGTCTGAAGAAGGAGGAATATAAGAACATGTAATGTAAACATCAATGCCACATATACTCAGTTTGACAGCAACAAATTCAATATCAATAGAACTATCGGTTATTACTACTTCAGAAGATAAATCAGCATCAATAGCAATAAGCACACCACCACCAATACGTGGGGAACGATCTTTTCTATAAATGGAGAATTTGTTAGAAAGTATTTCAGAATTATGAATGTCGGGCTTTAACCAAGTTTCGGAAAAGGCAACGACATTAAAATGAAAGGACAGGCTATTTAGATAAAGAAACATTTATTTTTCAAAAGAGTCACCACTTAACATTATTGTAAAGAAAACAATAAATAGACCCAATAATAAAAATAAACTCTCATCAGCTATAAAGAGAGGAAAAAAACTATGTAGCGAATTGGATATTAAGCCCTTCCAACCTTACATTATCAAACAAAAACAACCTTTTTGGAAATTAAAAAAGAATACAATTAACACAATACTTACTAATCTAAAAGTAAAGAACACAAAACCAATTCTGCTTTAAACAAAATGTTCTTAATATTAAAAATAAATTACCTTATCACACATTTATATATACGGACGGATCTAAAACTTCCTTTTCTGTTACCACCGAAGATTACATTTTAAAAATAGGCTTAATACCTAACTACTCATCTATCTTCTCAGCTGAGATTATTGCAATTTTTGAAGCAATCCAAATAGTTAGATTAAAACCCGGCAAATTTGTCATTTGTACTGATTCCTTATCCTCTCTTCACGCTATTGAAAACACTGATAACGTAACCTACTATCCTGCCTCAATAAGAACTTTGTTAATGTCACATTATCCAAAGATTTCATTACTTAGGATCCATGGTCACAAAGGTATCAAGGGTAATGAACTAGCAGACGGATAAGCCAAATTAGCACCCAATTTCCCTTTAATCTTTACACACAATTTCAACATTACAGACTTGAATAAATCGCTAAAAATAAACCTACTTAACTTCAAACTTAATCGGTTAGACCAGACTTCTACGTGGTACCAATATGTTAATTCTGGAACACCAAGCCCTAATTATTATTTAAAAGATATTGACCATAGAACAATACCTAAAAACATGCAAAATAAATTTATTAGACTTAGACTTGGACACACTAAGGTTACCCACGAACACTATTTTGACCACAATATCAACAACATATGTCCGTATTGCCAAAACAATACAGCCATAACATTAGAACATATATCACTGCGGACGGCAGTCCGCGCTAGTGACGAAAGCAGCACGAAGGGTGCGAAAGCGACTAGCATATATACACAGGAAGAATGGAAAATTTGCTATGACCGTCCGATCGGGTCGAGTTATATACCGATCGAAAGGTATCAATTTAACTTACAAATGTGCATACTAAGACTTTTGGAAACTTTCCTGGTTCGTGAGATAAACAGGTGTAAGTGGGAGTGGAAAAATTTAAATTATTGGAGCAAATGGGGCCGTTGGGGCCTTTTTGATTTATTTTTTAATTTTTTACTCTTCTAATCAAAAATACGCGTCGAATGACACCTCGATCATCGAAATCCGATTACTGGTTCAAAAAATAATTAATGTTGAAATTTTTAGTCGCCTTTCGAAAATGAGATGAAAAGTCAGTATGTCTGTTTGTTTGTTTGTTTGTATCAAAGCGTTGATTTAGCTTAAATGTTTGAATGAGGACTTGTTCCCGCTCAAAAATATAGAAACGTTTGTTCTACGACTTTTTCGAAAAATAGCTAGTTTAGCGGGAAATCGCTAAAAACCGCTAAAATTAAAACCCTCATAGCATCCAAACGATAGAAGCTACAGATATGATCTATATATCGATGAAAAGGTATTTTGAAGGGCTCTTAGGCAAACCTTCAAAGTTTTTTTTTAAAGTAAAAAGGTAAACAGCTACAGGTGAAAAAAATTTTTTTTTTTAATTTATGAAAAATCTACAAATGAATTCACTTTTAAATATGTAGTATGTTGTAGACAATTCAATTCCGCGTCTTTTGACATATAACACCTATCTCTCAAAATTCGTTTAGGCAAGATATTACCTGTTAATTGAATATACCTTTTACCTTTACACTACTGCATGTATACTACTGCATGTACACTACTTGCACTGCTTGCAGTGCATGTGGAAAGATACTGCTTGCAAGTGGTGAATTCTTTTTGCGGCAGATGAAACATTTTGTAATTCCAATTACAGCAAGATCGAAATATATTTATAAATATATATAATATTGAAACGTCTCTGATTGAATGTGTTTCAATTCTCTTAATTATATAATTATTGAATTGTTTAAAAAAATATTGCAATTGTTAAAATTTCCGATGTCTTATTAAAAAATTTCTGATATCTTATAAAAAAACCTCTTTACGAGGTAAAAGTCTAGTGCCGAAAACATTTTCATGCCCCAAAATTTCTGATATCCAATTTTGTGACGAAAAATATTAAATTTTACACATGAATTATTAAAAAATAAAATTTTTGTCACTGGGCACATTGCGCTAAATTTTTCATACCTAATAAATAGTATTTTTTTGCGAAGTGCCAGTGACAAAAATTTTATTTTTTAATAATTCATGTGTAAAATTTAATATTTTTCGTCACAAAATTGGATATCAGAAATTTTGGGGCATGAAAATGTTTTCGGCACTAGACTTTTACCTCGTAAAGAGGTTTTTTTATAAGATTTATTGACTGCGCATCAACAACCCTTACTAACCTACGCTCCAAATTCTTTGGGAATTTACCTCCCCAAACTCTCCTTTCCAATCCTACAAATTCCAACATTTTGAGAACCTTAAACTTTTTCAAAGAAGCCAAAATCTTTCACTTCATTTAAAACAAAGTCCACACAAGTACTTAATACATTAAGTAAATTTAAAACAAATGTAAATATTCACCAAATTCAAATATCTGTTTTCCCCTACCTTACTAGAATTAAATAATTATCTATCTTTATAATTTATATTAAGTACCTAGCCAAAGGCCCTAGCAGCCAGTGCTATAATTATAAGTTAGGTTATAAATTATATTTGTAATCTTACTGTTAATAAATAAATAAAAAAAAAAACTTGGCTTTGATGCAAAAAAATTCTTCAACCAATTCTAAGAGTGACTGTAAAAAGAACTTTTCAAAAATCTCTTCGCTAGTATTTTTGATGATTTTGGACAATTTCAAGCAAGCCACTTTTTGTATGAAAATGAGGAAAAAGGGGTTAATATTGTCATCTTTAGGAATTTTTAAACTATTGATAGTACTTCGAGAACTATCGAAAGTGGGTGGCTGCTTTCGATGGTAGCTCGATAGCGCCCAACTATCGATAGGGTCGATAGTGCTATCGATAGCTCTCTACCTCTACTTTCTTCCAAAAAATCTACCCACAATAGTACTGGATGACTGTTGGTATCTAGATCTATCTGTCTATTCCTGTTGCTCCATTAACTAAACCGTCTGATGTATCAACATTTACAGTCATCATATATTTTGTTGTTGTTTTTAAAATAAGAGAACAACAAAAATCTTGAGTTTCTTTAGTTTTGAATTCTTTTACGAACTCCGGAATTCGAGATTTTTTGGATTGATCTAAATTACTACCCTTAATAATATCTTCAGCGTGTGAACTATATTGTCTGGTTGCAATCCGGTTGAGTTTTAAGCTATTGTATAAATTAGTGGCGGCGTTTGTACTAAAGTGTTGAATCGCATCATCAGGTACATTATTCTCCCATACAACCCGTGATCTAGTCAGATCAATATCATTACTAGTCATATGGCCTGATGCCATATTATTTAAGGCTAAAGCAAATTGTTGATCATAATTTGACGCATAATTTGCGCCAACTCAAAAAATTTGAAACTATCCCATAGAGTCGTATAAAACTCGCTGTAGGGATCGTTAGAATTGGATTGGAAAATCCACCGGTCACCTACGGGTCTCAACTGTCTCAGATCGCCGAACACGATAAGAGGTATTCCCCCAAAAGGATGCTGACTTTTGAATATTTTTTTTTAGGCCTCACGTCTACATAGCCAAACATTCTGGCTTCTATCATAGAAATCTCGTCAATAATTAATAACTTGAGATCAATTAATCTCGAATGTAGCGTATTAACTAAGTCGAAAGATAAGGTCCCAATATGATCGGAGTGATTAAGGGGAAGACTTAGCAATGAATGAAGAGTGCAGCCACCAATACCAAATGCTGCTTTCCCCGTTGATGCTGACAAAAGAACTTTAATTGAATCCGGATTAGACCCCCTTTTATTATAATAACGAGTTGTAAGAGCTTGATAAATGACCGAAATAAGTCGACTCTTACCTACTCCAGCACCACCACCTACAAATTCATAGAACGGAGAGTTTAGCTTACAATTATGTAAGACATGGGTGAGATAAGTTTTCTGCTTTAGGTTTAGGGACCTTATCATTTCATCTAAACATGATGCTGTCATTAAAACAAAACGGTCGTTATTATCAGTGACTTCGGAACTTTCAGCGTTTTCTTCTAAATTTAAGATGTTTACTTGAGGGTCTATTTCAGCTAGTCCCAATACCCTAAATCTGTTATCTATGTCGGCTTGCTCATCGACAATTTCTTCCTCTTCTCGATTCGAGTCTAAAGCTTTATTGAGGGCATCTTGTAGTTCCTCCTCATCTAAAATATTTTATTTTGTGCGATTAATTTCTATCAACTCTTGATTCTGACTACAAAACTTTTCGCAATTTCTACCTATGAGTTCTTCTTGCTCATTTCTCCACGAATAATATAACATTACTATTTCCCGAAAATAGTTTTGTCTATCATGGTTAACATTAAATCTTGTATATCGTATTATCCGTGGGCTCAGCCTTCTTCTTATAAAACCACTACCATTGCGAAGAGGATAAACTTTGGATAGAAAACTGTGTTTTAACACTGATTATACATTTTTCGATGTTTTTTTCATGTTTCGAAGCAATTTTTAGTGTGTTATCGTACTCGGATTAAGGTGAAAATTTTTTTCGGGTACTTTAGGACCAAATGAACAAAAAAAAAAAAATAAAAAATTTATAAAAATATTTTGATTTTTTTTTTTGTTCTATTTAATTTTAAAATTTTCCGATCCAAGTCGGCACGGCTTATCATACTCCGATTGAAGTAAAACTTTTTTTCTCCAAGTGCTTTAGGACCAAATGAAAAGATCTAGCCCGTATGCGTTTAAAAATAATGACTTTGAAAAAATAAGGGACACCCTAGTATACATAGCTGCAAAAACAGCTAAACATAAACTATTTAGATCATTAGGACGTTGAATATAATGCTCCAACAAGCCTACTTCAAAAATTTCTTCCGAATCGTCTGGTAGATTCCTGAGTTTTTCCTTAGACTGGCGCATTTGAACTCGCTTGTCAGGCAATCCAGTGCACAGTGGTTCCACCCATAGGCCAAAAATCAAAACAAACGAGCAGAAAATATTTTCACAAAATGTAAACAATTTGTCCCTCTAATGTCCAGTCTTCTTATTTACAAACCGGTTTTCGCTAGAAATCTAACGGGACTTTCTAAAAAGAGAACTAAAAGCATGAACACGTGTTCACTTGCAAAGCGCAGCTGGGCGCATGTCAAATATTTCAAAGCAAAAGCCCACTTCAAATTGGTCCGGCAATTCCACAAGCTAACATATTGTATATATTGAAATGGATTTTAAAGTTCAAGGTATTTATTATATTTTTTGAAATTAATAACAACTAATTGTTTAGTTATTTTGTTTACAATTAATATTTTATCTAACCTATTTGTTTGTACCGTTTTTGATCCTTTTTAATTTGTTTACCCTAAATTATTGTTGTTTTGCCTCCAAATTCCCCAATTGGATTTTATTCCAGTGTACTTGTATGACTTGTAAGGTAATGAGTCCGTTAAGGTTAGCTGCGGAAACGTGCGGATGTTCTTGTAATCGTTAATTTACTGACACGCCGTCATTTTTTTCAAGGTCAAAATTGGCATCAGAAATTACAGGAATTAATGAAAATCTAATCCATAGATGTGCCACTTTACTTCAAGCCATCGCATCGGGGTACAAAATTAATGTACTTAAATTTAATGAATACGCCCTCGATACTGCCAGGGAGCTAATCAAAGAGTATCCTTGGTACTATTTGCCGGCTACAGTCCATAAGGTGTTAATTCACGGATCTGCTGTGATAGAGCATGCTCTTGTATCAATCGGAGAGCTGTCGGAGGAAGCTGCAGAGTCCAACAATAAAGAATTAAAAATATGTAGACTTTATCATAGCCGAAAAACGTCACGTATTGCAACAAATATTGACATTTTAAATTCACTCCTTTTGCTGTCGGACCCGTTTATAACTGGACAAAGAAAGCTTGAAAAAAAGGATAAGACAACTTTACTTGATTCTGTATATCGGTTACTAGAGGAGACATTTTAATTTTTTCTTTTATAAATAATGAATCTGTAAATTTCAATATATTAAATTGTTGTTATCTTGTTTACTTTACTTTTTTTTCATTTTGTTTATTAATATCGATTTTGGGTGGTGGTGCTTGGAGGATGAAAGAGGGAGGTGTTTATCAACACATGATTTGATGACGCCTCTTAACGCTTAACCATGTTTTTTTAAATATAGTTTAAGAGCCTTGTTTACAATTTCAGCACTCTGAGACCATTAGAAGTATTTTTGGCCGCGCCTCCATACAAGCGGAACCACTGTGCAGTGCTTATAAAGAACTGTGCTTTGCTGCTCTCTGACAACGACATCCGTAAGCAACAATAGGCTGCTTCCTGTGCAGCTTCTGTTCCCTTGCCGAGATTTTTCTATAGCTTCCTGCATCAGTTTTGAAACACCTCTTTGTGATTTATTTATGTAGTTTATTATATAGCTGCAGCACACATACGGATCTAAAATGAACTGGATATCTACATTGGCTCTCTGCAAGGACAATATGAGCGGGTTGTACGCATTAACCGTAATAGCATTAAAACTTCTCTTTAAAAATATTTTTGGCCTCTTTAAACTAGATCTAATGGCCAGATCATAATTATCATAATAAAGGTTAAGAAGATTGTGCGAGAGAAAACTATCGAAATCGTTAAGCGATTCCCTAACTGTACTATCTAGGGGTGAATTTAAAAAGCTGTTAATTTTCTTAAAATTTTCTTCATGAACTGAATTATTAGGAGTACCTTCTGGAATAGGAAATATAATTTCTGTTTTTGGAAAAGGAGGATACGGTATACCAAAACGACAAATTTTCCTACTTCTTACACTTCGCTGTTTATCTTTTGTTGGATTTTGTTCCATCGTAATAAATTGAACAATGAAATTTAGAACTGCCGAAATCGATGAAGGATTACTAGCATCATATAATGGCGCGTCCTTCAACCAAAACATTCCACGAATATGGGGGGAACTCTACTCGTCAATAGTGTTTAAACACAAAATGATTACCAAAAATGCCTCCTTCCCTTTTCATCAACTTTAAAAGTTGCCTATACCTTAAATCAAAATATCTAGCACATGTTATTGGATCTCATCTAATTAATTGTACAACTTCTCATCTTTCTCAGGACTCCGCAGTCTCCTTTGAAATAATTTCCTTTTTAACGGTTTTCTTAAGGATAACTAACAACTCTTACCATTTACTCTCAGCAGCCGACAGTGTAATGAAGAAAGTAGGTATGCCGAATTGTCATATCATGGCTATAACCTTCTTCTTCTCTGCTTCCCAATGGGCAGGAGACGAGCCTATAGCCCTCATCAAATTGAATTAATTTATCTACTTCTTCGTCATTAAGGGCTTTCCTAGCAGTAATACCTCGGGAGGCACTGTGCTTTCTTAAGCAAATGGAATAAATATTCCTCATATTAATAAGTTGCATTTTCCTAAGATTATAAAACATTTTCTCTACTCTACAAGCCCTTATATCATAATTTCTAAGCTCTGGTCTAACAATTTTTGTGTAGCTTTCCACACAAGTTCTTTTTACTCCTGCATAAATTCTGGGAAAGGACAATTCTTCTGAATCGCAATCAGAAATCATGTCCAGAGGCCGGTGTCCTTCCCCAGGCGCTATTGCTAACCTGCAACCATCTAAGTTTTCTATCGTGACATTATCCATCAGGGGTTCCTCACCCCCCGGATTAAGCTCCTGCTCTTCAGCAGCTCGTTAAACATCTTGATCTACAGGTTTAGTACTCATTGCCCTAATTGCATTAATGTCTTCTGCAGATGCGTAAGCACGTAAAGCACTGTTCTCGCAGCAAGCTTGCAACGTTTTCAACCTGCAACGCTGCTAGGGTCAAGTGAACACCCTAAATATTATTCCTTACAAAATTGGATATCAGAAATTTTGGATCATGAAAATGTTTTCGTCACTAAACTCTTACCTCGTAAAGAGGTCTTTTTTTATAAGATATCAGAAATTTTGGAGTAAGATATCAGAAATTTTGAAAATTGCAATATATTTTGGCGGTACAACTTTGTCAAAAGGTGTTTATTGTTTGTACAAGCAAAAACAAACTGTCTGGCAACACTAGTTCCTTTTACAAACATACATGCAAAGCACAAAAGCTAAAAGCACTCTCAAGCTCTGGCAGCTACGACACTTTGTTGCTGCTGTCCTATTCCAATTGTAAGTAAAACTTATATATTCTGTTAACAGGTAATATCTTCCAAACACATCGAAATTTTACAAACTACAATTAATTGAAAATTAGAATAAATCATTGCTGGCGTTTTCTCAAAATTCGCCAAAAATTTGGGAAAAAATACCTTATTTCGCCTGTTGCTGTTTACATTTTTACTTAAAACAAGTGGGAAAGGCTATAGTCGAGCTCCCGACTATAGGATACCCGTTGCTTACCTAAAAAAATTAAACTTTTTTATTGCATGCTTTTAGGCACTTTAATTGCTTTAAAGATTTAATCAGCCAGTACCACCTTTCTGTTTGTCCGATCTTGTTGGGATTTAGTAGGATGATAGGTAATAACAACAGCTAACGTTCACCGTTTAAAAACCTAATATCTTAAAAACTGTGTGTGTGGTGGATGTTCGCGATTTACGGAGGCGGAAAGGGGCGTGACAAAATATTGAAACAATTTGCGTGGGGTTTATAGAAATCTGTGTGCCAAATTTGGTTGCTCTAGCTCTTATAGTCTGAGATCTAGGTCCTCACACGGACGGACGGACAGACGGACATGGCTATATCGACTCGGCTGTTGATGCTGACCAAGAATATATACACTTTATAGGGTCGGAGATGCTTCCTTCTCCCTGTTACATACATTGAAACGAATACAATATACCCTTTTACTTTTTTTTAATAAGTAACGGGTATAATTATAATATAATACAATTAAATAATTATTTTAAATGTCGGGATAAATCAGACAGATCTAATTTTTCTATTTATACTGAAGTTTTGCTTAAAGTCGCGCGCGATTCCTACTACTGTGGGCAAAAAGTAAGGTGAATTTTCAATTGAAACTTAGCGGGATTAAAATTTCGCGTTAGTTATTTTTTTTCATTAGTTGGCAGCACTGTTAATAAGATAACAAATTTAATGTAAACGTCATTATCAGTAATATATTTATGATTAGTTTTGTACGACGCCAAATGTGCATTTGTCGATTTTGGTGCCAAAAACGCTCAATTTCATGAAAAAAAGACCCGCGTGGAGGTGTGTGAAACAATGTTTTCTGACTATCAGGATAAGATAAAACGCATTATTCCGGGCGATGAGACTTGGATCTACGCCAACGATATGGAAACTACCGAACAATCGAGCGAATATCGACTAAAGGTGAGCCGAGACCGAAAAATCGCGCAAAAGTCGCCCAAAAATCAAGGTCATGATGACAGTTTTTTTCGATTTTTGTGGTGTGGTGCGCTATGAATTCCTTCCACCTCGCCAAACTGTTAAAAAGGAAAACTTGAGCTTAATGCGTCGTTTACGTGAAGCAATTCGTCTAAAAAGACCAGAATTATGCGCCAACAACTCTTGGTTTTTGCATCACGATAATGAACCGTCTCAAACTGCACTCGTTCTTCGTGACCATTTCGCCAAAAATTCAACGCATATCGTTCCGCAACCACCGTATTTGCCGGATTTGGCTCCGTGTGACTTTTGGCTATACCCGAAACTCAAGAGACCACTCCAAGGAACGCGTTTCGAGTCGATTGAGGAGATAAAAGCTGAATCAAAGAAGGTGCTGATGGCTATACCGGAAAGGGACTTTTTGGCATGTTTTGAGGGTTGGAAAAAACGTTGGCATAAGTGTATTTCATCGAGAGGGGATTACTTTGAAGGGGATGAAATTGATTTACAGGAATATGTAAAGATTTTTCGTGTGTAATTTATTTGCAGGCCAGTGTGTGCTGTAATTTGTGTTGTTGCTATTTTGCTAGGTTAATCTGGCCAGTGTGTCTCAATATAAAATTAAAAAAACATTTTAATTTTCAATTTTCCTCCTACTTGTTTCGATGGTCTTTGCCATCTTCATCAGGGAGTCTGATTTTATTGTTGGAAAAAACACAAAGGGTTACATTTCATTTAGGGCTGATACAAAGAACAGCTAATCTCACAATCACACAGTTCGCGGACGTGTCAAACCTAGTACCGCATATTACATTCTCCGACACGGCCATTCTGACATTCACACGTCCTCGTGTCCACAGAAAACTCATTTCTTTGTCTGATTTCCTTTATTGTAATTTAAATTCAACTTCTTAGATCATAAACACAATCTCTACTTTCACATTCTCTTCATAAATTATTTATAACAAAATATTTATCCGTGTTTGATTAGATCGACCAAATTTCATTGCGTTACTTAAACTGTCTTATATCAACTCTTAAATCAAGGTACACAACCATGATATCAAATTCAATCTTCTTTTCTTAACCTTTTTTTATCAACTACTTTATTTCATTCGATGCGCCGCACGCCATGTCAATTGAAAACTTGCACTTGTGTGTAGTGATCATATACCTTATCTAACGTTTTTTCCCACCCCAAATGATAGCCTCATGCACTTGGTTTATTACAGACCAGCGGAAAGATCGAGCAACAACCGGCAAACAACGTGTTTTAGAGTGTCTTTGAATTTTTCTGTATAAAACATTCGATCTCAGTTCATATGTTGCAACTAAAGCCAATGGCAAATCATCAATAGTCAGTTTTGTAATTATTTCTGTAATTTCCGGGTCTCTTTGTTGTTCCACGTGTAACCAATTTTCGGATATTTCTGACAAGTCAATTCGCTTCTCTTGCGCCTTATTTTGGACAAAGTTATTTTGTTGACGAATTGGGTTTCTTGACAAAAAATCTACATGTGCCATTCGCTTTCCTTCTCTGTATTGGATTTCAAAATCAAACGTTTGAAGAAACTCCCACCAACGGTAAACTCTAGGTGATAGCTCGATTTTAGTTCACGACGACTTTAGAGAATTACAATCAGTGAATATAACGAATTTTCTTCCGTGAAGGTAATGACGAAAATGTTTTACGGCATTTAAAACTGCCAAGGTTTTTAATTCATATGAAGTATACCTTGACTCACAAGAACTGGTCGTTTTGCTATAATATTCGATGACATGGGGTTTGTTGTCTATTCTGTGCAACAGAATGGCTCCATAACAGATAGAGCTGGCGTCAGTATGCAACTCAATTGAATACTGGGGGTCAAAAATGGTCAACACCGGTTTGTTTGTAAGTATGTGGATAATTCTCTTGCGAACCTCTTCATGTTCTGCTTTCCATTCGAAACTATTTCTCTCCGATGTAAGAAAATACAAAGGCTTCATCATCTGTGAAAAGCCCGAAACGAACTGACCGATATATGATGCTAACCCAATAAATTGAGGTAAAGTCGCAACTGATCTTGGAGGTGGCAACGCAGCCAACGACTCAATTTTGTTTGCATTAGGTCGTATTTCTCCCGCCTGTACCTCGTAGCCAAGATATCGCACTGTAGTCCTCAAGAAAAAAAATTTCGAAATGTTAAAAGAAAATCCAGCATTTACCAACACTTCTAACACGAGTTGTAACCTGTCAAATGCTTCTTCTTTAGTCGACGCAACAATCAATATGTCGTCCATATAAACGATTACAAATGAATGTGCGAGATTTCCCAATGCTTTCATTACAGCTCTTTGGAACACTGATGGTGCGTTCTTTAAACCAAACGGCATTGACAGAAACTCATACTGCCCATCAGGGGTAACGTAGGCAGTATATTCAATTGATTCTGGGTGCATTGGGATCTAGTAATATCCACTAGCCATGTCCAGAGAGGTAAAGTATTTCGCACCACGCAACCTAGCAATTTGGTTAGATATTAAAGGCAACGGAAACTTATCGGCCACTGTATTGCCATTTAACTCTCGGTAATCGACACAAAGCCTTGCAGACCCATTCTTTTTCTTTACTATCAACGCCGGGCTAGCAAACGGTAAGCTACTTGGTCTAATGACTTTAGATTCTATTAGTTCGTTGATCTTAGCAAGTACTATCTCTCTCTCACTTGGGCTTAATCTATACGGTCGTCTCTGTACAGTTTTAGTCGGTTCAAGCAGTCGAATACACATTTCACCAGTACCCACACGAGTTTGCCGAGTGCCTTCAATGAAATACGTTGAGTACTTTTTCAACAATGATATTAATTTTACTCTTTCATCAGCAATAACTTCTGTTTCTAAATTATCGAAATTAGCTGGCTCCGACAAGTTACAATTAACATTACAAGTTAACAATTTTTGATCGCACAAATTTAAAGCCATCATAAGAAATTTCTGCCGTAAACCCTTGAGCCAATACTTCTCTACCGATAAGAACATTATTTTTCATGCAATCATCCGGAACTACGTGGAACAAGATTTCTAAACAATTGCCATCAATAATGGCGTTACTTTCAATTTGAACTGTACTGTAAATATTGGCATTACCTATACCTTTTAAGGAAATTACATTATTTGTTCTCTTACCAACTAACTTATTGGAAATACTTTGAGATTGGAAACTTCACACCTTGTATCATCATAAAAGACTTAGGTTCATCCACGACACATAGTTCTACCCTCTTTTCTGATCTGGATCCTGTTCCTCCAGTCGACACATTTTTGGGGCAGTTAGGGGCGATGTGGCCCGTCTCACGACAACGGTAACATGTCACTTTCGGCTTTCCTTGCGACAGATGTTGGTCATGTTTTCCTTGATGAAAAGGCTCTCCGGAACGACGTTCTCCTCCAGCTGGTGAACTTTTGTACCCTTTTCCGGCTCTGCAGTCCACCCTTTTACGGCCCAGTTTGCCACAAAGATAGCACTTGACCTCCATTGCTTTGGCACGCTTGGTTTCCGGTTCCCAATTTGGTGTATTGCTTTGGCTTTTCAGTAAGTTAAAAACTTGTTGTTCCGATTGCAAGTCACGTCCATTCTTTATGTTCGACGTGTATGCAGTTCTCTGCAAACGTCGATCGAAATATGCCATGTGTCCTAGCACAAACGCCACGGCAATTTGCTCGTGATCCATGTGACGCATTTTTGTGCATAGCGACGTCACAATACGGCTTGCACATGCAGACAAGCCTTCACCGTTATTTGGACGGCTACTGAGCAAACGCAAGAATGTAGCTGCTGGCGTCTCCGGTGTCTCGTATCGCTGCTCGAACAACTGCCGAAACACCTGCCATGTTATTCCGGAATAACATATCTGTGATAGCCATTGTAATGCGCTTCCTTCCAAAGATTTGCTCAACGCCATTATGAGCGCACTGCCGCTTAGTTGTTTTTCGTCGAAAATAAGCTCCACCGTAGCACACCAATGAGTAGCATCGCCTCCAGAACTGTCTGGATTATACTTCGGCAGTGTAAGAACGCCTTGTTGCTGTGGCTTGCTTGCCGATGCCCTTAAACTTTTCGCCAGCTCCACAAAATTTCGATTTTGCTGGTCAAACAACACATAAAACTGCTCCGAAAAGGTTGTTGGACGAGAGCTGTATCCCACTTCTGATGTCGGGGAAATATTATCTTCCCCAGTCAGGACGACATCTTCTTGCATTTTATCAGCCATCGTATTGTGTTGATTATGTATGTTGGTTGAGTTCTTTGTGGATTAGTGCAGCAAGTCTCCGCAGCCGTGTTGCTAGTTTTCTGTTCGGTCACCAAAGAGAGCGTCTGTCAACACGTCAACTGTCATTAGACCATTTGTTCCTTTTCCAACACTAGCAATGCATACGGAGCCACACTCGACTCCAGTTCATACACCTAGAGTTCCACTAAACCAGGGCTGATACAAAGAACAGCCAATCTCACAATCACACAGTTCGCGGACGCCGCATATTACATTCTCCTAAATATACATAAACATACGATAATTACACTAAAACATACATTTGTTTTTGTTTTTATTTGTTTGTGCATATATTGGTGTCGTCAATCCTACTTCTAATGTTGCATTCGTTGTCCATACTTTAATAAATTGTTTAATTTATTTTTTGTCGTCAAGTTTGTTTTGTGACGCTCCATAAAATGTGAGCGCACAAGTACGGAAACGAAACGAGAAACACAGCAACGCTGACGACAGAAAGGGCAGCGGCGCCAGACAAAGAAAAAACAATGAAGAGAAAAAAAGCCGCAGCAGCCAAAAGTCGCCAGCGCAACAAAAGCCTCGCAACGAAAACAATTGTTTTGTGAATTGGAGTTGAAGTGAGAGGGAGAAAGAACAGTAGCTTCTTCTTCTCAGTGTGGAATTTGCCTCCGAAACAATCGGCGTTTCTTCTTCTTACTCCAGCTCGAAGTGCTGTTTTTTTTTTATTTATTAAATGAATTAAGTTGATTCATTGCAATGTCAAACGACAGCTTTGTTTACAAATCGATCGATCGTGAGAGAAGTTGACGAGTTTTGATTTCGCCGGCTTCATAAATAAAAAACCAACCATGTCTTCTACAATTCTGCAGTGCGGCATTTTTAATAAGACGTTTGGTCCGAGTGGCGAAAACAATAGAATTATTGTTATTTGCTTGGCGTGTTCTCCTCCTCGTCGTGTGTATAGAATACAACTTAACCAGATGGGGAATCTATACCGGCATAAGAGAAGAAGGGAGGGGGGGGGGGGGGTTGGGGGAGGGAAAGACCGCGTTTAAGTTTAAGTTTCTTTCCAGACTTAACATCCTGAACTAGAGTACAAAATTAAGCTAAAAAAAAGAGGAGCAACAATCCATTCGGAAAAAAGAGCAAAAGGAAAGGAGCAAGCAGAAAACAAAGAGTATCGTGAAAAAGAAAAAGGAGAAGGAGGAGGAATAATTTCAATATAGTAAGTACCACCTATTCCAGAAATATTATATTCATTTTATATTATTTCCAGAGTTCAAAGTTTTAAAGCATCATCTGAATTACATGCCCCGGCAATGGAGCCGCCAATTTTCAATTATTTTTTTACACACAAAAATAATGGAAAACAAACGCAAAGAAGCTGCGACGTAAATACATGTTAATTAAGGAAGAAATCCAATCGCCGAATTCAATAAATCTAATTATATTTCTCTAAGAAATTTATAGTTTTTTTTAAAGAAATAACTGACGAAATGAACGATTTAGTTTCATGATTGACTGAATAAGTTCATTCGTTCATCCTAATGACCCGTTCATTTCAACTTTTTGAGACACAACGACATCCAAGTGTAATTTGCATTCATTGTCAACAACAAACCTAATTCTGAACTGATGAAAAAATCAGCCAATTCGAAAAAATAAGTGCCATTGCGCCAACAGGACAAAATAGAACCAGTTTTGGCGCAAAAACGCCAATTGTGGCAACCGTGCGCACACACACACAACAGTGGAATGTGCAGAGAGCAGCCTAGCATCGAAAGTAGGCCAATGCAGCCGGACAGCAACGAGAGAGCGAGCCGGCGCCTGATCGACGGAGAGCGCTGCCTCTGCCAGCAGCAACAAGAGAGCAAGCCGGCGTTTGGGTGATAGAGAGCGCTGCCTCTGCCAGCGGCGACAGCGGCACGCGTACGAAACAGCCGGCCTATGACAAGCAGCGGCGTGGTAGTGAGCATCAGTGTTGCCAATTTGTCCTTTTTGCGGATAGATTTGTCCGTTTTGAAACTGCGATTTCCGGAAAAATTTATAATCGTCCCCTATCCGGAAAAAATGCCTTTTTAATTCAATTTTATCCTTTTTTTCATCGTTTTTTATTTGTCTCATTTACAACTAAGTGGCATCGCTTTCATATTGATTTATCGGCATCGGTTAGCTTTTCTGAAAGCAATGCAACCCTGTTTTAATTGTGTGTATTCGAAATCGGACGCATGATGCGTCACGCATCGAATTGCCAAAAGAGGTATATAAGCAAAAGTTTCGCGAGTCTTGGTTATTAGAACCAAATTTAAAGAATTGGATTTACCGAGATCCCAGGGATCCCGATAAGGCATATTGCAAATACTGCAAATGCAGCTTAAATGCGAAAATTGATCAGGCGCCCGCTCACGGTACTACAAAAAAACACATACAAAATGCAGCGCCCTACGCACAGGTGAACAAAATAACGTTTAAGACAGTTTCAACACCTGCAACTCATCGTCAGGAGGCGGCACTTGCAATGTTTTGTGCCCAACATAGAGCAACCAATCCTGTTGTACACATGAGCGATCTATGCAGTTTGCATTTTTGCGCCAAAGATATTAAATTGCAGAGGACCAAATGCACTAGCATGATAAAATACGTTTTGGCCCCTCACTTTGACGAGGAGTTAAGGAAAGATATTGGAGACAGCAAATTCAGTTTGTTAATTGATGAGTCGACCGATATTTCTATAAATAAAGTTCTGGGTAAGAAACATCTCTTACACTTAATCAATGTTAGTTATTTATTTTACATTTTAGGTGTCGCCATAGTATTTTACAACAATCAACGATTGGATATTACATCAACCTTGTTGTCGTTGATAGAAATTGAAAGTGGAGATGCGATTACAATTTCCAATTGTGTGGTAGCGGAATTAAATAAACGCAAAATCCCAATTAAAAACATGGTCGGAATTGGAACCGACATTGCAAATGTCATGGTGGGTAAAAACAAAAGTGTTTTTGTAGAGCTGAAAAAGTCCGTGCCTTCCTTAATTTTAATTAAGTGCGTCTGCCATTCGGTGCAATTGGCAGTGAATGCAGCTACTAAAAAGAGTTTGCCACAATCGCTAGAGTTTATCATAAGCGAAACCTACGCATGGTTTTCGAAGAGTTCGAGTAGACAGATCTCTTATAGAATGTTGTATCAGGCTATAAATAGTGATAAGGTAGAGTGAAATATGTTGTATTCTTTGTATTCGTACATATATGTTTTTTAACATTAGTTTGATTTGTTTCAGATTATTAATTTGTGTTTGTTTACATTCTAACAACGTACTAAAAGTAAATTGTGTCCTTATGCTTGTCCTAAGTATTTGTAAAATATATGTTACTCATTATATATGCATTTAAACTAATTTTGGGTTTTTTATATATTTTTTATCAAGGATCCCCTTAAGATTCCCAGAGTATGCGACACGCGGTGGCTCTCAATTGAGCGTGCGGTCAAACGTATTCTAGACCAGTGGATCGAATTAAAGCTGCATTTCAATACCACAGCTTTGAATGAAAAGTGCCACAAAGCTTAAATTTTAAGTGACCTATACAGTGAGGTCAATTATCTTTACTTGCTGTTCCTAAAGCCCATTCTGGAAGTAATGCAGCGCATAAATAAAAACTTTCAGTCCAACACTTCCAACCCGACCAAACCATTAGGTGACTTAACCTATGGAATTAATTTCTTAAAAACAAAAATACTACCACCAGATTCCCAAATAAATATTTTGGAGGATGATTTTCAAGATGATATAAAAAGAGATTTATACCTGGGATACGAGTTTGAATCAAATTTAATGAAAATTAAAACAAATATTGACCAATTAACGGAGCTAAATATCCGCCAACAATGCACTGACTTTGTCGTCGAGCTCATTACTCAATTAAAACAAAGGTATAAGAATTGTTGTTACATAATATCTAAAAACCAAATCTAATATATTC
Organism: Drosophila limbata; assembly: GCA_963924055.1. Classification (NCBI taxonomy): domain Eukaryota; kingdom Metazoa; phylum Arthropoda; class Insecta; order Diptera; family Drosophilidae; genus Drosophila; species Drosophila limbata. Next base: position 133,174 of record CAWUOW010000013.1, read on the forward strand.
ATTTTCAGATTGCCGGATAACTACCAAATTTTAAAGCAAATTTATGTATTTTCAGTAGAAAATATTTTACGGGCCAATAAACCGCCCATACTAAGTCAAATATGCGCCGTTTTGTTCGATGACGAGTTCCCAACTTGTGGCCAACTTCCGACTACCAAGCTCGTTCGCCATGGACAGAAATAGATGGTAATCACTTGGTGCGAGATCCAGACTATACGGTGGATGCAAAAGAACCTCCCATCCGAGCTCCCGGAGCTTTTGGCGCGTCACCAAAGATGTGTGTGGCCTGGCGTTGTCCTGATGGAAGACAATTCGGCCAAAGCGGTCCAGTTGTTGGCAGTACAGGTCCGAATTGAGCGTTTGGCCATAGGGGAGCAGCTCATAGTGGATGATTCCCTGCCAATCCCACCAAACACACAGAAGAACCTTCCTGGCCGTCAATCCAGGCTTGGCCACCGTCTGGGCAGCCTCACCGCTTTTCGACCACGACCGTTTGCGCTTCACGTTATCGTAAGTGACCCACTTTTCATCGCCAGTCACCATCCGCTTCAAAAACGGGTCGATTTTGTTGCGATTCAGAAGCGATTCGCATGCATCTATACGGGCAAAAATGATTTTTTGCGTCAAGTCGTGTGGCACCCATACATCGAGCTTCTTTTTGAATCCAAGCTTCTTCAAATGGTTTATAACGGTTTGATGACTCATGCCCAGCTCTTGGCCGATGCTACGGCTGCTACTATGCCGGTCTCTTTCGATCAATTCAGCGATTTTATCGCAATTTTCGACGACAGGCCTTCCGGACCGAGGCGCATCTTCGATCACCTCTGCACCAGAACGAAAACGTTGAAGCCATCGGTGTGCGGTGGAAATGGAAACTGTATCGGGTCCATAAACTGCACAAATTTTATTGGCAGCATGAGATGCATTTTTGCCTTTATCGTAGTAGTACGACTAAAAACAAAAAACAATAAATCAAAAACGTGTTAGCGCGTGAAGAGAGCTTTCCAAAAAGCTCTAGCGTGAACCGATGCGACGAATACAACTAGAACTACGCGCTTGCAAAGACAAGCTTGCGGAAATACCGCAAGACTTTTTTGACAACCTTATATATTAAAATAACTATATTAAATATTTGTAGCGACTTATATTATTTTATTTATTTATTTATAATATTGTAGCCTAGAAATTAATTCTAAATTACAATTTTGGTTTATAGCCAGAGCAGCGGAGGCCTTCAGGCTGGTTTTGTGTATTTATGTTACATTCTTATATTTAATTTAGAGATAAGTTTTACAAAATTTTTAATGTTTTCAATTAGGGTATTCACTTTACTGTGGCAGCCTGGCACATGGCACATGTCCCAAACTTGAAACGTGAACAGCCCTTTTTGTTTTAAATCTGCCCAGTCAGCTGTTTTTTATTTACATTGAGATTACTGTCATTTCTTATTGTGATTAAATCTTATTGTGCCTTGTGATTGTGATTAAGCAAAATGCCTTCAAAAAGCGCAAAGGAAAAATTGTTGGATATAAAAGCGACAGAAGCTCTTCGCGACATTGAGATTATTGAAGGTTTGTAGAAGCCGTGTTGTGAATTTGAAGAATATGTTCATATTTTATTAATTGTAGATGTATGTCCAGACCAAATGGATTCTGGAGTTGACGAAATTTTGGACGACTTTATTGAGGATGCCATAGCCATTTACTCATGTCGTCGGGGGATAAGCATTGGCGTGCCAAAATCAATTGACTGGAGAAACAACATCCTCAGCTCCTTTGGCGACGGAAGATTCAAGCAAATGCTGCGCGTGTCCAAATATCAATTTGCCAATATGGTAAATTTGATTAAAGCGGATGAAGTGTTTTTAACGGCAGGTATCCGGCAAATTCCAGTAGATTTGCAGCTTGCAATTGTATTGTTTCGTCTGGGCTCATCCGGAAGCAGTGCATCTGTAAGAAAAATATGCACAATATTTGGGATTGGAGATGGTGGAACCTTGGCCAAAATCACTGACAGGGTTTTTACAGCTATTTTACGCTTGATGCCCAAGTATATACATTGGCCTAATGTAGCCGAGCGGCAACAGCTTGTGGAGCGAACGTTCGAGGAGTTGCCCCATTGTCTGGGATATATCGATGGCAGCGAAATTAAGCTTTTCGAGAAGCCGGCCAAGTGCCATGAAGTATATTTTTCTCGTCAGCGCATCTATTCTGTAAAGCTGCAAGTAGTTTGTGACCACAAACTTCGCATAAGAAATGCAGTAATAGGAAGTCCTGGCAGTTACCACGACTCAAAAGTTTTTAAAAACTGCTCAATCGGTAGATACCCTGAGCGATATTTTTCTGGAGAGGAGTGGATCGCAGGGGACTCCGCCTACCCACAGTCTACGTTTTTGGTAACCCCCTTTCGGAGTAACTCCCGAATAATGGATGTGGACCAGCAGTTACGATTCAACAAAAGGCACAGCCAATATCGTGTGAGAGTGGAAAATTGCTTTGGGGTCCTCAAAGGGAGGTTTTGCAGCCTGAAAGAATTGCGCATCCGTTTAAAGGACCCAAAAAGCCAGCATTTGTTCTGCAATTGGGTGCTTGTTTGCTGCACTCTTCACAACATTTTGATAGAAGAATTTGACTTAGAAGACATTGATGAAGAAGTGGAATCAAACTGTGATGGTCATACCGAGGCTGAACCCAGTGGTGCACTCTGTTTGGCGTCAGAAAACAAAAGAAAGTCTTTATATAATTTAATGTTTAAATAAAAACTCAGATTTTTACTATTTTAATTGTGGTTTTTATATTTTAGCTCAAGCTCTAGTTTTAAAATTCTCTCTTTCTGCTCCAGCTCCTGTTGCTTAAGCTTGAATTCATTGTCAGCCTGCTTTTCCTTTAAGTCCATTTGCCTTTCCTTTAATCGCAACTTGCGTTCGTCCATTTCCTTTCTATCTTCTTCCAATTTTAATTTGCGCTCTTCTAGCTCTTTGTTCCACACAAATTGATCAACCTGTAGGTTGAGAGCCTCCCTATCTATTTTTAGCCGATCCTCACGGAACTGGCTCCGATTCGACTCTATTGAGACCAGCTGCGCCAATGAAGTCTTCTGGGCCTTCATCTTTGTCTTTTCCGCAAACGATAGCTCGGTGGAACTTGAGGTATTTAAATTGGATGAGTCGTCCAATTCAATTAAAAATGGGGCCTCCACTATCGACTCCTGATCTACAACTGAGTTGTCACTGGTCCATAGGGGACGGTCCTCTGACTCCACAACAACAACGTTCACATCTTTTCCGCCAGAATATATATCGTCCAGTTGGTCGTAGTAGGGACACATCTTTAACAATTTCGCTGTAAAGTTTGAAATCCGTTATTTATCCCACAATACTTAAAAAAATATTTTATTGTACCTCGCACGGTAGTTTCAGCGTCCCCTTCTTCCACTCCAGCCCCAGTGGACTTGCTAAACAAATTGGCTTTTTGCCAGCCGGTCCTTAGATGGCGAACCTTGTAGCGAACCAGATTCCAGGTGGCTTCTATCTTAGTTTGCTCCAGCAGCTTTTTGTAATATATCTGGGCAGTAGGTTTCTGTAAGAGTATCAGACAAGCTAATTAAACTAAAGAAATTAAACCATGACCCATTTCTTACCTCTATATTTCTATGCACTTGCATATAGTTTAAGATTTCGCCCACTTCCTTATCCGACCACTTCTTCGGCTCACTAAGTCGCTTAGGAGTCGTACGCTTTGTATCCACTGCAATTTAGCAATTAAAAATTTAAATTATCTTATCAGCAAAACCTGTTAGACTTACTTTTGTTGCGTTGCGTCACTAAACAGCTTCTGTTGTCAAAACGTTCGCACTAAAAATGCCGAAAATACTAAATTTCGATTGAAATTATCGACTTTTTATCGGGTTTTTTGTCATCTCTACATGGGCATATATGCCAGACTTTTCGTAGTCAAGGGTCTGGGTCTGACATCAAGGCATGAAATTTTTCAGTACAAATTGTTGTTGTGACGTTTGGGACATGTGCCATGTGCCAGGCTGCCACAGTAAAGTGAATACCCTAAATGTTAGCCTCTGTGAGGAGTTCTGAGGGAGTGGGAATTTTCAAGAGGGTGCATTGGTTAAGGGTGAATTGGCAGTGATTTGTGAAGTGGTCGATCGTGAGGGTACTGCTATTGCAGTATGGGCAGAGCGGCGGTGGTATTTTTTTAAATATGTATTCGTGCGTAAGCTGTGTGTGTCCTTGCCTGAATCTAGTAAATATTATTGCATGTTTTCTGTTTACAGATTTCGGTATATTTGTTGGCGTGCGGTGTGGATTTAATGTCTTGTAGTGGTGGCAGTATTCGTTCCAAGAATTTAATGAAGCTATTCTGCTTGTTGTGTTGACGAGGTTGTTGATGTCTTCCTTGTTGAAGGTAGCATGCAGAATTAGTGGGGCTACTGTGGCAGCTTTTGCTGCATTGTCCGCCAGTTCATTTCCTTTAATTCCTGCATGACCTGGTGTCCACATTATTATTATATTTTTTTGGTTTGCGGACAGTGTGTCCCTAATTTTGCTTATTGTCGGATTGTTATTATACCCGTTACTTATTAAAAATAAGTAAAAGGGGATATTGTATTCGTTGCAATGTATTTAACAGGGAGAAGGAAGCATCTCCGACCCTATAAAGTATATATATTCTTGATCAGCATCAACAGCCGAGTCGATATAGCCATGTACGTCTGTCCGTCTGTCCGTCCGTCCGTCCGTCCGTGTGAGCGCCTAGATCTCAGAGACTATAAGAGCTAGAGCAACCAAATTTGGCACACAGATTTCTATAAACCCCACGCAGGTCAAGTTTGTTTCAAAATTTTGCCACGCCCCTTTCCGCCTCCGTAAATCGCGAAAATCCACCACACGCACAGTTTTTAAGATATTAGGTTTTTTTAAACGGTGAACGTTAGCTATTGTTTTTACCTATCATTCTACTAAATCCCAACAAGATCGGACAAATAGAAAGGTGGTACTGGCTGATTAAATCTTTAAAGCAATTAAAGTGCCTAAAAGCATGCAATAAAAAAAAGTTAAATTTATTTAGGTAAGTAACGGGTATCCTATAGTCGGGAGCTCGACTATAGCCTTTCCCACTTGTTATTATTTACATTTTGGACTGCAAGGAGTGTCGAAAGCGAGTCGGTGCAGATGATATGTTTTGTTCTTTTTGTAGCGCTTGCCAACTCCACTGCGGCCAGGATCGCCTCCGCCTCTGCTGTAAAGATAGACGTGTAGGGGGGTGTTATAGCCAATTTTAAAATTTCGTTATCTTCACTGACAACGCTAAAGGCTGTAGAGTTATCTGTCTTTGAACCGTCTGTAAATAGGAATTTCCACGTAGGGTAGTTTGATCGGATGCTATTGAAGGTTGTTGTGTAGATTTCCTTGGGAGTTGAGTCCTTTTTATAATTTGCGAGTTGGAGTATCATTGATTTTTCGTTGAAATACCAAGGTGGAACCTTTTGTTTGTACCTTCGATGAGGAGTTATGAGTATGTTAAGCTCTGCAGATTTTTTGATGATGAGTTGGAGGCTTGATGGTATTCGGAGTTCTCTTTTTCTCTTGATTTGGTTAATGAGCGCTCTGTGCATTGATGCCGATGCTCCAATCAAATCTGGTACCCAGATCGGGTAGTCCTGCTTCTGCGAGGATGTTGGCTATAGGAGTGGTCCGGAAAGCATCTAGGGAGAGCCTTATGGATGAGTGATAGGGGGTGGAAAGCCTGTTTATATTGCTTTTGTTTGTTTTACCGTATATACAGAGGCCGTATTCTATTTTTGACAGTATTATTGCTTTTGTGATGTTAATGAGAGAGGATGTGTTACATTTAAGATTTTTGCTACTTAGACATTTAAGAATGTTTAGTCTAGTGTTTAGTGATTTTATTAATGTTTTTATATGTTCATTCCATGAATGTTTTTGATCAAAAATTAGTCCTAGTATTTTTAGGTGTTCTGTCTTGGGTATAATTTTATCGTTTACTATAATGTCAATATTTGTACAATTGTGTTTCTTACATATATGTAAATGTGATGATTTTTCGCTCGATATTTTTGTGCCACTAAAATTGCACCATTGATTTATTTTTATAAACAAATTATTAATTTCAGTATCATAGCCTATTTTGGGATTAAAGATAAGACAGAGATCATCTGCGTACATAGTATGCGTAAAGAATTTGTTTTGATTAATAATATGACTTAATTTGTTAAAAGCTATTAAAAATAGTGTCACTGATAAAGGAGATCCTTGCGGAATACCATTATCTTATAAAAAAAACCTCTTTACGAGGTAAAAGTCTAGTGACGAAAACATTTTAATGCACCAAAATTTCTGATATCCAATTTTGTGACGAATAATAATAAGTTTTACTTAAAAATTACTACAAAAAAATTTTTTTGTAACTCGGCACTGCGCAAAAAATATATATTTATTAGGTATGAAGAAATAAGCGCAATGTGCCGAGTGACAAAAAAATTTTTTTGTAGTAATTTTTAAGTAAAACTTATTATTATTCGTCACAAAATTGGATATCAGAAATTTTGGTGCATTAAAATGTTTTCGTCACTAGACTTTTACCTCGTAAAGAGGTTTTTTTTATAAGATATCAGAAATTTTGGAGTAAGATATCAAAAGTTTTGAAAATTGCAATATATTTTGACGGTACAATTTTGTCAAAATCTAACAGAACTCTCAAGCTCTGGCTGCTACGACACGTTGTTGCTGCTGTCCTATTCCAATTCTAAGCAAAACGTATATATTCTGTTAACAGGTAATATCTTCCAAACACATCGAAATTTTACAAACTACAATATATTGAAAATTAGAAAAAATCATTACTTGCGTTTTCACAAAAATCGCCTTAATGTGGGAAAAAATACCTTATTTCACCTGTTGCTGTTTACCTTTTATCTTAAAAAAACACTAAAGGTATTCCTAAGAGCCCTTTAAAATACCTTTTCAACGATATATATATCACATCTGTAGCTTTTATCGTTTGGATGATATTGGGGTTCCAATTTTAGCGGTTTTTAGTGATTTCCCGCTAAACTAGCTATTTTTCGAAAAAGTCGAAAAATAAAGTTTCTATATTTTTGATTATAAAATGATTTATCTGCCGCAAAAAGAATTGACCACTTGCAAGCAGTATCTTTCCACATGCACTGCAAGCAGTGTACATACTGCATATGTACATGCAGTAGTGTAAAGGTGTGAGGTATATTCAGTTAATAGGTAATATCTTGCCCAAACGAATTTTGACAGATATGTGTTATATGTCAAAAAACGCGTAATTGAATTCTCTACAACATGCAGTATATTTAAAAGTGTTTTGATGTGTAGATTTTTCTTAAATCGCCAAAATGTGGAAATAAATACCTTATTTCACCTGTAGCTGTTTACCTTTTTACTTAAAAAAAAAACTTTGAAGGTATGCCTAAAAGCCCTTCAAAACACATTTCCAACGACATATAGAACAGATCTGTAGCTCCTATCGTTTGGATGCTATGGGGGTTTAAATTTTAGCGGTTTTTAGCGATTTCCCGCTAAACTAGCGATTTTTCGAAAAAGTCGTAGAACAAACGTTTCTAGATTTTTTATCGGGAACAAGTCCTCATTCAAACTTTTAAGCTAAATCAACGCTTTGATCTATACAAACAAACAAACAGACAAACAAACAGACTGACTTTTCATCTCGTTTTGAAAAGGGCACCAAAAATTTCGAAATTAATTATCTTCTGAACCAGTGGTCGGATTTTGATGATCAAGGTGTCATTCGACGCGTATTTTTGATAAGTATAGTGAAAAATTATAAAAAAAATCTAAAAGGCTCCAACGGCCCCATTTGCTCCAATCATTTAAATTTTGTCCCTCCCACTTACACCTGTTTATCTCACGAACCATGTAAGTTTTCAAAAGTCTTAGTATGCACATTTTTAAGTTAGATTGATACCTTTCGATCGGTATATAATTCGACCCGATCGGACAGTCATAGCAAATTTTCCATTCTTCCTGTGTATATATGCTAGTCGCTTTCGCACCCTTCGTGCTGCTTTCGTCACTATCGCGGACTGCCGTCCGCAGTGATGTAGTTTCTCTTCTCTTGATAGTATGTTGTTGACTTTTACTCGGAGTCTTCTATTACTAAGGTAACTGCGAATGTAGTTGATGATTTTTGGTCCGAATTTCCATTCATGTAGTTGTTGTATAATGCAGTGAATTCCTATTCTATCAAAAGCTTTTTCCATATCAATGGAAAGTATAGATACATGATTTTTTGTCGAGAGTTTGTTGCATATGTGGTTATCTATTATAAGGAGAGGATCTATTGTGCATTTGCATGATTTATAAGCGTACTGATTTCCGGATAGCATGTTTTCTTGATTGAGAAACCACATAATTCTTTTCGATACTATTTTTTCTAAGGTTTTGGATATGCAGGGGAGTAGTGATATTGGACGGTATCCATTTAAAGAATTTTTAGGTTTATTGGGCTTATTGATAGGGATTATTGTTGCGATTTTCCATTGTTGTGGAATGATGCCGGTGTCTAATATTTTATTATAAAGTTCTAAGAGTTTCTTAATGCCAATAGGCGGAAGCTTTTTCAAGATATCGTAGGGTATGTTATCAAAACCAGGTGTGGATCCTTTCAAGCTACTAAGGCAGGATTGGAGTTCGATTGACGTGATGGGAGTTTCTATAAGTTTTGCTTTGGACTTCGGAATATATGTTAAGGGTGTGTGGGCTATGTGATGCTGTTTATTCCGTTTAAAGGAATTAGAGAAGTTTGAATCATTTGAGTAATCAGACCAGACCCTGCAAAATGCATTGGCGATTTCTTCAGAATCGCAGGAGTTACCTGTCTCGGTTTCTATTGCATGGATGTATGTGTTTTTCTTGACCCCTGTAATGACGTGAACTTTGTCCCAAAGTGTTTTTGTAGTTGAACTCGGGTTGATGTCGCTGGTGAAGTTAGTAAAAGATGTTCTTTGGGCTTGCTTTGCTTCGTACTTAAACTTAGCATTAGCTTTCTTGTATCTTAGCATATTTTCTGTGCTTAAATGTTTCCTGAGATTATTTAAACATTTTACTTTTTCCTTTTTTAAGTTTTCTAATTCTCTGTTCCACCAGTATGTTGTCTTTTTTGCTGTCTTATTGGGATTTGTAGTTGGTATGGCGTCGTTTGCGCTTGCCTTAATTATCTTAAGGAGTTTAGCAGCTGCTTGGTTTATGTTTTTTGTAATATTAATTTCTGGTGACTGTTCGTTGATGTTTTTTTGGAATTTTTCCCAGTCGGCTAAGTGAAGTTTGTATTTATGTGCTTTGAAACCTTTGTTAGATGGTGCTTTAGGAAAGAGATGAATAATTATGGGAAAGTGATCGCTTCCGTATAGATCTTCGCAAGTAAGCCAAGATGCGTTAAGGTTAAGTGGTGGTGAGCATAAAGATATATCTACGTTTGTAAAAGTGTTATGAGTTGTGTAGTGTGTGTGATTTCCATTGTTGAGTACTATGAGACCACTGTTCTGTATAAAGTTAGCAACTAAATTGCCCCTTTGATTGTTTGAAAAGATCCCCAAAGCGAATGCCAGGCGTTGAAGTCTCCTAGCATAAGTACTGGCTTGTTGAAATTGTTGACAAGATCATGGAGCTCCTGCTCAACGAACTTGTCCGTTGGCGAGATGTAGACACTTAGGATTATAAAAGGAATTTCAGTTTGGATTTCTGCAGCGATGGCAAGAATGTTGGAGTTTACATTCAGTCTTTTATGCTCAATGGATTTTTCTATGAGGAGTGCAACTCCTCTGCTGGCTTTTGTGTGTAGGGTGTTTATGTCGTTTTCTTGGTATAGTGCATATTGTTTTGGAATGTAAAATGATGTGTTGTTGGCTAAGAGATGAGTTTCTTGTAGTGCTATGATCTTTGGCTTGTACCTATTTAGTAAGAGGGAAAGATTGTGATATTTGTCTATGTATCCGTTAATGTTCCATTGTATTAGTTTAAATGTCATAGTTGTGAAGAAAAGAGAAATAGTAATTTGATTTTTTTATATTTTTTTTTGTGTGTATTGTCTCTCTTCTTTCTTTTCTTCTAACATCACGATGACGTTCTTATAATGCAACGGGTCATTATAAGCGATCGCGGTTGTTGAGAAAGAGAGTGAATAGAGGCTGATAGGTATATTTTGTGTTCAAAGGTCAATTTCTTCAACGATATCGCTGTATGTATCAGAGAGAATTGGATCATCTTGGTTAATTGCTTTACTTATTTGTTCTTCGAATTCTATGTCTGTGTCCATTTCTGAGTCGCTAGTTATTGTCGTTTGTTCATGTGTCGAGTGGTTTACTGTTTTTGAGGTGGACGGTCTTCTTACGTTTAAGTTTCTCTTTTGAGTTGTTTTTGAGTGATTTGTCGTTTCAAGGGTAAATTTTTCTGCTAATGTGTTCTTTTTTTTATCTGCTATATCTTTGTTTGAGTGCTTCATTGGTTTTATGTTATTTTCTTTAGTGGGCTTAGGTGGCTGTGTAGCTGTAGCTTCTGAATAAGTTTGTCTATTATTTGGAGGAGTTGTTGTTTGTTGTTTGTAGAATTTTGTTTTGGCTTCGTACATCGTGCATTTTTCTTTGGTTTTGAATTTTGGGCTCTCTTGTGCTTCTTTGTATTTTGGGCAGTCTTTGCTACTGGCAGCATGCTCGCCGGCGCAGTTAACGCACTCATTTCTTGAGCACGGAGTTGGTTCGTGGAGTGGGAAACCACATGGACAAATAGTTTTGTCTTTGCAAAATTTGGCGGTATGACCAATGAGTTGGCAATTTTTGCATCTCATAGGATTTGGGATGTAATCCTTGACGCGGGCAGTGTGCCATGAAATTTGTATTTTTGATGGGAGATTATACCGGTCAAGTGTTAGTTGTACCACACCAGTCGGCGTAGCACAGTGGTTGGGCTTGTACGGAGCGGCGGCCAAAAATACTTCTAGTGGGCTTATCGTTATGAAATTTTTACCAAAAATCTAGAAAAATATCCTTAATATATAACGAAAAAATTGGCCAAATTGTACGACTTTATCCTATAGTTCCCATACGAACTGTCGGGACAAATTTTGATAACTTTGGCATTTTCTAAGATAAATGATTAAATTTAAATATTTGGTCACCTTATGAGGAGATTAGCGGAATTTTGAGCCCCAGATCGGAGTTTTGGAGCATAAAACTAAATTTCTGTGGCGCCATCATATTCAAAAGTCTTTGCGCATATATAAAGCTAGCGTCCAAAAATACTTACAGTAGAGACTTCAATTTGATTTAATTTTCTTATATCTATATAGCTGAAATAATAAGTAAGAAAAAATGGACGTAGTTTTACTATAATATATATTATTCAAAATAAAAAAATAAAAAAGAACAAACAAAAAATTAGGGAAACTAAAATTCTTTACAGCTAAAAAATTAAAAAAGAAAACATAAAGTCTTTTACTAATTATTTTAATCATCTAATAACAAACTTAATGCAGTACTTGACAATTTTGTTTTTTGAGTGCAAGGCAATTTTCTTTGACCAGTGATAAAGGGATCTGAGCTTAAAAGTAGTCTATTTATTAAATCGGTATTTGTAGCTACACGGGATATTTTCCGTGTGTGATGCTCTCTAAACTTTTTGATATCCTTGTTTTTAGATTCTGCAGCTTCTTCAGATAACTCTCCTATCGAAACAAGCGCATAACTTATTATCTCAGGAGCATGAACTAAAACTTTGTGGACAGATGGTGGAAGGTAGTACCATGGGTACAATTTAATTATATCCTTTGCGGTGTTAAGTGCATAATTTCCAAACTTTTCAACATTAATTTTATAACCCGATGCCATGCATTGCAGTAATGTTGAACACCTGATTAAAACATTTTCATCCAGCCCCGTAATTTCAGCGGACAATTTCGTATTGCCAAAAAATCTTCTGGCAGTATTACCGTCATTTGAAGTTCCACTTCCTCCACTTCTCGATTTGTCAACTATTAGTCCCATTTTTGCACGGAAGTCTGCTTGAATTTGTTTTTTTCTATGCATAAGGGCTTGTTTTCCTTCTGGGGCACAGATTCGCCATTTTTTAAGATCCAATCTGTATGACAGATGTAAAAAATATTCAAAAAACCGAATATATGAGTGTAACGGAGACAACCCAAACTCATAACGTGCTTCGTGAACCTTTTTTTTCAAGCATTTTTCCAAATCGTTCATTTCTGTTGGCTTCGCGTCACAAATGTAGCACTTACAAGAAGATGTTTGACTTAGGGCACTACAGATTTTTCCATCAACCATTGTCAATTGCAAACTATGTTGAATTTGAATGTGTTTGCTTGAAATTGCACATATTGTGGGCTTTAGTAGTCTAATTTTTTCCTTGAAGTATTTCTCTTCACTTAAGGACAATTGAGTTGTTTCTTTTTTGAATTGGAACCTTATCGGTCTGCAATAACGTGTGGAAGACGTTTGGGGGTTTTTCCAAATTATTTTGTGGTTTTTGGGGTCATTCTCTTGGGTTATTAGTTGCAGTGGAACATAGGAAGTCACAAATAAACTGGAATCGTCAATGTTATTATTCACTGCTTTCTGTTTGTATTCGGAATGTCCTGTACTGCCGTCAAATCCCCACTTTCCAATTAAAATTAAGTTGCAAACATTGTCATTAGCAAGAACATCACCTTGAAGTTTTAAAATTCGGGACGCAGTGTGATCCACCAAGTTCTGCAGCTCAACTTCAGCTTGTGATTCACTGACACTGATTTTTTCTGGATAACATAATGTTTTAGCTACCAGAAGTTTTTCGTAGCTTGGTAATAAATGACTGGAAGTTTTACTATTTATAAAACTACGAATAAGCAAATACTGATGTTTACTCATATTTGTCTCAACGAAAAGGGCCAAAACTTCATCGACATCAACCTCGGAAAGCATAGGATGTGATGAGTTGCTTGAGCGTAAGACAGAACCTATAGATTCGTCGGATTTTGACAGCTCTGCGATTCTTCGACGTTTTGTCCTTTTAGAAGACTCCATAAAATCTTTTTTTGGCCTTCCACGATCAGCAATCTTTGATGTTGGTTGAGACATCTTCTGGTCACAGCTTAATAAAATTGTTTCCTTTCCGTTCAGCCATTCAGATTGATATTGCACAACTGCAGATTTTTTGCGCTTGTAATTTTTCCAAAAAGTAACAATTCTATGACAGATGTACCCAATACGCTTTGATAAATCGCTTAAATCGGAAATGTAGCCATTGTTTTCAATATTCTCCTTTACAGCTTCAATAATTTTTTTCAATTTTTCAGCGTTGGTTCCATTTTCTGTGCACCATAGTTCAAAAATATATAGGCGTGCAAATACACACTTATAGGAAGCGCCTACCAAAATCAAAACCGAAGAGAAAAGCAAACCAAATGGAAGTTATTAGTTAATAAATAAACAGTTTTGCAAAGTTATACAAACCACTAGAGACGAAGACAGGACAACAACTCAACAGCACAATAGGCAACAAATATCTACTTTGTTGGGCAAAACTTACCTTGGAAAACGTAAGACTGCTTTAGCTTTTTTATGATTATACCCACATCTGCAAATTTCTGCAGCTAATTTTAACACATTGCTACCTTAAAACTAAGACAAATACAGTGACATACAAACCAATTGTGAAATTTTGTAGCATCACAACTAAAACTTTAAATAAACATAAAAAAGACGTTCACAAAATAGACATAAAAAGTTATTTCCATTAAATTAACATCACAAGAACAATTTCACATATAAACTGATTATTAATATGTATATTTAAAGTAGATACCTTCAACTTCAAAATTCATTTTAAATTATTAATTTTGGGACACTCTGCCAAAAATTACAATATTTTAAAATGAAATTTTGCTTTCACAAAAAGCATACTAGGCGCAGCAGGGTTGCAAAAATGAACACGTGCTCATGCTTTCAATGCTAATTTTGGTTTTTCCCGTTAGGGTTCCAGAAAAAACTGGGTTGCCATTAAGAAGGTTGGACATTTTACAGTCAATTTGCTTACATTTCGTTTAAATATTTTGTGACTGTTTTTTTGATTTTTGGCCTATGGACGCAACCACTGTGCGTAGCTTTGCCGTCTATTTGGCGTGAGTATTTATAGACGTCTACTACTCCCTGTGTCTTTAGCTCATGCACAATTTCTTCGTTGGGAACGTGATTGAGGTAAGGCGCATATACAGTGCCTTTGCAGTGGTTAAGATTTTCATGATATTGCGTTTTGATTTTGCAGATGCCATGGAGCTCTTTTGCAGCAATGAATTTGTCGGCAATGGTTGTGCTTTCAACAAATATTAGAAGTTTGCCATCACGCATTTCACTTATTTTCAAAACCTTATTGTTTATTAGCTTAATTGCTCGTTCGACAGCGAAACAAGAAAAAGAGGAGAGAGGCTTTTGGGGGTCTACGGCTGACATTATGATGAATTTTGGATTAGGCAGATTGATTTCCGGGAGTTCTGGGAAGGCTTCCGAGAGGGGGATTGGTCTCTTCCTTTTGCTTTTGGGGCTATCGCTAAGTATTGTGTAGCGATTTGCCCCAGGGCTTTTTTGCCCAGTGGGCATGATTCGTCTAGATGACTTACTCTTGTTGTTGAGTTGTGCTCGTTTTGACAAACAAGAAAGTAAAGAAGATTTGGCGCTTGAAAGTTAGATAAGCTTTGAACTAAACTGCGATTGACTGCGAAAGAACACGACCGATCGATGCGAGGTTTAGTCGACGACTGTTATATTATTTTATTTTTTATCAGTGTTTGCTTTTGCATGGTAAGTATGGGGTCTCCGATAACACTAGTTTACAAAATTAAAACTTTTTTTTGCAAAGTGAACCAAAGTATTTTTTTCTTATGGACATTGGCCTGCTAAACACGAAAATGGCACTTAATATTTTTTTTATGGAAGCGTTTTCGAAATATTCGAATTTTTTCGAATTTTCGAGGCTTCTCCAACACTTTGAGTATATTTCCATTTGTACTTATCCGATTTGGCCAAGCAAGCACTTAAATTAAAGGTGAGTTAATTATCTTGAACTTTCTTTTATAAAGTATTAAGATCGGCTCAGCAGTTCAGGTGCTAGCGATTTTAGAAAGTTCGAAAATGGTAGTTTTTTGTGATTTTTTCAGTTTGAAAGCTAAAATATTGTCCTGGAAAAAATAGAAATCACAAAGATAAAATTTTTCTGAAACATTTAACGTAAAGCTTAATCTGTTCCAAAAAAAATAAAGTATTGTTCATTAAAATCCAATGACAGATGGCGAAGTAATATATACTTAAATGTTTTTAGATTGTCACGTTTTTCCTTTATTTATGTTAACAGCTATGTTAACAGCTCTGTTAACCTGCCGACTCCCTTGCACATTGCAAGTGCCTTATGCGGAAACCGCTTAAAATAAGATTACTCACTTTTGCATTACTTCGCCATCTATCGATGGATTTTAATGAACAATACTTTATTTTCTTCGGAACAGTTTAAGCTTTACGTTAAATCTATAAAAATAATTTTATTTTTGTGATTTCTATTTTTTCCAGGACGATATGTTAGGTTTCGAACTAAAAAAATCGCAAAAAACGCCCATTTTCGAACTTATTAAAATCGCTAGCACCTGAACTGCTGAACCGATCATAATACTTTATAAAAGAAAGTTCAAGATAATTAACTCACCTTTGATTTAAGTCCTTGTTCTGTCAAATCGGATCTGTAGAAATGGAAATATACTTAAAAGTGTTGAAGTAGCCTCGAAAATTCGAAAAAACTCGAATATTTCGAAAACGCTTCCATGAAAAAAATTTTAAGTGCCATTTTCGTGTTTAGCAGGCCAATGTCCATAAGAAAAAAATACTTTGGTTCACTTTGCATTTTGGCTGTAAACTAGTGTAATCGGGGCATATTAACGTTGAACTATTTATAAAACAAGTGGGAAAGGCTATAGTCGAGCTCCCGACTATAGGATACCCGTTACTTACATAAATAAATTAACATTTTTTTATTGCATGCTTTTAGGCACTTTAATTGCTTTAAAGATTTAATCAGCCAGTACCACCTTTCTATTTGTCCGATCTTGTTGGGATTTATTGGGATGATAGGTAATAACAGTAGCTAACGTTCACCGTTTAAAAAACCTAATATCTTAAAAACTGTGTGTGTGGTGGATGTTCGCGATTTACGGAGGCGGAAAGGGGCGTGACAAAATATTGAAACAATTTGCGTGGGGTTTATTTGGTTGCTCTAGCTCTTATAGTCTGAGATCTAGGTCCTCACACGGACGGACGGACAGACGGACATGGCTATATCAACTCGGCCGTTGATGCTGACCAAGAATATATACACTTTATAGGGTCGGAGATGCTTCCTTCTCCCTGTTACATACATTGAAACGAATACAATATACCCTTTTACTTTTTTTTAATAAGTAACGGGTATAATTATAATATAATACAATTAAATAATTATTTTAAATGTCGGGATAAATCAGACAGATCTAATTTTTCTATTTATACTGAAGTTTTGCTTAAAGTCGCGCGCGATTCCTACTACTGTGGGCAAAAAGTAAGGTGAATTTTCAATTGAAACTTAGCGGGATTAAAATTTCGCGTTAGTTATTTTTTTTCATTAGTTGGCAGCACTGTTAATAAGATAACAAATTTAATGTAAACGTCATTATCAGTAATATATTTATGATTAGTTTTGTACGACGCCAAATGTGCATTTGTCGATTTTGGTGCCAAAAACGCTCAATTTCATGAAAAAAAGACCCGCGTGGAGGTGTGTGAAACAATGTTTTCTGACTATCAGGATAAGATAAAACGCATTATTCCGGGCGATGAGACTTGGATCTACGCCAACGATATGGAAACTACCGAACAATCGAGCGAATATCGACTAAAGGTGAGCCGAGACCGAAAAATCGCGCAAAAGTCGCCCAAAAATCAAGGTCATGATGACAGTTTTTTTCGATTTTTGTGGTGTGGTGCGCTATGAATTCCTTCCACCTCGCCAAACTGTTAAAAAGGAAAACTTGAGCTTAATGCGTCGTTTACGTGAAGCAATTCGTCTAAAAAGACCAGAATTATGCGCCAACAACTCTTGGTTTTTGCATCACGATAATGAACCGTCTCAAACTGCACTCGTTCTTCGTGACCATTTCGCCAAAAATTCAACGCATATCGTTCCGCAACCACCGTATTTGCCGGATTTGGCTCCGTGTGACTTTTGGCTATACCCGAAACTCAAGAGACCACTCCAAGGAACGCGTTTCGAGTCGATTGAGGAGATAAAAGCTGAATCAAAGAAGGTGCTGATGGCTATACCGGAAAGGGACTTTTTGGCATGTTTTGAGGGTTGGAAAAAACGTTGGCATAAGTGTATTTCATCGAGAGGGGATTACTTTGAAGGGGATGAAATTGATTTACAGGAATATGTAAAGATTTTTTGTGTGTAATTTATTTGCAGGCCAGTGTGTGCTGTAATTTGTGTTGTTGCTATTTTGCTAGGTTGATCTGGCCAGTGTGTCTCAATATAAAATTAAAAAAACATTTTAATTTTCAATTTTCCTCCTACTTGTTTCGATGGTCTTTGCCATCTTCATCAGGGAGTCTGATTTTATTGTTGGAAAAAACACAAAGGGTTACATTTCATTTAGGGCTGATACAAAGAACAGCTAATCTCACAATCACACAGTTCGCGGACGTGTCAAACCTAGTACCGCATATTACATTCTCCGAAACGGCCATTCTGACATTCACACGTCCTCGTGTCTACAGAAAACTCATTTCTTTGTCTGATTTCCTTTATTATAATTTAAATTCAACTTCTTAGATCATAAACACAATCTCTACTTTCACATCCTCTTCATAAATTATTTATAACAAAATATTTATCCGTTTTTGATTAGATCGACCAAATTTCATTGCGTTATTTAAACTGTCTTATATCAACTCTTAAATCAAGGTACACAACCATGATATCAAATTCAATCTTCTTTTCTTAACCTTTTTTTATCAACTACTTTATTTCATTCGATGCCCCGCACGCCATGTCAATTGAAAACTTGCACTTGTGTGTAGTGATCATATACCTTATCTAACGTTTTTTCCCACCCCAAATGATAGCCTCATGCACTTGGTTTATTACAGACCAGCGGAAAGATCGAGCAACAACCGGCAAACAACGTGTTTTAGAGTGTCTTTGAATTTTTCTGTATAAAACATTCGATCTCAGTTCATATGTTGCAACTAAAGCCAATGGCAAATCATCAATAGTCAGTTTTGTAATTATTTCTGTAATTTCCAGGTCTCTTTGTTGTTCCACGTGTAACCAATTTTCGGATATTTCTGTCAAGTCAATTCGCTTCTCTTGCGCCTTATTTTGGACAAAGTTATTTTGTTGACGAATTGGGTTTCTTGACAAAAAATCTACATGTGCCATTTGCTTTCCTTCTCTGTATTGGATTTCAAAATCAAACGTTTGAAGAAACTCCCACCAACGGTAAACTCTAGGTGATAGCTCGATTTTAGTTCACGACGACTTTAGAGAATTACAATCAGTGAATATAACGAATTTTCTTCCGTGAAGGTAATGACGAAAATGTTTTACGGCATTTAAAACTGCCAAGGTTTTTAATTCATATGAAGTATACCTTGACTCACAAGAACTGGTCGTTTTGCTATAATATTCGATGACATGGGGTTTGTTGTCTATTCTGTGCAACAGAATGGCTCCATAACAGATAGAGCTGGCGTCAGTATGCAACTCAATTGAATACTGGGGGTCAAAAATGGTCAACACCGGTTTGTTTGTAAGTATGTGGATAATTCTCTTGCGAACCTCTTCATGTTCTGCTTTCCATTCGAAACTATTTCTCTCCGATGTAAGAAAATACAAAGGCTTCATCATCTGTGAAAAGCCCGAAACGAACTGACCGATATATGATGCTAACCCAATAAATTGAGGTAAAGTCGCAACTGATCTTGGAGGTGGCAACGCAGCCAACGACTCAATTTTGTTTGCATTAGGTCGTATTTCTCCCGCCTGTACCTCGTAGCCAAGATATCGCAAATCCAGCATTTACCAACACTTCTTACACGAGTTGTAACCTGTCAAATGCTTCTTCTTTAGTCGACGCAACAATCAATATGTCGTCCATATAAACGATTACAAATGAATGTGCGAGATTTCCCAATGCTTTCATTACAGCTCTTTGGAACACTGATGGTGCGTTCTTTAAACCGAACGGCATTGACAGAAACTCATACTGCCCATCAGGGGTAACGAAGGCAGTATATTCAATTGATTCTGGGTGCATTGGGATCTAGTAATATCCACTAGCCATGTCCAGAGAGGTAAAGTATTTCGCACCACGCAACCTAGCAATTTGGTTAGATATTAAAGGCAACGGAAACTTATCGGCCACTGTATTGCCATTTAACTCTCGGTAATCGACACAAAGCCTTGCAGACCCATTCTTTTTCTTTACTATGAACGCCGGGCTAGCAAACGGTAAGCTACTTGGTCTAATGACTTTAGATTCTATTAGTTCGTTGATCTTAGCAAGTACTATCTCTCTCTCACTTGGGCTTAATCTATACGGTCGTCTCTGTACAGTTTTAGTCGGTTCAAGCAGTCGAATACACATTTCACCAGTACCCACACGAGTTTGCCGAGTGCCTTCAATGAAATACGTTGAGTACTTTTTCAACAATGATATTAATTTTACTCTTTCATCAGCAATAACTTCTGTTTCTAAATTATCGAAATTAGCTGGCTCCGACAAGTTACATGCGTTAACAATTTTTGATCGCACAAATTTAAAGCCATCATAAGAAATTTCTGCCGTAAACCCTTGAGCCAATACTTCTCTACCGATAACAATATTATTTTTCATGCAATCATCCGGAACTACGTGGAACAAGATTTCTAAACAATTGCCATCAATAATGGCGTTACTTTCAATTTGAACTGTACTGTAAATATTGGCATTACCTATACCTTTTAAGGAAATTACATTATTTGTTCTCTTACCAACTATCTTATTGGAAATACTTTGAGATTGGAAACTTCACACCTTGTATCATCATAAAAGACTTAGGTTCATCCACGACGCATAGTTCTACCCTCTTTTCTGATCTGGATCCTGTTCCTCCAGTCGACACATTTTTGGGGCAGTTAGGGGCGATGTGGCCCGTCTCACGACAACGGTAACATGTCACTTTCGGCTTTCCTTGCGACAGATGTTGGTCATATTTTCCTTGATGAAAAGGCTGTCCGGAACGACGTTCTCCTCCAGCTGGTGAACTTTTGTACCCTTTTCCGGCTCTGCAGTCCACCCTTTTACGGCCCAGTTTGCCACAAAGATAGCACTTGACCTCCATTGCTTTGGCACGCTTGGTTTCCGGTTCCCAATTTGGTGTATTGCTTTGGCTTTTCAGTAAGTTAAAAACTTGTTGTTCCGATTGCAAGTCACGTCCATTCCTTATGTTCGACGTGTATGAAGTTCTCTGCAAACGTCGATCGAAATATGCCATGTGTCCTAGCACAAACGCCACGGCAAATCAATAAATCTAATTATATTTCTCTAAGAAATTTATAGTTTTTTTAAAGAAATAACTGACGAAATGAACGATTTAGTTTCATGATTGACTGAATAAGTTCATTCGTTCATCCTAATGACCCGTTCATTTCAACTTTTTGAGACACAACGACATCCAAGTGTAATTTGCATTCATTGTCAACAACAAACCTAATTCTGAACTGATGAAAAAATCAGCCAATTCGAAAAAATAAGTGCCATTGCGCCAACAGGACAAAATAGAACCAGTTTTGGCGCAAAAACGCCAATTGTGGCAACCGTGCGCACACACACACAACAGTGGAATGTGCAGAGAGCAGCCTAGCATCGAAAGTAGGCCAATGCAGCCGGACAGCAACGAGAGAGCGAGCCGGCGCCTGATCGACGGAGAGCGCTGCCTCTGCCAGCAGCAACAAGAGAGCAAGCCGGCGTTTGGGTGATAGAGAGCGCTGCCTCTGCCAGCGGCGACAGCGGCACGCGTACGAAACAGCCGGCCTATGACAAGCAGCGGCGTGGTAGTGAGCATCAGTGTTGCCAATTTGTCCTTTTTGCGGATAGATTTGTCCGTTTTGAAACTGCGATTTCCGGAAAAATTTATAATCGTCCCCTATCCGGAAAAAATGCCTTTTTAATTCAATTTTATCCTTTTTTTCATCGTTTTTTATTTGTCTCATTTACAACTAAGTGGCATCGCTTTCATATTGATTTATCGGCATCGGTTAGCTTTTCTGAAAGCAATGCAACCCTGTTTTAATTGTGTGTATTCGAAATCGGACGCATGATGCGTCACGCATCGAATTGCCAAAAGAGGTATATAAGCAAAAGTTTCGCGAGTCTTGGTTATTAGAACCAAATTTAAAGAATTGGATTTACCGAGATCCCAGGGATCCCGATAAGGCATATTGCAAATACTGCAAATGCAGCTTAAATGCGAAAATTGATCAGGCGCCCGCTCACGGTACTACAAAAAAACACATACAAAATGCAGCGCCCTACGCACAGGTGAACAAAATAACGTTTAAGACAGTTTCAACACCTGCAACTCATCGTCAGGAGGCGGCACTTGCAATGTTTTGTGCCCAACATAGAGCAACCAATCCTGTTGTACACATGAGCGATCTATGCAGTTTGCATTTTTGCGCCAAAGATATTAAATTGCAGAGGACCAAATGCACTAGCATGATAAAATACGTTTTGGCCCCTCACTTTGACGAGGAGTTAAGGAAAGATATTGGAGACAGCAAATTCAGTTTGTTAATTGATGAGTCGACCGATATTTCTATAAATAAAGTTCTGGGTAAGAAACATCTCTTACACTTAATCAATGTTAGTTATTTATTTTACATTTTAGGTGTCGCCATAGTATTTTACAACAATCAACGATTGGATATTACATCAACCTTGTTGTCGTTGATAGAAATTGAAAGTGGAGATGCGATTACAATTTCCAATTGTGTGGTAGCGGAATTAAATAAACGCAAAATCCCAATTAAAAACATGGTCGGAATTGGAACCGACATTGCAAATGTCATGGTGGGTAAAAACAAAAGTGTTTTTGTAGAGCTGAAAAAGTCCGTGCCTTCCTTAATTTTAATTAAGTGCGTCTGCCATTCGGTGCAATTGGCAGTGAATGCAGCTACTAAAAAGAGTTTGCCACAATCGCTAGAGTTTATCATAAGCGAAACCTACGCATGGTTTTCGAAGAGTTCGAGTAGACAGATCGCTTATAGAATGTTGTATCAGGCTATAAATAGTGATAAGGTAGAGTGAAATATGTTGTATTCTTTGTATTCGTACATATATGTTTTTTAACATTAGTTTGATTTGTTTCAGATTATTAATTTGTGTTTGTTTACATTCTAACAACGTACTAAAAGTAAATTGTGTCCTTATGCTTGTCCTAAGTATTTGTAAAATATATGTTACTCATTATATATGCATTTAAACTAATTTTGGGTTTTTTATATATTTTTTATCAAGGATCCCCTTAAGATTCCCAGAGTATGCGACACGCGGTGGCTCTCAATTGAGCATGCGGTCAAACGTATTCTAGACCAGTGGATCGAATTAAAGCTGCATTTCAATAACGTATGCGGAATGAAATACGAACAACTATTGTAATACAAATAAAAAATGTATTCCAAGTCCGACCAACTTAAATTTATTAAATGTTTTTGATTAGACTATAAGCTATTTTTACAAAAAATATTCATGACCAAACCGATCAGCCTTCCTTATATTTTCGGGTACCTTGCTCATAGCCTCCTGAATTCACTTTGTGTCCACTTTAGCAAGCTCTCTTTTGATTTTTAATATCAAACAGTCGATGTTTTTATGGCTTATATTCCTAACTCTAAACATTTCTTTTCAAATTTGACCAAAACTTTGCCATTGGCCTTAACTGAGGCACATTTGAAGGGTTTTGTAGCTTAGGCACAAACTCAGTGCTCAAGTGGTCAAGGGCCTTGAGAGTTGTTTTGGCCTAATACGCAGACGCTAAGTTGGTCAAAACACCGTGCTATCATTGGAATGATACTAATCAATAAATTTTTTAAACGCCGAAAGAAAATTGTCTTTTTAATTTTGCGCATTCACAGCCAATCTTGCCTTAAAAAATGCAGAATCACTGATTCCACGCTCGCTTATGGCCAGTCACAATAAAACCTTTGTTTTTGTTATTTGAGTGACTTTTTCAAGTGTTTAAGTATTAGAAAGTCTAAAGAAATATTTCGGAGTCCACTCATTGCCCTCCACTGGGAAATACGTCTCATCATTCATTATGCAAGCCTTTGAACAGCTTGCGGAAAACAAATTTCTAGAAAGCGCACGCAGCCGAAGTTTGATTGTCTCTCTCTGTACCTCTGTGACTTTATGAACGGTTTTTTTAGAACATATCATCACTCCGATGTCTTTAAAATACTTTTTCACAGTTTGGTCGCTCAGATTGTATTTTTAGGCAATCGCACGATTCGATGTAGCTGTGCAACCCACAATTTCAGCCCTTTATTTGGCTCCACCTTAAGGCTGCTAAAATGGACATTTTTTTCCGGATCTAGGGGGCTCTATCAATTTTTTTTCCATTCTGAATATCCGAAATTACTTTATAAGTAAATGTTTTCTTGAGGTCCCTAGCAGAAAAGTAATGAAAAATTTGATTTTTCGGCTGAGATGGGTTATTTGCGCAATATGTGCAAATCAATTTTCGACGCTCTACTGTGCTCAGGGACATTACCGCAACTGAGCATTATCTAGAAAGCTAATTTTTGTTGCTATACATGATAAAATAGTACCATTCATTATAGTGTGTTTTGTTTTGGGCTCTCGATTATTGGAACTTATTGGAAACATGTTCAATTTTGTTCGTATTTCATTCCGCATACGTTACCACAGCTTTGAATGAAAAGTGCCACAAAGCTTAAATTTTAAGTGACCTATACAGTGAGGTCAATTATCTTTACTTGCTGTTCCTAAAGCCCATTCTGGAAGTAATGCAGCGCATAAATAAAAACTTTCAGTCCAACACTTCCAACCCGACCAAACCATTAGGTGACTTAACCTATGGAATTAATTTCTTAAAAACAAAAATACTACCACCAGATTCCCAAATAAATATTTTGGAGGATGATTTTCAAGATGATATAAAAAGAGATTTATACCTGGGATACGAGTTTGAATCAAATTTAATGAAAATTAAAACAAATATTGACCAATTAACGGAGCTAAATATCCGCCAACATTGCACTGACTTTGTCGTCGAGCTCATTACTCAATTAAAACAAAGGTATAAGAATTGTTGTTACATAATATCTAAAAACCAAATCTAATATATTCATTTTCAGATGCCGGATAACTACCAAATTTTAAAGCAAATTGATGTATTTTCAGTAGAAAATATTTTACGGGCCAATAAACCGCCCATACTAAAGATATTGCAATTACTTTTAGATAATACTAATGATATTGAACAAGTTATATCACAGTATAACACAATTCACCTTGTCCAGTGGAGAAATCAAACGAACACAGTTTTGTTTTGGGCAGAAGTTAATGAATATCTGGACTCTGCAGGAAACAAGCCATTCAATATTTTGGCTTTATTTGCAATTAAGTTACTGTCATTGCCTTGGTCCAATGCCGAAGTTGAGCGAGTCTTTAGTCAAGTTAATTTGGTAAAGACCAAATTAAGAAATAGGAAATAGAAATATTAAAACGCTGAATTCGATTTTGGCAATTAGGTTGGTCTTAACTACTTAAAAATTAAATACATATATATATAATTAAATTAATTTATTTTCTTCTAGGTTCGGGCTACGTCGAAGTGGGACATGTTGCCATAGTTATCAAGTTCCTGATAGTTATCTAAAGTTAATCGGAACGAATGCATCATATGCATGCGAGACTGATGATGACAATGGCTCTCTCGATAATATTTTATGGGAACTAAATGAAAATATTGACATTCAGTAAAATATTATTATTGAAAATAATATTTTATTTAATAAAACAATATTTTATTATAAGAAAAATTGTTTGTCCTATTTTTTTGTCCTTTAAAAAAAAATCTGTCTGTTTTCTGTCTTTTTTTTTTGCTCCACCATCCTTTTATCGTGTACAGGCGTTGGCAACACTGGTGAGCATAAGTAGCGACGTCGGCAGAGATGTTGCCGAAAATAAGAGGCTTGGCATGCAATTAATTTTGGGCAGCCGGCTTCAGTCTTCGAGGTCCAAAGAAACGTAGCAGACGTGCGAAACGTAGCACAGAGAGTCAACACCGCGTGTGAAAACCCAAAGGCTAAAGAACAAAACCAGAGTAAAAAAAGAACGGAGAGAATCCACAGGAAACAACCAGCATCGAGGTGAGCGTGGTATCAAAACTGCAAATCCAGAGTGCGGCATAGGCAGCGGCTAGAATTTAACACACACATTCGCTTATATTTCAACATAACCATTTGTCAAAATACATACTTTGTACGCATCTATAATATTTTCACATTACACACAGACATTACCATTTTATTTGTACATAATTATTTCGTGTTACCCATTCTTCGCATTACGCCCATTGGTATCAAGATCTTTGCTTAGTGGCCAGCAACAAGGGGAAAGTGAAGTGGTGATCTGAATAAAGTGCCCACAAGTTCAATTCCAGTGTAGTTTTCCAGTTTCCCCTTTCACGGTTTCACCGGACGCGCAATAGGAGAATCTTGGTCACGGTCTCACCGGACGCACAATAGAAGAATCTTGGTCACGGTTTCACCGGACGCATAATAGGAGAATCTTGGTCACGGTTTCACCGGACGCACAATAGGAGAAGCTTGGATACGGTCTCACCGGACGCACAGCAGGAAAGCCTTGGTCACGGTTTCACCGGACGCCCATATGGACATCTTGGTCACGGTTTCACCGGACGCGCAATAGGAAAGCCTTGGTCACGGTTTCACCGAACGCCCATAGGAACATCTTGGTCACGGTTTCACCGGACGCGCAATAGGAAAACCCTGGTCACGGTTTCATCCGGACTGACAGTAGGAAATCTCGGACACGGTTCCACCGGACGCGCAATAAAGGGAACTTTTGTCACGGTATCACCGGACGCGCCACAGGAGAGCCTGGGTCACGGTCTCACCGGACGTGTGATAGGAGAATCTGGGTCACGGTCTCACCGGACGCACGATAGAATCATCTTGGTCACGGTTTCACCGGACGTGCGACAGAGGGATTCTTTGTCACGGTTTCACCGGACCCACCGCAGACAGATTCAGGGGCACAGTAGTATCAGACGTGGGCCACGTAGATCATTGCCACGGTTTCACCCGATCCAGCAAGTGACCATTCCCCATACTTTTCATTACGAGTCACGCACATATACCTCACTACCAGTAGCTCCAGCAACTTTCTAGAAATTTTCTGTAAGTGACCCTGGCTAGACTGAGACACACCCCAGCCGAGAGAAACATCCTTACAGTTTGTTTTTCCTCCAGTTGTTTTTGGCAATTGCAGCAGCGTAAATGTAATTCGTTTGGTCTATGTCTTCTTTGTGATTGATCGCAGTGTTTACTTTTTGCTGTATTCGCAAGCTCTCCAGCGTCAGTCTTGTTGGCTCTCTTCTTTCAATGTCAAGCACCTTGACGTCAACAAAGTCAGCTGTGTGGTCAGTGTCCGTTAGATGCTGTGCTAATGCTGTCGTTGTCTTTTTGTTCTTCGCGTCTCCTTTATGCTCTGTTACTCTTGTAGCGAGCGATCGTTTTGTTGTGTCAATGTAAACTTTATTGCACTCTTCTCATTCTTATCCATTGCACATGATTTCGTATTACATTGTTTTGCTTTTCTCTGTCAATTTTGTCTTTCGTGTTTGAAAACAAATTTCTTGTTGTTTTATGAGCTTTGTATACATATGTAATGTGATCTGTGCTGTCTTTTGGTAAAAGTTTTTCTAATGTAGCTCTGTTTGTAATGTTATTTATGTACGGGATGCTGACGTACTGCTTAATTAGTTTTTCTGGAGTTTTTGTTGTTACCAAGCTATGGATTTTTGTGTTATCAATTTTGTTTGTGACGTCACACAGTGGGGCCATTGGTCATTTTAATTTGCAAAAATCATAACTTTTGAACCAAATGAGAAATTTGAAAAATTTTAACGGCATATGATAGAAACTCTTCAACCTATGAAATAAGTGTTTAAGAAAAGTGCCACGCTCTCTGGATATTTACTCAGGGGCTATCAAAGTTGAAACTTGTAAAATTTGTGAAAAAATAAATTATATGGCACCTAAAACAAAATATTTTTTTAGTGTACCTCGGGACATTTCTGAACAAGAGAGTTATCGGGTACCAAAGTTAAAACAAATATCGACAGAGGCTAGTGTTTTTCAGGGCCGCAGGCTGAAAAACGCGGCAAAAATAATTTTTTGGGGTAAGCGTTCGAAAAAGTAATATAATATAATATATTCGATAGAGAATTCTTTAAGGATTAAAAATCCAATAAGATTTGTAGATCAAGAAAAAATTGTGGGTAGTACAACCTTTAAAGGTTGACCCATTTAAATTAAAAAAAAATATACTTGGAATATTTTTTAACTTTGGTAGACAATAGCTCTCTTGTTCAGAACTGTCCCGAGGTACACTAACTTAAAAACGCTTCAGAATTTATTTCTCTAAATAAATATATATGATTTTGTCATGTCCGGGTCCAACTATTTATGTAAAATCAAAAAAACTAAGGCATCCTCTCAAAAAAACACCCGGCTTAATTGCATAGTTCGTCTGATTGTTCCTATGGCAGCTATATGATATAGTCGTCCGATGTGGTCCAAATTTGGTCTGTATGTAAAAGACTATCCCAGATTCATAATATGTCAGATTGGTTCAAATCGGACTAGTATATCATATAGATGCAATAGGAATAAGGTCGATAAATGCAATTCTGATAATTTACACCGAAAAATACAAAATAATTTTTTCAACAAAATTAAAAAAAAAAATTTTTTTTAACTTTTTGAAAGTAATTTTTATACCCTGAGTGTATATTAAGTTTGTTCAAAAGTATGTAACAGAGAGAAGGAAGCATCTCCGACCCCATAAAGTATATATATTCTTGATCAGCATCAACAGCCGAGTCGATATAGCCATGTCCGTCTGTCCGTCTGTCTGTCGGTCCGTGTAAACGAAAGGATCTCAGAGATGGTAAGAGCTAGGACCAGCAAATTTGGAATGAAGACTACCTATAATGTCAGGCAGAACAAGTTTATGTTAAAATTTTGCCACGCCCACTGTGGTGGGCGTAATTCATCAAAAACTTTCATCACCTTTTATCTAGGGTTTTAAGTTAAAATTTTAAATTTTTTTTACACCAACGGGTGTAGGATCATGTCCAGAGACTAATCACCAACTTTCAACATTATTGGGCCATAAATAGTGAAGATAATAAGCTATAAAGATTGGCAGAATATATGTATATAAATAGAATTATTCGTCATTTAATTGATTTTACATTTACTCTGCCAGAATGGACATCGAGAATGTTAATCGAATTTGCCAGCATCAGTCTAAGAGGCGGAGTGGTCGAAGTGATAGGTGCTAGGCACGCGAAACGGGAGATCGGGGTTCGAGTCCCGGTCTGGTCGATGCAAACGATTTTAAGTTATTTAATATTTTTCGTTTATTTGAATTGTCAGTTTAATGGTAGAGACACGTGAGGGGCGTGGGTTCAATTCCTGAATAGGTCAACGAATTTTTTTCGTTTTTAAAAATATTTTTATTTTTAATAAATTTTTAAAATTTAAAGATAATGTATAAATTGCCGTGGCCTAGGCTCTGGGTATATTACTGTCGAGTGCACTTGACTGATCCACTTGTTAAATATGAAAACCTTAAAAACAAAACGAAAAAAATCAAAAATTTAAAAAAATATTTTGTTTTAGGTGCCATATAATTTATTTTTTTCACAAATTTTACAAATTTCAACTTTGATAGCCCCTGAGTAAGTATCTAGAGGGCGTGGCATTATCTCATTTGGTTCAAAAGTTATGATTTTTGCAAAGTAAAATGAGGGTAATTTTCTTATCCGTACAGCAATATGAAAAAAAAATAAAAAAAGTGGCTATTTTTAGATGAATTTAGGCGAAAGAATTTTTTGGCGCTCTCTTCAACTTTTTTTTTATTGAATTTTGAAATTTGTGTGAAAAATTCACTATTTACAGGTTTCTTTTGTCTTTTGCTCGGTTGCTTTGGGCTTTTCATGGTTGCTTTCGATATTTTCATGGTTGTTTTCGATAAAATGGAATGTTTTCCAACACTGCAATTTCTCTTTCATGTCTATTTTTTTGCACGTTTCTAACACTGTTTTTAATGGGATCGTGCAAAAATTTGTATTGGACTTAAATTGTGCAAAGTGAATTACTCGAGTTTTTACGCGCTCACAACATTATCAAAAGCGAACTGATCTGTCCCAAATGTGGAAGCTTCTGCTCTCTTGCAACCCGGGACGAGACAGTGTTTTTTTACCGCTGCCGTGCATCCCATATGCAACAGCGAAACAAAAAAAAACGTGTAAGAGTGCAGTGCAGTTTTCAGGAAAGTGTTCGGAAGAACACTTTTTTCGAAAAGGCACTCAAGCCTATCCCTGAAATTTGCAACTTTATAAGTTGGGACTGCTTGCGATTGAAGGCAGAGACGCTGGACTTGCAGGACGAGTTCGGATGGTCTCGTCAATCAATCGTTGATTGGAAGAGCTACTTGCGGGAAGTTTATATTGACTGGAGTCAAAGAAACAGTCGTGTGCGCATTGGAGGACCTGGCAAAATTGTGGAGAATGACGAGGCCAAGGTGGGCAAAAGGAAATATAACCGCGGTCGAGTGGTAGAAGGTCAATGGGTGTTTGGTGGCATAGAAAGAGAAAGTGGCGATTTCTTTATCTTGCCAGTGGATTGCCGGAACGCAGAGACCTTGCTTTCAATAATTAAAGACCGAATAGCAGATGGCACAACAATAATGTCAGACTGCTGGAAGGCTTATAATTGTTTGGAAGATGAGGGTTTCGTGCACCAAACCGTGAACCACTCGAAGAACTTCGTGGATCCTGAAACGCGTGCGCACACTCAAAATATCGAAAGACTGTGGCGGGACATGCGCGGCGACATTCCACGTTTTGGACGAAGCAAGAAGCATTTAGTTGGATATTTGGCGAGGTTCGAGTTCCGCAAGAAGTTCAAGAGCATCAAGGAGAGGAGACATGAACTTTTCATGGCCATTGGGAAGCTCTATGACCCTAATAGGGACCGCAATGTTGCAGGAGATGCACAAGGATGTTCGGTTAGGAATGCGAGAAATAAGCGCCGCAGGCGAAAATTATTACAACACATTCTTCAAAAAATACTTTATACCCCATTTCCCTCAAATCAATGTTGGAAGTCTCTATAAATATTGGTATTTATCAATCTTTGCATATTTGGGATGATGATGATGACGACGTTGATGATGTGGATGATGATGATTATGATGATGGCGACGATGATGACGATGTTTGAGATTGATGATAACCGTTAGAATCGCTTCCCTGACCTTTCTGTTGACACCTCTATGATTTAGACGATGATGATGACCCTCAAATTGATGACGACCCTCTGCTTTTCCCCTGACCTTGAATTGATTTCATTATTTTGATGATGCGGGTTCTTTTAGGGACCACCAAATTTTTTCAAAAGAGAATACTTATTTTAAATAAGCTTTATTTATTTTTTTTATAACTAATAACATTTTTTTACAGGTAACGGAGTATATATAGTGTTGGAAAACGCTCAAAAAAGTAGCATGTTGGAGAGTGAGAGAAATCGCAGTGTTGGAAAATGTTCCATTTCATCGAAAGCAACCTTGAAAAGCCAAAAGCAACCGTGCAAGTCGCAAAAACAACATAAAAAACAAGTGGGCGCGGCTACAGTCGAGTTTGCTCGACTGCAGGATACCCTGTGCCAGTATCCATAAAATAGAATATTGGTTGGGACCATCTCATATGCATATTCTGTCAGTTTGGTTCAGTTATCTCAGACAACAAAAAAGTTGTTCATACTAAGAGTTGATTTTCGACTGATCGCTCCTATGGCAGCTATATGATATAGTGATCCGATTTCAACCAATTTTGGTCAGGTTATAAGGGACCATCGCGGATGCATATTCTGTGAGTTTGATTCAGATAGATCAAACAACAAACAAGTTTTTCATACTAAGACTTGATTTTCGACTGATGGTTGCTATGGCAGCTATATGATATAGTGGTCCGATTTCAATCAAATTTGGTCAGGATGTAAGGGACCATCCCATATGCATATTCTGCCAGTTTGGTTTACATATCTCAAACAACAAAAAAGTTTTTCATACCGAGACTTGATTTTCGACTGATCGTTCCTATGGCAGCTATATGATATAGTGGTCCGATCCAAATTTAAAAACAAACTTGATCTGCGTCCGGTATCCAGCAACCTACACACCAAATTTGAAGTCTCTAGCTGTTATAGTTTCTGAGATCGACGCGTTCAAACAGACGGACGGACAGACGGACGGACGGACAGACGGACAGACAGACGGACATGGCTCAATCGACTCGGCTGTTGATGCTGATCAAGAATATATATACTTTATATGGTCGGAGATGCTTCCTTCTGCCTGTTACATACATCACACAAATCTAATATACCCTTTTTGACCATTTTCAATGGGCACAGGGTATAAAAATAATTTTTCACACAAATTTCAAAATTTAATAAAAAAAAGTTGAAGAGAGCGCCAAAAAATTCTTTCGCTAAATTCATCTAAAAATAGCCTCTTTTTAATAAAATATTTTTTTTATTTTTTTTTCATATTGCTGTAGGGATTAGAAAATTAATTAATTCGTCAAGCTCCAAATCGGTTTGCGATTGCCGAGGAAAAAGATGTATAAACGCAGATAGACGCGTGTTTGAAAGCTGGCATAATACGACAGTCTACTTCGAACTTTGCTAGCCGTCTGGTGCTGGTAAACAAAAAGGATGGAACTCGCCGAATCTGCGTCGATTTTAGAAAGCTGAACTCAATGGTGTTAAAGGATTGTCGATGAGGTTTTGGAAAAGCTGCAGACAGCAAAGTATTTACGGTAATGGATCTGGAGAACGGATTCTTCCATGTTCCCATAGAGGAAAGCAGCAAAAAATACACAGCGTTTATCACCAAATCAGGACTGTACGAATTCAATAGAGCTCCGTTTGGATTTCGTAATTCGCCGGCAGTATTTATCCGATATGTGAATTATGCGTTCCAAGAGCTGATAAACAAGGATATACTCGACTTGTATATGGATGACATAATTATTCACGCTGAGACTGCGGAGAACTGTTTAGAGAAGATGACACGTGTGTTCGAAGAAGCTAGAGCATTTGGTTTAAGAATCAAGTAGCGCAAATGTAATTTTCTGCAGACGAAAATTTACTTCTTGGGTCACAACATTGAGAATGGAAGTGTCTGGCCAGGACAGGAAAAGACGGCGGCAGTTAGCAGATTTCCGGTGCCAAAAAACGTCAGAGCAATCCAAGCTTTCTTGGGATTGACGGGATTTTTTAGAAAATTTGTACTGAACTATTCCCAGATTGCAAGACCTTTGACGGATTTGCTGCGAAAAGAGGTTGTATTTAAAATGGCTAAACTTCAGATGAAGGCATTTCAGCTGTTAAAGGATGCATTAACCATGGAGCCGGTTTTAAAGCTGTACAGCAGAGGTGCTAAGACCGAATTGCACACGGATGCGTCAAAAGACGGATTTGCAGCGGTGCTCTTGCAGTGGGCAGAAGGCAAACTCCATCCGGTACAGTTTTGGAGCAAGAAAACAACAGAAGCTGAGTCACGTCAACACAGCTACATTCTGGAAGGCAAGGCCGTATACCTAGCAGTGAAGAAATTTATGTATTATTTGTTGGGTTCACCATTTAAGCTGGTCACAGATTGCGCCGATTTCAAGCAAACGCTGAACAAGACGGATGTTCCAAGAGCGGTAACCCAATGGATTATATATTTGCAGAATTTCAATTTTGACGTTGAACACCGACCAGGCGAAAGGCTAAAACAAGTCGATTGTTTGAGCCGCTATCCTAATCGGGTAATGCTGGCGTCCTTGGAGATCACAGCACGAATCAAGAATGCTCAATCCAAAGACGAGATGTTGAAGGCAGTAGTGGAGATTCTCCCAAATCGTCCCTTTGAAGGATACAAGATAAAAGGTGGCCTTATATACAAGGAGGTGAACGGAAACGATTTGCTCGTAGTTCCATAGTAAATGGAGAAGGAGATTATAACCGAAGCTCACAACGTTGGTCACTTTGCTGTTCAAAAAACTACACACGCTGTTTAGCAATATTATTGGATACCTCATTTGCAGCAGAAGGTGCAGCAGCTTGTGAAGAATTGCGTCAAATGTATAATTTTTAACATAAAGCTGGGCAAGAAGGAAGGCTTCCTGAATTGCATTGATAAAGAAGAAACGCCACTGCATACGCTACATATGGACCATTTGGGGCCTATGGATGCAACTGCAAAGCAGTATAAATATATATTTGCGATGGTGGACGCTTTTTCCCTACAAGATCAAAACCTGGTCAGAAGTTTTTGGAAATCCAGTACGCATGGTATCAAATAGAGGATCTGCATTTACTGCCAATTCGTTCGTAGAGTATGCTAAGGAGTACAACCGGAGTACCTCGAGGAAATGGCCAGATAGAGAGAGTAAATCGCACAGTACTTCGATCATCTCAAAGATTTCGGCAGAAGACACGTCTAAGTGGTTCAAGGCACTACCAGATGTGCAGAGAGCGGTCAATTCACATGTGCATTCGTCGACGAAGAGATCGCCTTTTGAACTAATGTTCGGGGTGAGGATGAACAATATACCCACTGATCGTATAAAGCAGTTTCTGGAAGAGGAAATGTTCAACAATTTTGATAACGAACGGCAACAGATGAGACAAGACGCAAAGAACGAAATTCAGCATGCACAAGACTCTTATAAGAAGCAATACGATACCAAAAGAGGACCAGAGATTGTCTATCGAGTTGGGGATTTGGTTGCCATACGTCGTACTCAGTTCATCGCAGGGAAGAAGCTTGCCAGTGAATATTTGGGACCGTATGAAGTAACGAAGGTGAAAAGAAACGGCCGCTATGATATACGAAAAGGAGCTGAAGTGGAAGGGCCTACCAACACATCCACAAGTTGCGATCACATGAAGCTGTGGCGCTATACCATAGATAATGAGGATGCATGGTCATCTGGGACAGATGATTAATCAGGAATGGCCGAATGTAAGATTGGATAGGGAACGCACAGCAGATTTACAGCAGAACAACAGCAGCAGAACAACATCAGCAGAACATCAGCAGAATAGCAGCAGCAGAATTGTAACAGCAGATTAACAGCAAAGAGCCAACAGCCGATATTCTTATTAGGCAGTACATTTTGAGTTAACAGCAGAAGAAAGGGAGTTATCGGTTCAGCGTAAAAGAAGACAACACTTGGGAAAAAGCCGTCTCCGAAAGAAGAAGAAAAAAACGACAAGGAGTAAAAGAAAAGCAGAAAACCACGCGGGAAAAAAAGCAGAAGAAAAACGAGACAACTAAAATCAATCTTGTAACTTTTCATTCATTTTAATTTAACAATAAACTTAAGAGTTAAACACCTAACTCACATACATACATAATTACATTGTTTTAGGCTTTTCATTCATTTTAATTTAACAATAAACTTAAGAGTTAAACACCTAACTCACATACATAATTACATTGTTTTAGGCTAAAGATAATTGAAAACAAGTGGGCGCGGCTACAGTCGAGTTTGCTCGACTGGAGGATACCCTGTGCCAGTCTCCATAAAATAGAATATTGGTTGGGACCATCTCATATACATATTCTGTGAGTTTGGTTCACATATCTTAAACAACAAAAAAGTTTTTCATACTGAGACTTGATTTTCGACTGATGGTTGCTATGGCAGCTATATGATATAGTGTTCCGATCCAAATTTAAAAACAAACTTGATCCGCGTCCGGTATCCTACATACCTACATACCAAATTTGAAGTCTCTAGCTATTATAGTTTCTGAGATCGACGAGTTCAAACAGACGGACGGACAGACAGACGGACATGGCTCAATTGACGCGGCTGTTGATGCTGATCAAGAATATATATACTTTATATGGTCGGAGATGCTTCCTTCTGCCTGTTACATACATCACACAAATCTAATATACCCTTTTTGACCATTTTCAATAGGAACAGGGTATAAAAATTAAAGTACATACATAATACAATAAATAACAAATATAAATGGTAAGAGGCACAAATAGCTAGAAGAAAAATATAGGAAGATTAGCAAATAAATATTTAGAGGTAGGACAATTGTTACAGCGGGGAAAGGGAATGGGCCATTCCAATAGGGGTCAGCAGTCCGCAGAGCGCAAGATAAGACGCAGCCTGGATTTCTTTCGGAATAGAGGGGTGGAGGAAATGAGTCCTACGACGCGTTCGCGGGCTGCCAAACACAACGCTGACGTAGAGTCCGCGAATCCGGGAAGATCCGCCATTGAGTCCGAGTCCCTACAGGGAGCAGTTGGCGGCGCGTGGCCTCAGACGGGAACGGTTCCTAAACAGCGTTACTCTGAGTTGCCAATTCCGGAGAAACCCAGCGGCCAGCAGGTTGAAGCCGAGAAAAATGCGCAGGCGGCTGAGCTCCCAAGCGAGATAAAGTCCGCTATAAATGTGGCACTGTTCCAGGCGCAGGAAACCTACCGGACAGCGATGTCGACACAAATGTCCGATTTCCAGGCTGAGATCCGCCGGGAAATGTTAGGTTTTATGATGGAGATCCAGGAAACGGTAAGGAGCATGCGTCCAGTGGATCCCGCTCCGGCGAAGCAGTTGCAGGAGCCAGCAAAGACGTTTGTGCCTCCAGCACAGGAAGCAGCTCCTTATTACGCCAACAATTGGATGAATAGTAAAGCACTGGAAGCGCAGCAGAGGGAGCAAGCGGGATATCGAAGTCAGCCGCAGAACCAGACCGGTCCTCCAGAACCCAGCTCAAGCGGACGCGCGCAATCCTGGAAGGATCCTGGGCAAGTTCGCCGTTGGAAGCTCACTTTTGATGGAAGCGAGAAAAGTATGCCTGTAAAGGAGTTTATATTTCGCGTGGAGCACTTGCAAAGAGCTTACCAGTTGCCTTGGGCGGAGGTGTTCCGAGATGTTCCACCTGCTGGTGGACGGTCGAGCCAGGGATTGGTTTTGGATGCACGCAAGGACCGGGCAGATGATGGATTTATTTTGCGGTACAGTTTGCAGAAGCAGTTCCGGACCCGAAAATCCAGCTTCGAGCAAGAGCAAGAGCTCAGGGAAAGACGACAGGGACCTGGTGAGAGCGTGGACGAATATCTCCAGGAAATGTTAGCCCTCCGATTCAGGCTAGACACCCATTTTTCGGATCGTGACCTGATTAAGATGATCAAGGTGAACATTAAGGACGTGTGATCTACCCAATGTACATCACCAGCCTAGTGATGCTGAGGGATGAGTGCCACGATGCCGAGAAGTGGATGGCCAATCGATGGAGTTGACCACCAAGCAATCAGCCACCTGTGAGACCGTTCAAGGAGAGATACCAGGTCCAGGAAGTGTATGCCCCAGAGCCAGAGGGAATGGCCGACGAGGAACCGTCGGAAGCTGTTGGAGCATTGTATCGACCGCGTCCCGGCGGAGGCGAGAAGGCTCCTCCGTTAGTGTGCTGGAATTGTGCGCAGGCCGGTCATACATTTTTGGAATGCGAGTCCCCGGTCCGTAACATTTTCTGTTATCGGTGTGGCCAGCCGGAGGTAGTTTTGACTCAATGCCCGAGATGCCAGTCGGGAAACAGTCGCCAGGGCAGGACCAGAGTGGAGGAGTCATGCTCTGCAGGCCCGGCAAACCAATAAATGCGTCCTCCAGTTGCATGTTAGCTATAAGCAATAAGAATAAGGAAAACATTAGGATATTAAGGGGTAGAACATTAGAAAAAAAGGGAACACACCTGGAAGAGCCGAAGTGGTCGGTTCGACAGACCGTGGAAGAACGACAAGCAGCCTATAAAGAAGCCAGAGCACGGATCTTTAGCCAGAATCCGACGAAAGAGCATTCGCAATCCGAAGTAACGCCGCGAGTGCAGCGCGCAAGATCGCGATACAGATCACAATGTCGGGAACGCCGGCGTGTTTGCGACTCTGTTCAGATGGCAGTCAAGGGCGACATGCGGGCGTTTGCCGAGATCCAGCTTCAAGGATGGCTCTTGGTGGGTCTATTGGACACAGGAGCGTCCGTGAGTCTGTTAGGAGCAGGCGGCCCGGAGTTGGTTGGGCTGCTCGGGCTGAAGATGACGCCATCAACGACCTCAGTGCAAGCGGCTGGCGGAACGCAACACCGGATCATCGGCAATATTAACGCGATCATCAAATATGCCAACAAGGAACGTTTTCTCACGCTGTATGTCTGTCCCTCTCTTCAGCAATTCCTTTATTTAGATATTGATTTCTGGCGTAAATTCAATCTTGCTCCTAGCATCGTGGGAGTCGAAGCGTTGGACCAAGTGGAATCGGAGTTCCTGACGAAGAGCGAGCCAGTCGAACCGCGCATTTTGGACGCAGCACGACAGGAGAGTCTGGAATCGGTAAAGAGTCAGTTTAGGTCGTACGAGCGAGAAGGATTACGAAAGACTCACCTGGAGCAGCATACCATACAGCTAATAGATGGAGCAGTGCCCGTGAATGAGCGGTTTTATCCGGTGTCTCCGGCAGTCCAGCAGTTGCTTTTTGCAGAGCTCGACGAAATGCTGCGACTCGGAGTCATAGAACTCAGCGAGAGCCCATGGAGCAACCGGATGACCTTGGTGCGGAAACCTGGAAAGAATTAACTTTTTTTGGATGCCCGGAAACTGAATGCCGTCACAGTTAAAGATGCTTACCCGCTGCAGAACATCGAGTCGATCCTGAGGCGAGTGGACGACACCATTTTCATAAGTAGCGTCGATCTGAAGCATGCGTTTTGGCAAATAGAGCTCGATCCAAAAAGCAGGGAGTACACTGCGTTTACCATTTTAGGTCGTCCAGTGTATCAGTTCCGGATGATGCCGTTCGGACTGTGCAACGCTGCTCAACGCTTGTGCCGTTTGATGGACCGCGTCATACCCCAGGCACTCAGGAACAAGGTGTACGTGTACTTGGACGATCTGCTCATCATATCTAAGACCTTCGAGGAGCACATGGAGTTGGTGTCCAAAGTGGCGAAGTGCCTGAGCTCAGCCAACCTGACGATTGGCCTACAGAAGTCCAAGTTCTGTTTCAACCACCTTCGGTACCTGGTATACGTCGTCGGTGAGGGATCATTGCGAACGGATCCGGAAAAGGTGGAAGCGATTCTTCAGATTCCAGTGCCAAAGAGTGTGCGGCAGCTGAGGAGTTTATTGGGTACCGCCGGGTGGTACCGCAGGTTCATCCGGGATTTCTCAGGATTTTCTGCGCTCCTGACAGATTGCTTGAAGGAGAAGACCAAGTTCCACATGATCGAGGAGGCAGTCACGGCGTTCCACGCGCTCAAGCAGGCACTCACTTGTGCTCCAGTTTTGGTGCACCCAGATTTTAAGCGCCCATATTTCATCCAGTGCGACGCCAGCCATGTAGGTATCGGGGTGGTCCTCTTCCAGAGGGACGATGAGGGATCCGACAGGCCAATAGCTTTCTTTTCAGCAAAACTCCGTGGAGCGCAGCTGCATTATAGCGTGACTGAGAAGGAATGCTTGGCTGCGGTTAAGGCAGTGGAGAGATTCAGGCCATACGTTGAATTAATGCCGTTCACCATCATGACAGATCACGCCAGCCTACGGTGGCTGATGACGCTGAAGGATCTGAGTGGTCGCTTGGCAAGGTGGTCCTTGGCTCTTCAAGCCTTTCATTTCAAGATCGAGCACCGGAATGGAAAGGACAACGCGGTGGCCGATATGCTGTCCAGACCGTTCGAGGCAGATGAACAGAATATATTCGATTTTGAGACCACAGCTTATGAGAGCGACGAGTACTTGGAGCGGCTGAAGGTCGTTGAGGAGCACAAAGAGCAATTTTCGGACCTTTGTATTGAGGAAGGGATCCTTTTCAAGTGCACTCAGTTCGCCCGCGGGGACAGGGAAGAATTCCAGTGGAAATTGTGGATCCCTGAAGCCATCACGAGTACTCTGGTGCAGCAGGCACACGAAGGAGAAGGCTGGATGCACGGAGGCGTAGGCAAAACTTTGGCGCGGCTATAGCAGTGTTATTACTGGCCGAGGATGACGGTACAGGTGCGGCAGTATGTGTTGGGGTGTGAAACGTGTAAGGAGACGAAGCACACTACCCAGATAACCAGGCCGCCGATGGGAAAGGAAGTTCTCACAGACCGGCCAATGCAGAAGCTGTATCTGGATTTCCTGGGCAAGTATCCGAGGTCACGTAAAGGAAACGCCTACATCCTTATAGCACTGGACTATTTCATGAAATTCGTTTGGCTCAGGGCAATCACGAACGCGACGGCACTGGCGACTGTCAAAATTTTAAAGGATGAGATCTTTTCGCATTTTGGAGTACCGGAGGTGATACATACCGACAACGGGAACAGCTCACGTCGCAGGAGTTTGGAGCATTGATGCATCACCACGGAATCAAGCATTTGAGGACCGGAAATTACTCAGCTCAGGCGAACGCATCAGAGCGAGTAAACCAGTCCGTGCTGGCAGCGATTCGCACCCACGTGAATGAGGGTCAGACGACGTGGGATGAGAAATTGCCGGAGATTCAAGCGGCGTTGTGTAGTGCAGTCCATGCGAGCACAGGAGTATTGCCATGTTTGGGCAGAGCATGTTCATCCACGGAACTGACTACGCACTGGCAAGGAAACTAGGCGCATTGGAGAATGCATTGATAGCACCGTTGGCTCGCTCGGAGAAGCAGCAAATATACAGAGCCAGGATCCCAGAGACATTGCACAGGGCCTACGAGAGAGCGGAAAGGACTTACAATTTGAAGGCACGAAGTATAAAGTACGTACCAGGTCAGGAGGTGTTTAAGCGGAACTTCGTGTTAAGTGATTTCCGCCGGAATGTCAACTCGAAATTCTGCGGGAAGTAAGTGAAGTGTCGGATAGTAAGA
Source organism: Drosophila limbata (assembly GCA_963924055.1). Lineage (NCBI taxonomy): Eukaryota > Metazoa > Arthropoda > Insecta > Diptera > Drosophilidae > Drosophila > Drosophila limbata. Next base: position 173,544 of record CAWUOW010000013.1, read on the forward strand.
GCGGTTGGAAACAGTCTTTACGAGCTGGAGACTCTGCAGGGTGGCCCGCTCGGAATTTTCCACGCTAAGGACCTCAAGCAATGAGGCACTGCATGTATTGCCCGGCTAGCTCAGTCTGTATAGCATGAGACTCTTAATCTCAGGGTGTGGGCGGTGGCCTACGTTGGCGCCTTGGGCTCAGTTCTTCTGCTTCCTCTATTTCCCACCCCCCTCTCCGCCTGGTGGTGGTGTGGTATGGTCGGCGCTGAGCTATCGATAGATTCGATGCGATGGGCACCAGCTGTTGCCGACGCCACCTATTGGCAGCCGACAAAACCGTCAGCAACAGTTCAGCCAATCAGCGTCGACCAAAACGACTCAATCTAAGGACAGTAGGGATTAGGGAAAAGGAGATTAGGAGTTCTGACAGGGTAATATGAGGTTAAGAAAAGATTAGTCTGGATCGCGTGTTGGCTGCTGGTAGGCATAATTTTCCTTCGGGCGGAAACGCGTCTTAAATTGAGTTACATGTCACCTCAAACAAATAGATTTTTGTGTACAATTATTCGACATACATACGACACGCATACAAACATACGTGCGAGATAAATACACAAGAAACCGCAGCCACAGCAGCCATACACTCGTTCGATACAAATCACCATACAAACAGCGGCGACAGACACCATACGGCTGCAGCCCACACTCGACACAGTGCACAGCCAAGAGGCAGGAACATTCAGGCAGGCAGGAACATTCAGGCAGGCACAACAACATTGCTGGGACACCGGAGTGAGTCCGTCCATGCGGGCAGCTTGACGCATCTTTATGACCCATGCGCGTCAAGTGCCCAGTCAATCCACAGTCAATCCCCTGTCCCCAACTCCAGAACGTCCAGTTGATCAGCGCAGGCGACGCTCGTCTCTGCAGCAGACCTGCTTAAATCCTCTGACACACAAATTTATCATCACTTGCCAGCTCTTTTGTCAGATCTATAAAACAATTGCTGTTATTGCAAATTAGAGAATTTCAATTAGAATATGTAAATTTAATTCACTGTAAATATATATGTGCCTATGTGCAGACATATAGTTCCATATATATAAATACTTACGTGCATATCTTTTTGCAAGTTGTCCCCCCCCCCCCCCCTTTGCCCCACAAGAGCTCTTTTGGTCAGGGAAGCGGCCCACAAAACACATTTGTATATTTATTTCATATATTTTATTATTATTTATTATATACACACATATTTATATTTATCTATGTATTCACATACACACATTTATAAACTAGTTATAACTATTTTTCCTTTATTAACTTAAAACTAGTGGACGGTGCTACAGTCGAGCATACTACGGGGTCTCCGTTCTTACTATGGAAAAAAGTTTTTCATACTATGACTTGATTTTTGACTGATCGTTCCTATGTTAGCTATATGATATAGTGGTCCGATTCCAATCAAATTTGGTCAGGATGTATATGATCATCCCATATGCATATACTGTCAGTTTGGTTGAGATATCTCAAACAACAAAAAGGTTTTTCATATAAGACTTGATTTTCTACTGATCCTTCTTATGGCAGCTATATGATATAGTGGCCCGATTCCGATTCTGATATGGTCAGGATGTATGGGACCATTAAACATGCGTATTCTGTCAGTTTGGTTGAAATATCTCAAACATCAAAAAAGTTTTCCATACTAAGACTTGATTTTCAACTGATTGTTCCTATGGGAGCTATATGATATAGTGGTCCTATCCAAAATCTAAAACAAACTCGATCTGCTTGCAATATAGACGAACCTACATACCAAGTTTGGAGTCTTTAGCTCTTATAGTCTCTTAGATCTAGGCGCTCTTACAGACGAACAGACGGACGGACAGACGGACATGGCTATATCGACTCGGCTGTTTATGCTTATTAAGAATATATATACTTAATGGGATCTGCCACGCCTCCTTCTGCCTGTTACGCATATTATTTTTTGTGACAAAGTTAATAGACCCCTTTACTTTTTTAAAGTACGGGGTCTAATAAACAGAGTATTTCTCGTCTGTTTTGTCCACATTCGCGCTGCTGATATAAGAGTTGCCAGATAGGCATATTTAGCATATCGTTTGCCGATAGTTGTATAGTACGGTGTTCCTTTTTATATATTCTTGTTATTTTGTTGAGCACGAGTCATTGATCGAGCAAAACTATCGAATGCTAATAAACTGAATGCGAATGTAAAAATGGTAGGGAAAATAATTATTAATGAATAAATATTAGTAGTATTAAAAATAATTTGTTAATTTATTTATGAGGGTGAGATGGGTATGTGGTAGGTTGGGTGAAGTCTGGAATTAGGGAGTCGGCAAAAATATCGAAAGCCGACTATAGGTAGGGAGGGAATCTTAGAAGTGGATAACGACATCTGTCCACCAAATCCTTGCCAGCAGATTGTCCGTGTAGGTGTTTGAGAAACAAGTCCGAGTATTTATTCCGAAAGTAAAAATATAAATTCTTTGTTACCCGACTCGCCAGGTATCGAGGTCGTACTCATCCCTGAGTAATGCCCATAGCTAGCCGGCAAATCGATATCTGGTTGCGATAGTCAAGTCGGATCATAACAAAGTCTAGGTGTAAACCAAGGGGGCTTTGTTGAAGCAGTCGCTGGAATAAAATTGGGAACACGCACGTCTAAGAGTGCATTCAGAGTGACATAAAAAGTATTAAGTATTAAGGACAGTATTAATTTCGGCTACAAAAATAAGTTCATTAAGCTGTGAGGAACATAATTGTTCCCCACAAAGCATGATTTCGACGACGCCTATGGAATGCGCCGTTACATGCAGAAAACTGCATAGCATCAGTTCCCCACAAAAGATGACTTCTACGACGTCCATGGAATGCGCCGTTAACTTCAAAACGAAAAGAGCAAACAGAAGATACCAAATGAACAGCGAGCGTGAGCGCAGGTGCCGCTAACTGAGTTAAGCGAGCGCCGCGAATCGAGAGAGAGCGTCGTTGAGTTAGCGAAGCAGCAGCGTCGGCAGCACAGTCGGCAGTTGGCGGCTATAAAAGCGCAGTCAACTGCTGACTCGAGAGTCAGTACGAGCGAGCACTTCCTGCAGTAACAAGAAGCAAGCAAGTCCCAAGAGTCAAGTCAGCAATCCTTGCAGTATCAAGGATTTAGTCAACAACCTTGCTGTAGCAAGGATCAACAGTCCTTGCAGGAAAAAGGATCGACAGTCCTTGCAGTAACAAGGACTCCCTCAGAAATCCTTGCAGTGTCAAGGATGAAGTCCACTGCCTTGCCGTATCAAGGATCAACAATCCTTGCATTATCAAGGGTCCCGTCAACAGTCTCGCTGTAGCGAGGATCAACAGTCCTTCCAGGAACAAGGATCGACAGTCTTTGCCGTAGCAAGGACTCCCGCAGCAGTCTTGCCGTAGCAAGGATCAACAGTTCTTGCCGTAGCAAGGAGTAATAGTCTTTGCAGTAAGAAGGGCTCCTTCAACAATCCTTGCAGTAGCAAGGATCACCCTTCAATCCTTTCAGTATCAAGGATCAATTCCACAGTCTTGCGGTAGCAAGGATCAATTCCTCGGTCTTGCCGTAGCAAGGATCAACAGTTCTTGCCGTTGCAAGGATCGACAGTCTGCGTAGTAACAAGGACGTCTTCTACAATCCTTGCAGTATCAAGGATCCCACCTCAGTCCTAGCAGTAGCCAGGACCTCACATCGATCTTTGTCGTAAAAAGGATCCCAGCGACGATCCTTGCAATAACAAGGGTTCTTAGGGTCAAGGCCGCACGAATACACAAGGCGGTGTGACAGCAGTGGCCACGTCATCAGTGAGGTCTCCCGCCAAATCCGAAGGACGACGACCAGGACCCCAGGACGAGCGAGCACAAGAACCAGCATTAATATATATCTATACTAAATAGCTGAAATTTGAAGAGTCGGCCAGGAGCCGCCAATAAATAATTTAAATTGACTTTATCTGAGTTCTTATTTATTCGCAATACAGGCAACTATAAATTCGTTGCACGAACCTTACAAAATCGACCGAGTTAGTCCGGCCTAAAGGATCGTTACAAAGCAATGAATAATTTTCTTTGCGAAAACAGCGACGTGGTGATTGCTGACATAATAATGAAAGGATATGAGGCATTGAAATAGAATTATGTATTGCAGGATGATTTAAGTCTTCAGGCACTGATAGTGGGAATGACTTAGAGACGGCAGAATTTGCAAAGTCGTTAATAGGATTCTGTGTAAGTTTTAATACCCTGGGGTATATTAAGTTTGTTCAAAAGTATGTAACAGGGAGAAGGAAGCATTTCCGACCCCATAAAGCATATATATTCTTGATCAGCATGTTACAAAATGGTTTTATCGTTTGCTTCAGAGCGGCAAAACTCTAGGGGGGGGGGTCGATAGTCGTGGTATCGATAGCTGTTGTGGAGGTGGCAACTCCGGTGAGAAAGCGAGATGGCTGCTGACCGCTGAACGAGACAGGCATATGCTCCTTTCCCCTCAAGCCCCTGATCTGCGACCCAAAATTGAGTGCAAATGCCCTTCGGCAGCAGCAACGGTTGATTTCGAATTCCAATGAGTGATTTTGGACCCACGTTGCTGCTGCAGAAGAGAGTTGAAAATTTATAACGATCGAGGACGGATGTATGTCTCCAAGGCTGTCGAGTTGACATAACCTTGTCAAGCAAATCGCAATTTTTTTTTGTCGCCTTTTCCCCGAGTCTGTGCCGTGAGAGTTCCACTCGAGGAGTTCCACTCAATCCGCCTCAGTTCACGCAGTGTTGGCAGCAGCACAGCGTTCATTCAGCCGCGACAGAATCTCTGCCCAAGCAAGTGCCGGCGAGCACGACATGCGTAGCCGATCCAGCAGCCGCAGCATTGACGAGTGCCGGTGTGCACCAGGTTCTGTTTCATCTTGAGGGCGTTTGAAGGGTCTGTTTTGTCCAGCCTTCACCAGCAGTAACCAGTGCCGGCGCGCACTAAGTTCTGCAGCCACATAAAGTTGCCGGCTCATCAGGCAGCAGCAGCATCTTCGTATAAATTCACCAAGTGAGTCCGTCCCATTTGCACCGCCACAAGCCAGTGGCCGGAGCATACATTATCTGGAAATAGAAGCTCGACCCCTACACTCGGCCAAAGAAATAGACATTCCTTTCGATTAGTATCTGTTCACGTTTATTGATCAAATTTAAACTCGACTACAAATGTATAAAAACAAATTATAAAAATAATTATGTTACAAAGTCAGACTTAAAACCAAAAAAATATAAAAGTAATTTGTTAAAAATAAAAACCAAAATTTATACAAAGAAAAAATAAAAGCATATTCTAAAATTAAAAGATATGTAAAAGCAGATATAAAGAAAATAATAAAACTTAGTAGTAAAACTTAAAAGTATACAATATAGAATAAAAATCATAACGCAAACTTAAAAACATATTAAAGTAAAATCAAAATAAAAAATAATATTTTTTTAAAGATAACAGATCAGGAACATATAAACAATAGACAAAACGATAACAAAGCAAAGAACATACATATATATATATATATATATACTAAACGCAACTACATACAAACATATTGCCCCTTACCCACCAAAAAAAGAGCTCTTTTTAGGCAGGCAAGGTAGCTTTAAGATATTTAAAACACACATATCCATAACCATAAACAATCAATACTCACATGCTATATACATATACATAAATATATTAACTTTATCCAGCGGCGTCTCCGCATACAACGGGTGCTCTTGCATCTATCCAATAAAATTGATTTTGTTCCTGTGTTCCTCAGCTGTTCTCGCGTTGATTTTTTCCTGTTGATTCTTGTTGTTTGAAGTACCTGCAAAGAAATGTAAATAAATATAACATTATAAATATTGTTCAAATTAGTCAAAAGCTCAAATACCATAATTATTAGGGCGGGTCAATTTTTTTTCACAAAAATCGTCCACCAGAATCGTAACCTGCGATGAATTCTAAGATATTTTCACGAAGAAACTATATGTCTAAAATCAATTCCTAGCCTCCCTGAGAAGCATGAAGATTTGAGATTAAGGTATTTTAGGGTATTTTGAGGTATTTAAGGTATTAAAAAAAAAATAAAATATTTTTCAACAATGTTGAGCCCTATTCTGATTCATCTTTTTGCAACAAATTTTATAAATAATTTTGTTTTTTAATTAACCAAACAATTTTTTTTTAATTCGCTGAAATTAGCCGAGGAAGCCATGAAATATGGCTTTTTAAGAAAATTAGAGGCAAAAGTCTGTAACTTTCTAACGAAGTGAGATTTCGGCCTGAAATTTGAAATACATATTCTTGACATTTGAAAAAAAATTTTGACAACAAAATATGAGTGGGCGTGGCATCAGAAGGGGCGTTTACTAATTTTCAAACACTATAAATAAATTTTTCAATATTAAAAAAAATCTATCAAAAAATTAACAAGAAATGTAAAACAATAAATTTTTATTTTTACTATTTTAAAAAAAAATTATAAATTCTTTAAGTGTAAAATTATTTTAACATTTTTAATATTTTTGTTTTATTTTGAGATATATAACAAATATCTTAAAGGAATAGAATAAGAAAATATCTTAAAGAAACAATAGCAGTTGTCAGTTTTTAAAGTCTTTCTTAGACTCGATTTGAGGATACTTGGAACGTCTTTCGAGAGTCACTGACATCACATCATCTCGATTCTGCGGCATTACGCGTCGTGTGACATGCGTTAACAACTGCCCACATCGTTCGGTTCCCTGGATGTGCGATAGAATTGCTGGATCTGACAGTGGTATTTCAGCAGAATTTATGTACTCCAACAAATGTTCATGTGGGATGCTTTCAGTAAATGGCGGTGCAAATAATATGTCGTCATTATCCAAGTCAACTAAATTCATATAGTCTGTGCAATTGAAATTAATTCGATTTTTCTTATATGATCTGAGCTTTGTTGGGTCATATAATTTCTCGCGATAGTACAAAATTTTTTTAATAGCTCTTTCGCGGACGAATTTTCTTTCATCAAAAAGCTTTGCCAATAAAATATTCTCTGTATGGGCGAAAAATTCATTGTTTTGTACTGTTTGGTTCACTATTTCTTGTAGACTTAGTGGTAAGAATTGTGTTGACTTAGGTTAGGTTAGGTTAGGTTAGGGCGGGTGTCTTGAAGACGCACTTAGGCCCAGATTGGCCCATTTTGATCCCGCGGATCTAGGATCCTTTCCGCCTACACGGGAACCTGCTTTGACTTAGAAAGGAGTCCAGTTTGATGACTGAACGAATTGAGCAATTTTGCGTGGTGGTATGTCGGCTAGGTCGCCTAAGCCTGCCAGGAAGGGTTTACCTAGAGTGCGGAGTCTTCTGCTCATTAGAGCTGGGCAGGAGCAGAAGAAGTGCTCCGGGGATTCTTCCTCCTCTTCATCTCTGCAACTCCTGCAGAAATCGTTGTATGGGGAGTTCATCCTTTGGGCATGAATGCCTATTAGCCAATGGCCGGTCAGGGATCGAATGACAAGAGAGCATTCTACTCTGCTCAGACTACATAAGGCGTCAGTTCGGGCCTTATCTATGTGGGGCCAGGTTTGTCGGGTCACACGCCCCACCAAACTGTTTTGCCAGCATAAAGTACTTTTAAGGTTTGATTGAGTGTGGAGCATGAGTTTGCAGGTCGCTAAGGGCATACTAATATCCTCTTTGTCTGGAAGGAGGATTTCAGTAGTGCCCTGTCTAGCTAACTCGTCAGCTATGCAGTTGCCTGGGATATCCTGGTGTCCAGGTACCCAAATGAGGCAGATGTCAAAATGCTCAGCCATCTCGTGCAGAGATTTGCGGCATTTCGAGACTGAGAGCGACTTTGTGGTAGTCGCCGCTATTGACTTGATAGCCGCTTGGCTATCACTATAGATGTTTATGGTGCCTGAAGTGGCATGCGATCTTTTTAGGGTGATTAGCGCTTCATTTATTGCTAGAATTTCGGCCTGGAAAACACTACAGTGGTCAGGTAACCTGAAGGAGTGATTTATACCAAGTTGCTGAGAGAAAACTCCTCCTCCTACCTGATTGTTCAGCTTAGAGCCATCAGTGTAGAAAGATAGAGCGCCGGGTTTACCCGGGGGTTCAAATGCCCATTCCTCCCTGCGAGGGATGAGTGTACGGAACGGAGTTATCATATGCTCGGTCGGCATACAGTAATCCGTTTTAGGTGGGATGCTGTCTTTGTTTAGAAGAATGGAGGAGTGACCTGTAAGATGGTCATTCCAATAGTCAAGGTCTCTGAGTCGGATAGCTGCTAAGGTGGAAAATTCTACACTTATTTGTCGGATTGGTGGTAAATTGAGAATGGCGTCGAGGGCTTCACTAGGTGTAGTTTTCATGGCACCTGTGATGCAGACTTCCGCCATTCTTTGTATTTTGTTTAGCTGTTTTGTAGTGGATGCCTTTGATAGGGCAGGCCACCAAACTAGAATCCCGTATAATAGGATAGGTCTGACTATAGCTGTGTATAGCCATCGGACAATATATGGGGACATGCCCCATTTAATGCCTATTGCTTTCCTGCAGGTGTATAGCGCGATTGTCGCTTTCCTACATCTTTCATGTATGTTGAGTTTCCAATTAAATTTCCTGTCAAGTACTAGTCCCAGGTATCTAGCACTTTCACTGAAGGTTAGAATGGAATTTTTTAGATTTGGTGGGACAAGAGTGGGAATCTTGTATCGTCTTGAAAAAAGAACAAGTTCCGTTTTATCGGGGTTTACCCCTAGGCCGCATTTGTCGGCCCAGGTGGCCAACCTATTTAGTTTGACCGTCATAAGGTCACATAAGGTCTGGGGATATTTTCCAGTGAAGATAACTGCAACGTCGTCCGCGTAGGCTACTATCTGACAGCCACCTCCTTCTATGTCACAGAGTAGTTGGTTTACTACGATGTTCCACAGGAGTGGAGAGAGCACTCCCCCTTGGGGGGTTCCTCTGCTAACGTACCTGGTTAGAGTCGAAGAGCCAAGTGTAGATGTCACAGCCCTGCTTGTCAGCAACTGGTTGATCAGTCTCACTAGCCGGCTTTCGATCCCCAGGTCCGTCAGTGCTTCAGTAATTGCTTGCGGGAAAACGTTGTTAAAAGCTCCCTCAATGTCGAGGAAGGCAATGAGTGTGAATTCTTTGAGAGAGAGAGATTTCTCAATAGTGGCAATAACGGAGTGAAGAGCTGTTTCTGTAGATCTTCCCTTCCTGTAAGCATGCTGTGAGTTTGAGATGAGGCCGCTGGGGATGGAGGCCCTTAAGTGAAGGGAGAGGATACGCTCGAAGGTTTTGAGCAGAAAAGATGTCAGACTTATAGGTCTGAAATCCTTGGGCGTGATATGAGAAGCTTTTCCGGCCTTGGGAATGAAGACCACTTTCGAATATCTCCAGGGTTCTGGAATCTGGCCAGTCCCGAGGATTTCAAAGAAGATTGCTTGTAGCCAGTTAATGGCAATATTACCAGCGAATTGAAGATGCGCAGGTGCTATACCATCTGGTCCTGGTGATTTAAACGGTTTGAAACTGTTTATCGCCCAGTTGATGTTATTTGCACTGAAAAGTGAGGTGTTCAGAGGCACCTCAGTCAAACATTGCTGATTGTGGGTGGCCTGTTGGGAGCATCCGGGAAAGTGCTTTGTCAAAAGAGCTTCCAGTGATTCTTCACTAGAAGTTGTCCATGTGCCATTTTCTCTCTTTAGGTAACCTAGAGACGGGGTTGATTTAGAAAGAATCTTCCGAAGTCTGGCTGCTTCAGATGTTGATTCAATTTCGGAACAAAAGGAGTGCCAGGAGGATCTCTTGGCTCGTCTGATTTCTTTTTTATAAGTGGCTAGTTGCATTTTATAGTTCAGCCATGCTTCCTCCAGGTTTGAAGCTTTGGCTTGATTAAAAAGGGTTCTACTGCTCTTACGAAGATCGTTGAGGTTATGGGTCCACCAAGGTGGCTTTTTCCTGCCTTTTGGTCTACTGACGGGACAGGATGCTTTGCACGCTGATTTGCATGCAGTGGTGAAGGTTTTAATTAAGTTATGAAGGCGCGCCTTTGAGTGTGGCCCCTCCGGTGCTGCCTCTGGAATGGCCTTTCTGAGAAGGGTTTGATATTTGGTCCAATTTGTTTTCCTTAGATTTGTGAACTGAGATGGTTTTGGGGGCTTGAGATCGAGTACGAACTCAATATACCTATGATCTGAGAAGGAATGCTCGTCTGAGACTTTCCACTCTTTGGTTAAGTCGTATAAGGAATGGGACGCGAGTGTCAAGTCAATGACCTCTTTTCTGTCCTTGATAATGAATGTTGGTTCATTTCCCCGATTTAGTATTTCCAGGTTAGTATTAAGGATGTAGTCTAGAAGTAACTCACCCCGTGCGTTGATGTTTGAGCTCCCCCATTGCGTGTGGTGGGCATTTGCATCGCATCCTACTATGAGGCCGATTTTGTTCCTCACGCAGTCGCTTATCAGGCTTTGTGTTGACTTAATAAAATTAAATAAAAGTTTACTTCCATATACCACTGAGCTATAATATTTTATACTGAAATACATAGGTATGTAAGCTTTCAAAAGCCAAAGCCAAAATTTTTAAATTTGTCGAAGGTGAACTACTTGCGACATAAAGACGCAAAATTCTACTGGCTTTTGTTAACCAGCGAGAATGAACAATTTGTCCTGGTTTCATGTTGGCAAGACTTTCTGGACACAAACCTTCCGATACAGCTTTAGCTATTCGATAAAGGTATAATACGTCAGTCGAAAGTCTATTCTCATCACTTTTATCCATGGGTGGAGGCATGTTTCCCAATGAAATGGGTTCAAATTGAGGTATAACCTAAAATAATATGTTTGTTATAATTTGAAGATGTTGAATTAGAATTTTGTGTTTACCGGAAGTTGTTCACAGGTCTCAATTAATTTCGTCAAAGTGCCACTAGCTGTACGTGGCCCACTGGTTGTTGAATTTTCCAACGCATTGAACAAATGTCGAAGTGGAAGTTCGTTAAAATGCAGTAGGCAAAAAAACCTTCAAACTTTCGAATAATTCCATTTTTAACTCCAGTATTGGTGGGTTCTCCATCGCAGCAAACTCCTATCAAGCTAGTAAGCGTTAAATTTTTTTCCTTGAAGAACTGGCATAGCTGGATCTGTTTCGTATTGGAGTCCTCAGCATTTACTTTAATGTGACCCAACAGCTTGCTTTGTGATTCCTTAAGAATCACAATATGAGACTCCTTTTCTACTCTGGGATGATATATTCCATTAATTTCTTTCCGTGTCAGAGCATCATTTTTTCTGCCATCAAAAGAAAAAGCTATTAAAGCTGAATCATTCTGCTGCGCACGTCAAAGGGACTCCCTGCATTTAATTTTTTCACGTCCGACTTTTGATTTATCCACAATAACTGGCTCCCCATTTTCATCTGTAAACCCAATGTCTTTAAATAGGGCTGTAGCCAAACAGGAAGCAACTCTATCTGAAATGCCGAATCGATCACACATAATAGCAAAGTTAATAGCATCGTATCTGAATCCATTGCAGCTGGTATTGCAAACTCGATTTCACATTCGACATTTATGTGTGAAGAATCGGGTCTATATGAAGGATCAAAGCTATATGGCAATTGACTTGACTCTTGATCAAGTATATTTTGCACGCATTCGGGAATTGTATTCCTTCTTCTGGTGTGTTGGTCAATCATAAAATTTTTTAGATGGTCAGGGATTAATCCACAGGAGCATGGCATTGTTTTTTTGCAAGTGCACTTAGCAATATAAAATAACTCCTTCAAAGTTATCTCAAATTCTGTAAAGGTATTTGTTCTTCCAATGTTTTTTGCCTCTTTATGGTACTTTTGGAGAAATGTATTAAGCTTTTTAACGATGCTCTTTTTATTTATTAGCTTAATATTCGTATTTTCCCAAATTTGAATTATTTTATTTGCTATAATCGGCGTAAGGCTTGCATATGAGTGTTGCTTTTTTGTTTCCAGTTTTTTACGATCACTCACGTAAAAGTAATATTTTAGTACATCCCGATAAGTTGGCAAATTCAATTCCGAAAATTCACTTGGTATGCCAATGATATTTGTGATCTGCATTGTATTAAAGCTTGATGTCGACATCATTAAAACGCTATCCATTTCCGAATTGGAAGAGTCAATTGACATTGCTGATGATGCCATAACTTTATATTATTTAATTTTACACGATTTCGATTAAAGATATCACACGTTTCTTTGTTGAAAGTCAAATACTAAGTGAACCAAATGTATTATAACACGTTTAGAACTGATAATAATCTAGAGCTTTATTTACCGTAAGTCGATAGTGTTCAGTGGCGTAGATAGCTATTTTCAAGAATGGGATAACTTTCCAATAGGAATTGATGCTCTTAATCGCCCACCCCCCCCCCCCCCCCCATCTGCTTCACTGTTGTTGGTTGACAATTTTTACTGCAAACTTATTTTCAGTAAAAGAAACTGTTAAATGAATATTGGAAGTATTCTTATCTCTCTTTAGCTTATCTTTTAAAAGTTTCAAAATTAGTGTAAAAAATAATATAATACAGTCGAACTTCACCATTAACCAAAGAAAAGGTTCGAGTTATAAAGATATTCGACTTATAGAGTTATTTTTCTTAAGTTTATTAATTTTACTGCCACTCATTTAGCTCGAGTTAGAGAGAAATTCGAGCTATAGAAGTTCGAGTTATGGAAGTTCAACTTTATTTATTTTGATTAAATCAAATTAGTAAACGCCCCTTCTGATGCCACGCCCACTCATATTTTGTTGTCAAAATTTTTTTTCAAATGTCAAGAATATGTATTTCAAATTTCAGGCCGATATCTCACTTCGTTAGAAAGTTACAGACTTTTGCCTCTAATTTTCTTAAAAAGCCATATTTCATGGCTTCCTCGGCTAATTTCAGCGAATTAAAAAAAAATTGTTTGGTTAATTAAAAAACAAAATTATTTATAAAATTTGTTGCAAAAAGATGAATCAGAATAGGGCTCAACATTGTTGAAAAATATTCTATTTTTTTTTAATACCTTAAATACCTCAAAATACCCTAAAATACCTTAATCTCAAATCTTCATGCTTCTCAGGGAGGCTAGGAATTGATTTTAGACATATAGTTTCTTCGTGAAAATATCTTAGAATTCATCGTAGGTTACGATTCTGGTGGACGATTACTACGTTTTTTTCGGCCCGAACAAATTGACCCGCCCTAATAATTATACTTACCTGAAATTGAAATGATGCCCGGCTAACTTTTTTCTTGTAAAAAGGGGGAGGGGAAACATGGCAGCCGACACAGGCTGAAATTGGCCAATCTGGCCGACTGGCCAGCATCAGGGAGGCGATGAGTTGTTCCGCCTCAGGCAGGGTGGGTACGCCTGGGTCCACCCAAATGGATCCTGTTTGGAGAGAAGCGGATTAATAGTTTTCATGTTCATTATTCTGTATAGTACTTACCTGTTGTTCATTTTTTTCATCGTTTGTTTTGGTTTTGTTGTTAGTGATGTTAGTGTCTGTCGAATTGCAGCTGTTTGGTTATCGAAAAAGTATCGATATTGTTGTGAACTGCGGGCCAGGGTTGGAACCTACTCTTGATGAAACCGATGAGCTAGTCGGCGGCCCACCGATAACAAGCAGTTCATAACAAGCATCAACAGCCAAGTCGATATAGCCATGTCCGCCTGTCTGATCGCATCTCAGAGATGGTAAGAGCTAGGACCACCAAATTTGGAATGAAGACTCCTTATTATGTCAGGAAATATCTGTTTATGTTAAAATTTTGCCACGCCCACTGTGGGGGTCAAAATTAATCAAAAACGTACATCACCTTTAATTAAGGGATTTAAGTTAAATTTTAAAATTTTCTTTACACAAACTGATGTAGGATCAATCCTAGAGACTAGTCACCAATTTTCAACACGATTGGGCCATAAATAGTGAAGATATTCAGCAATAAAGATTGACAGAATATACAATGGTCGGATTAAGTGTTTTGACAAAGTAATGTGCAAAGTTTGATCGCTTGGTATGATGAACTGAGAAAAGTAACGGTTTTCCTTCGAAGCCTAAAATGAAATAGGTGAAAATATCTGTAAATGCGATAAGAATTTTTCTTATTCACTTGTGCATTCATTTTCTGTCTGCAAAAATGCAAGAAATGCAGATAAGTTGAAGGGAAAAAAGTATTCTGACAAAATATTTGTTTTAGTTTCTTGACATTCGCAGGCAAAGCTAGTCGTCGAAAACTTTGATTGTCTATTGAAAATTGACTTTTCTAATTAAATTAATCAATTATAAGGACTTACGTTATTATTTATTCGGTAAATATGGGAAAAAAGTCAGAAATTAGTGAACATATTAGAAATGAGATGGTGATTAAGTACAAAGCCGGTATTTCAGTGGAATACTTGAGCGAATTGTATAAAGTGCCGCGCCAAACGGTTTATTACCAAATAAATAAACTCAAGCGATGCAAAACAACATCAAACTTGCGACGTTCAGGCCGACCGCGCAAGACAACCGTTAGGGAGGATCGATTAATCTTGGGAAAATTTAAAGAAGATTTGCTTAAAACTCCAAAAGCAGCATCAATTCAAGTAAAGCAGCAATACGACATTGAAATTTGCGAGAAAACGGTAAGGAACCGATTAAAAGAAGCCGGCTTTGCAACCTATATAACCAGACAAATACCCAAAATAACACCAAGAAACAAATAAAAACGCTTGGACTTTGCCAAGAAATTTGTCTACAAGCCGCTGTCATTTTGGGAGCAAGTGCTTTGGACCGATGAGAGCACATTTGAGTACCACGGATCAAAAAAAAAAAATATTATGCAGAATCCCGAAGAAATTGCGGAAAAAAGTGGCCCCTGTGTGTGAACGTGTATCCCATGGTGGTGGCAGCGTCATGTTTTGGGGATGCGTTAGCGCTAATGGTGTTGGAGATTTGGTCCCAGTCAATGGATCTATGAATCAGGGTCAATATTTGACAATATTAAATGAACATGCATTTATATCAGGTGACAAATTGATTGGGCAGTCCTTTGTATTGCAGCAGGACAATGCCCCATGCCACAAGGCAAAGATGATAACTGAGTTTTTGCAGGATACTGGAGTAAATATGTCAGACTGGCCACCTCAAAGCCCTGATTTGAACATAATAGAAAATGTATGGGCTTATGTTAAAAGAAACCGAAGTCCCTGTTTGACCAGATCCCGCGAAGAGACAATCGCTGAGGTGGAATCCTTGTGGAGGGACATTTCTCCAGAAACTCTTCAAAATTTAGAAAAATCAATGCCAAACAGATTGCAAAAGGTCATTGAAGCTAAGGGAGGATTTATTTTCTATTAAGTTAAGCTTTGTTAATTTTTAAGTTTAGGATTTGGATCTCTTTTCAATAAAATTTGATTTTGTCAAAATACTTTTTTCCCCTTAGACTTTAAGTATTTCTTGCATTTTTGATTGTTAAAAAATGTGTGCGTTAAAAAGTGAATAAAATTTTGATTTGTTCTACTCCTTTTATTCCTTATTTTATGTTCGTAATGAAACAAACATGATTACTTTTCCCAGTTCATCATATCAAGCGATCAAACTTTGCGCATTGCTTTGTCAAAATACTTAATCCGACCATTGTATATGTATGTAAATAGAATTATTGGTCAATAATTCATTTTACATTTACTCTGCTAGAATGTGCAGCGAGTATGCATACCGAGTTTGCCAGCATCAGCCCAAGTGGTAGAGTGGTGGAGGTGGTAGGTGATCGGCCAGAGAAACATGAGGCCTGAGTTCGAGTTCCCAGTCTGGTTTGTCTGTTTGGCATGTAAAGGGTCTAATTATTGATCCCTGGAGACTATCAAATTTTTCTATTCCTTTTAAATTTATTAGTTCATTTTCGATTTCATATTAGTAACGAGCTGCTCGTTTTGCTTAAGTAAACTGTAAATAGACACACAAAATACGTTACGCCTACACACTCTTGCTTACGTGCACATGCACAAACACACATGCATTTGGTCTCCATCAATGCTCTCAGAAGTGGAATTTTTTGTTTTCCGCTCGACTTCATTGTCTCTCTCTCTCTCTCTATGTCTCTCTCAAAAAAAAATTGTCATTGGCGCTTGCCAGTTTCCTTGGCAATTCTTAAAGGGGAAACATAAAAACCATTATCTATCTATGTATGTTGTGTGAACGCCCCAGCTCATTATTTTCTGCGCCTACGCAGATTTCTTTTTTAGTTCAATTCGTTACCTACATTTGCAGTGAACGGGTGTGATATATTAATTGTGAACATTGAGTGTGGTGATTTTACAATTAAATTAGTCAATAAAACGTAATTTGCATTACTATCGCATATTATAATACTTATAAAAAACACCTCTTTACGAGGTAAAAGTCTAGTGACGAAAACGCTTTCCAGCCCCAAAATTTCTGATTTTCAATTTTGTAACGAAAAATATTAAATTTTACACATGAATTATTAAAAAAAATATTTTGTCACTGGCACTGCGCAAAAAAGTACTATTTTTAAGGTATGAAAAATTTAGTACAATGTGCCCAGTGACAAACATTTTTAATTAATATTTAATATTTTTCGTCACAAAATTGGCTATCAGAAATTTTGGCGCATAAAAATGTTTTCGTCACTAGACTTTTACCTCGTAAAGATGTTTTTTTTTAAGATATCAGAAATTTTTTAAAAAGACATCGGACATTTTGACAATTGCAATACTTTTTGACACTGTAACTTTGTCAATCGGTGTTTATTGTTTGTACAATCAAAAACAAACTGTCTGGCAACACTGGTTTCCCTTACTAACACACAAGCCAACATGCCAAGCGGAAAATCTATCAGTACTCTCAAACCATGGCGGTAATTTTCTAATCCCTACAGCAATATGAAAAAAAAATAAAAAAAATATTTTATTAAAAAGAGGCTATTTTTAGATGAATTTAGGCGAAAGAATTTTTTGGCGCTCTCTTCAACTTTTTTTTTATTGAATTTTGAAATTTGTGTGAAAAATTATTTTTTTTATGTTGTTTTTGCGATTTGCACGGTTGCTTTTGGCTTTTCAAGGTTGCTTTCGATGAAATGGAACATTTTCCAACACTGCGATTTCTCTCACTCTCCAACATGCTACTTTTTTGAGCGTTTTCCAACACTATATATACTCCGTTACCTGTAAAAAAATGTTATTAGTTATAAAAAAAATAAATAAAGCTTATTTAAAATAAGTATTCTCTTTTGAAAAAATTTGGTGGTCCTTAAAAGAACCCGCATCATCAAAATAATGAAATCAATTCAAGGTCAGGGGAAAAGCAATTTGAGGGTCATCATTATCGTCAAAATCATAAAGGTGTCAACAGAAAGGTCAGGGAAGCGATTCTAACGGTTATCATCAATCTCAAACATCGTCATCATCGTCGCCATCATCATAATCATCATCATCCACATCATCAACGTCGTCATCATCATCATCCTGAGGATGCAAAGATTGATAAATACCAATATTTATGGAGACTTCCAACATTGATTTGAGGGAAATGGGGTATAAAGTATTTTTTGAAGAATGTGTTGTAACAATTTTCGCCTGCGGCGCTTATTTCTCGCATTCCTAACCGAACATCCTTGTGCATCTCCTGCAACATTGCGGTCCCTATTAGGGTCATAGAGCCTCCCAATGGCCATGAAAAGTTCATGTCTCCTCTCCTTGATGCTCTTGAACTTCTTGCGGAACTCGAACCTCGCCAAATATCCAACGAAATGCTTCTTGCTTCGTCCAAAACGTGGGATGTCGCCGCGCATGTCCCGCCACAGTCTTTCGATATTTTGAGTGTGCGCACGCGTTTCAGGATCCACGAAGTTCTTCGAGTGGTTCACGGTTTGGTGCACGAAACCCTCATCTTCCAAACAATTATAAGCCTTCCAGCAGTCTGACATTATTGTTGTGCCATCTGCTATTCGGTCTTTAATTATTGAAAGCAAGGTCTCTGCGTTCCGGCAATCCACTGGCAAGATAAAGAAATCGCCACTTTCTCTTTCTATGCCACCAAACACCCATTGACCTTCTACCACTCGACCGCGGTTATATTTCCTTTTGCCCACCTTGGCCTCGTCATTCTCCACAATTTTGCCAGGTCCTCCAATGCGCACACGACTGTTTCTTTGACTCCAGTCAATATAAACTTCCCGCAAGTAGCTCTTCCAATCAACGATTGATTGACGAGACCATCCGAACTCGTCCTGCAAGTCCAGCGTCTCTGCCTTCAATCGCAAGCAGTCCCAACTTATAAAGTTGCAAATTTCAGGGATAGGCTTGAGTGCCTTTTCGAAAAAAGTGTTCTTCCGAACACTTTCCTGAAAACTGCACTGCACTCTTGCACGTTTTTTTTGTTTCGCTGTTGCATATGGGATGCACGGCAGCGGTAAAAAAACACTGTCTCGTCCCGGGTTGCAAGAGAGCAGAAGCTTCCACATTTGGGACAGATCAGTTCGCTTTTGATAATGTTGTGAGCGCGTAAAAACTCGAGTAATTCACTTTGAGTGAACTTGGAAAACTCTTGTGTCGTCACCGCACAACCTGAACACGCCATTTTTGCACAATTTAAGTCCAATACAAATTTTTGCACGATCCCGTTAAAAACAGTGTTGGAAACGTGCAAAAAAATAGACATGAAAGAGAAATTGCAGTGTTGGAAAACATTCCATTTTATCGAAAACAACCATGAAAATATCGAAAGCAACCATGAAAAGCCCAAAGCAACCGAGCAAAAGACAAAAGAAATCTGTAAATAGTGAATTTTTCACACAAATTTCAAAATTCAATAAAAAAAAAGTTGAAGAGAGCGCCAAAAAATTCTTTCGCCTAAATTCATCTAAAAATAGCCACTTTTTAATAAAATATTTTTTTTATTTTTTTTTCATATTGCTGTACGGATAAGAAAATTACCAATTTTAATTATCTTTTATTTAATTTCGCAGCTGAAGGGGCTTTTGCTTTTTTGATTTTAACTGCTTCTTTTTTTTACTGTATGAGTTGGCTGATTCTGTTGTTGTGGCAGTTGTTGTTGTTGTTGTTTTTTTGTAGAAGTAGTTATTGTTGTTGTTGTTAATGGTGCTGATTGTGCTGTTGTTTTTGTAGAGTAGCTATGCCTGTTGTTAAGCCGCCACACCGGCATCCACGTTTGTTTTGGTGGCTGTCATTAAGGTTGTGCCATTGGCTCGCTCCTGTGAATAATTGTGGAGATTCGTTCTTTTTGCATTTAAGTCGACGTATGTACATATGTATGTTCGTTTTTGCGTTTTCGCGGTTATTGCGATTAGATTTGTACCGATTTATGATAATATCGATACTATTTTCTTACAGTCAATTTATACCTATGCAAACAAAAAACGATATTTAAGCAATCATATTAATCTTAGCATTTTAAAATGATAGGAATTGAATTGCATTACTATATTTTGAATATTAAATTTAATTATAATTATTAGGCTGCCACAAATGTTTAGGTGCTGCCAGATCTATTGCAGATCTGACAGCATCCAAACTTTGTTTACACATTATATTTGAGATGGCTTAATAATTACAATTTAATTAAATTATATATTCAAATATACTAATGCAACTCAATTCATTTTAATTTAAATGGCAAGATTAATGTGATAGCTTAAGTATCGTTTTTCGTTTGCATAAGTTTAATTTCTCTGCATGAATATAATATCGATATCAACATATCGAAAACCATCCCATCGTTAATTCCATTTAACCGCGCACCGTACACAGACGACACTTAAAATAATATAATTATGAGTGAGAACCATTTTTCACAGTGGTCAATGCCACAAGATCAACAACCGCAACCGTGGATGCCGGTTTGGGGGGCTCCATATGGATCTCGACAACAGCACCCTCAACAACAACACCAACAATATATGCAACATCAATTTCATCAAGATCAACCACAGCACCCTCAACAACAACAACAAAAACAGCCACAGCACCAAAACCAACAACAAGAACTACCACTACTACAACAACAACAACAACAGCAGCATCCACAAGCTCAGCCAAAGCAGCAAATACAACAACCACAACAACAGCCAAATAACAATAAGCAATTAAAAGCAAATAAAGAGCAGCCCCTTCAGCTGCAACAAAAAAAATTAAACATGATAATAAAAACAATGAATAATATGAACTCAAATATAAAACAAATGCAACAAAATATTTGTAGCATGCAACAAAATTTGTATGACATAAATAAACAATTAAATAAAATAGAAAAAAAGGTGAATCCTTCTCAGCCTCAGCCTCCAACCCAACCGCAACTCCAACCACATCCCCATCCACATCCCCAACTACATCCCCAACCACATCCACAACCACATCCCCAATCCCTTCCCCAACCTCAAATCTCCTTCCAGCCCTACATTTAAATAAATAAAAATAATATTAAATAAAAATAATAACAAAATAATTTTAATAATAATAACAATAATAATAAAAATAATAAAAAAGCTGTTTGAAAAGAAATTTAAGCAAAGTAAGTGGCATAAACAATTTTTTAAAAAGTAGTACAACTAACATAAATTTATTTTATAGTTTTTAGAATGACTTATGAACGGCGAGTCCATCGAGGAGATCTATTTTTATTTAACGGCATAATGTGAGTTTTTATTAATTTCCATACTTAATTTAAGTATTTATTCATATTAATTTTACTTATTTACATATTAACAGCTGGCACACGCATTGCAGGCGGCACCAACGATTTCTATGAATACTTTTTTGCCAAATTATTTTAATTTTTGAATTTATTTTCGATGTTTTTGATAATGTAAATAATAATAATAATGTTATAATAGTAATAAAAACAATGTAATAATAATAGTAACAATAATAATAGATTATAAACGATAAATTAATTTATTGTATTTTTATTTGGGTTATAGGTTTGGGCATCGATCATGGATCGTGCAGCAGACATATTATGTTTTGGGTATGTGTTGTGAAATTCCGCCTGTAAGTAGCTCAAATTCAGGTGTCAAAGTTAATGGAATTGCTTTGCATGAATAACTTTTGTTTCTTAAGATATCTCAAGCAAAGTCACAGAATGTATGTTTGGGACTCTCTTACATCTTGACCAAATTTGGTCAAAGTCAGATGACTATATCATATAGTTGCCATAGGAATTGTGTACATATAACTTTTAGTATGAACAAACTAAAAATACAATATTATTATTATTGTTTTCAATATTATTTAATGTTTTATTTATTTTAATTATATTATTTTGTAATTTTTTTTGTATATATTTATGTTTTTATTTCTAATTGATTTTATTATTTTTACTGCCATTGCTATGGCAATGGGCCCTGATGATATATATTTGGATTCTGTTTGCTTTAAATATTTTAGTTTAGTTCAAATGAACGAGTCATTAAGATGAACGAATGAGCTTATTCAGTCAATTATGAACTAAATCGTTCATAACGCATTTAGTCCCAATTTCTAAAAAAAAAAATTTTAATTTATTAGAGAAATACAATTTGAGTTACATACTAAGAGCTCCGCGATTAGATGCATTTTCTTCTTTATTTACATGTAACAATGTTTACATGTCAACTGATCAGAATGACCTATTCATCTTTCATCGTTCATGAACAACTAGAAACAAAATAGAAACCTTTCATTGTTCATAGTTCATGACCAACTGAATAACTGAACTAAATGACTGATTTAGTTCACGACTTAAAAATGAACGATTGAACTTATTCAGCAAATTAAACTAAAAAGCCTAACTCTAAAAATTATATCTATGCAAACAAAAAATGTTTCTTATGCTAAATAAATAATAATGATATAAATACTAATAAATAATGATGATAATCATCACAATAATAATTAAAGCCCATATCGCTGTTATGTTACAGATTTGATCGATCTGGCAGCCCGCCAAATTTATTATAATTGTATGTACATACATTAACATTTGACTATAACGGAACTTAGCAAAATTTCGGTGATAAACGTGTCGAGTGGCTGCACAGCTTAATATACAAGAAAATCGAACAAATAATCTAATATAGATACATGCATTTATATATGGTTTTTGTCTCAAGCTCTAATTTTGAGTAATTGTCAATTTTTTACAAACATTGGCAAGTTTAATATTAAAAACATATATTCTGTGCATTTGTATTTATGTTTGTATCGATATGTTTGTATTTGACGCGTAGTTTTCTGCGAAATAGTGAAAAGTGAAAAAAAGTTATTTCTTCTTTTTTATTCACGTAAGTTACCTAAAAGTTTAATTTAATAGAGTCTTGGTGCAATTATTGAATTATACCGTACTCTTTATCTGTTTTTGTACAAACTTTATGCAAATTTGGTACATTCCAAATTTGCAAACTTGGTACAATAAATATTATTAGTTTACGTATGATTATTAATTTTAGATATTTAAATTGTACCTTATAATATCGATAAATTTTAAATCACTATTTTTTAAAATAGTTGATATTTTTCGATATAAATATTTATCAATAATTTTTATTATTGCTCTAAATATTTGTAGTACTTTCTGCCTAATTTATTTTTAGTGCATAAAATACAAGCCTGTTTTTATACAGACTTCATGCAAATTTGGTACATTCCAAATTTGCAAACTTGGTACAATAAATATTATTAGTTTACGTATGATTATTAATTTTAGATATTTAAATTGTACCTTATAATATCGATAAATTTTAAATCACTATTTTTTAAAATAGTTGATATTTTTCGATATAAATATTTATCAATAATTTTTATTATTGCTCTAAATATTTGTAGTACTTTTTGCCTAATTTATTTTTAGTGCATAAAATACAAGCCTGTTTTTATACAGACTTCATGCAAATTTGGTACATTCCAAATTTGCAAACTTGGTACAATAAATATTATTAGTTTACGTATGATTATTAATTTTAGATATTTAAATTGTACCTTATAATATCGATAAATTTTAAATCACTATTTTTTAAAATAGTTGATATTTTTCGATATAAATATTTATCAATAATTTTTATTATTGCTCTAAATATTTGTAGTACTTTTTGCCTAATTTATTTTTAGTGCATAAAATACAAGCCTGTTTTATACAGACTTCATGCAAATTTGGTACATTCCAAATTTGCAAACTTGGTACAATAAATATTATTAGTTTACGTATAACTATTAATTTTAGATATTTAAATTGTACCATATAATATCGTTAAATTTTAAATCACTATTTTTTTTAAATAGTTGATATTTTTCGATATAAATATTTATCAATAATTTTTATTATTGCTCTAAATATTTGTAGTACTTTTTGCCTAATTTATTTTTAGTGCATAAAATACAAGCCTGTTTTTATACAGACTTCATGCAAATTTGGTACATTCCAAATTTGCAAACTTGGTACAATAAATATTATTAGTTTACGTATGATTATTAATTTTAGATATTTAAATTGTACCTTATAATATCGTTAAATTTTAAATCACTATTTTTTAAAATAGTTGATATTTTTCGATATAAATATTTATCAATAATTTTTATTATTGCTCTAAGTATTTGTAGTATTCTCTGCCTAATACATTCTTAGTGCAAATACTATAGATCTTATAAAAAAACCTCTTTACGAGGTAAAAGTCTAGTGACGAAAACATTTTCATGCCCCAAAATTTCTGATATCCAATTTTGTGACGAAAAATATTACATTTTACACATGAATTATTAAAAATAAAATTTTGTCACTGGACACATTGCGCTAAATTTTTCATAACTAATAAATACCAGTATATACTAGTAGTACTTTTTTGCGCAGAGCCAGTGACAAAATTTTTTTTTTAATAATTCATGTGTAAAATGTAATATTTTTCGTCACAAAATTGGATATCAGAAATTTTGGGGCATGAAAATGTTTTCGTCACTAGACTTTTACCTCGTAAAGAGGTTTTTTTATAAGATATCAGAAATTTTTTAATAAGACATAGGAAGTTTTGACAATTGAAATATTTTTTTACAGTGTAACTTTGTCAATCGGTGTTTATTGTTTGTACAAGCAAAAAGAAACTGTCTGGCAACACTGTTTCTCTTTACTAACACACATGCCAACATGCCAAGCGCAAAATTTATCAGCACTCTCAAACTCTGGCTGCTATGACACTTTGTTGCTGCTGTCCTTTTCCAATTCAAAGTAAAACGTATATATTCAGTTAATAGGTTATATCTTCCAAACCAATCAACAAAAATTTATGCATGATGTATCAAAAAACGCGAAATATTAAAAGCTCAAACATATTCAAAATTAAAAAAAATCGCTAGCGGCGTTTTCTCGAAAACCGCCAAAATGTGGAAAAAATTACCTTTTTTCACCTGTAGCTTTTTACCTGTGTACTTTAGAAAAAAAATTTGAACATATGCTTAAGAGCCCTTCAAAGTACCTTTCCAACGACATATAGATCATATCTGTAGCTTTCATAGTTTGGACACTATGGGGGTTTTTAGTTTTAGCGGTTTTTAGCGATTTCCCGCTAAACTAGCGATTTTTCGAAAAAGTCGTAGAACAAACGTTTCTAGATTTTTGAGCGGGAACAAGTCCTCATTCAAACTTTTAAGCTAAATTAACGATTTGATCCAAACAAACAAACAGACAAACAGACAAACAGACAAACAGACAAACTGACTTTTCATCTCATTTTCGGAAGGCGACTCAAAATTTCAAAATTAATTATTTTTTGAACCAGTTGTCCGATTTTGATGATCGAGGTGTCATTCGACGCGTATTTTTGATGAGAATTGTAAAAAATTCAACGAAAATTCAAAAAGGCTCCAACGGCCCCATTAGCTCCAATAATGTAAATTTTGCCCCTCCCACTTACACCTGCTTATCTCACGAACCAGGTGAGTTTTCAAAAGTCTTAGTATGCACACTTGTAAGTTTAATTAATACCTTTCGATCGGTATATAACTCGACCTGATCGGACAGTCATAGCAAATCTTCCATTCTTCCTGTGTATATATGCTAGTCGCCTTCGCACCCTTCGTGCTGCTTTCGTCACTAGCGCGGACTGCCGTCCGCAGTGATCTGTAGTTACACAGTCTACTTATAAATTTGCAATATTTTTTAATATTGTCTAGAAAATTTGTTGTACTTTGAGTCTTATATATTTCGAGTATATAAGTAGTACAACTCTGTATTCTATAGACTAAAAGAAATTTGGAGTTCCCTTAGTTTTCTACTTAAAGTCATTATGAATACTGAATATCTAAGTATAGAGGGTGAAATGAAGCCACACTCTATAGTTCCTATCATAGGCGACGGAGCTTGCCTTTTTAGGTCTATTTCCTTTCTTTTAAATGGCACCCAAGAATGTTTTTATAATATTCGCCAGGAAATAGTATGTTATGTGGTTGAGCATTGGAATGACCTACATCTACATACTTCAAACTCTGAGGGAAATATTTTTGACAGTTCCTCAGAATATGAGATACAAATGATGCAACCTCACACATATGGTTCAGTAGCTGAGCTAATGGCAGCTGCGGAATTGTATCGCATTAATATTGAAGTTTTCAATGATTGCACATTAATGGCACGACTTGGAAGAACAGGAGATCCAATAAAAAGAGTACGCTTTTCTGGCGGACTTTCTAATGGGCACTATGATGCTTATATCCCTTTAGAAACTTTGGATATTGCAAATTCTTCTGCTCAAAACACATCTTCTACTCAAAAAAAACCAGTGAAAAGGCGAGCTCGAGTATCCGACAGAATAAGAAATAAGCAATTAAAGGCTTCAAAAGAAAAATTTAAGGCTGACCATCCCGAAGCGGTCAGAGCTTCAGCAGCCAGATATCAGGCTGAGCATCCTGAAGTGCATCGAGCTTCAGCAGCCAGATATCAGGCTGAGCATCCTGATGTGAACCAAGCTGCAGTAGCTAAATATCAGGCTGAGCATCCTGAAGTGCATCAAGCTTCAGCAGCCAGATATCAGGCTGAGCATCCTGAAGTGCATCGAGCTTCAGCAGCCAGATATCAGGCTGAGCATCCTGATGTGAACCAAGCTGCAGTAGCTAAATATCAGGCTGAGCATCCTGAAGTGCATCAAGCTTCAGCAGCCAGATATCAGGCTGAGCATCCTGAAGTGCATCGAGCTTCAGCAGCCAGATATCAGGCTGAGCATCCTGATGTGAACCAAGCTGCAGTAGCTAAATATCAGGCTGAGCATCCTGAAGTGCATCAAGCTTCAGCAGCCAGATATCAGGCTAAAAACCCAACTGCACGAAATCAAAGACGCTTGCGCCCATGGAGCATTAAGGTAAACTCCGCCTTCAATTATAATTTCGGAACGGCATATAGCACCGACAAAATGATTACATTAGGTAAAATGGATCAAAAGTGCAAATTTTGTAGTGCTTTAAAATGGAAATTAGAGCCAAAAGGTATTTGCTGCAAAGAAGGAAAAGTTCAACTTCCCCCTCTAAAAGCTTTACCTGAGCCTCTCAAAAGCCTTATAATTGGTAGTCATCACAGCCATGTCCACTTCATGAATTGTATTAGAAAGTACAATAATTGCTTTCAAATGACTTCATTTGGAAAAACAAAAATTATTAGAGAGGGTAATTATATGCCAACATTTAAAGTTCAGGGTCAAGTCTATCATTTAGTTGGAAGCCTTTGGCCATATTCTAAAGGCGAAGAAAAATTTCTTCAAATATATTTCGTTGGTGAAGATGACAAAGAAGCCAATTTAAGGTGTAAACATAACTCTGATGTGCAATTAGAATTAGTTAAGGCACTGCAATCTATGTTGCACCAGTGCAATCCTTACGTCAAGGATTTCAAAACTGCTCTTCAAAAAGTGCCAAAAGATTGTAAAGATTACAAAATGGTCATTCATGCCGAAAAAAAACCAGCCGGTGCTCACAAGGGTCGCTTTAATGCACCACAAGTAAGTGAAGTGGCTTTGGTCATAGTCGGACAACAATTTGAGAAAAGAGATATTGTAATTGAGAGTCATGATAAAAAACTGAAACATATCAGCGAATTACACCGTTCGTATGACGCTTTACAATATCCTTTACTTTTTTGTAACGGGGAAGATGGTTATGACATTGACATTCCTCAATGTGACCCTCTATCAAAAAAAGATCTCAAGAAGACTGTATCAGCACTTGGTTTTTACAGTTACAGAATAATGATACGGCAACAGGAAGTCAATCATTTGATTTATTGCCGATCTTTGTTCAGTCAATTTTTGGTTGATATGTACGCTAAAATTGAAACTGAAAGACTCAATTTTATTCGGCACAATCAAGCACAGTTAAGAGCTGATAGCTATATACATCTTAAAGATGCCATAAGCAAGGAAGATGTAAATATTGATCAACTTGGTGAGATGGTAATCTTACCATCTACGTTCACTGGCTCAGCACGGTATATGCATGAAAAGACTCAGGATGCAATGACTTATGTTCGAAATTATGGTCGTCCTGATCTCTTTATTACATTCACCTGTAATCCAAAATGGGAAGATATAACCAATGCATTATTGCCTGGGCAAAGATCTCAAGATCGTCATGATGTTATAGCTCGAGTCTTTCATTTAAAAGTTAAAGCATAAATGTCGTTATTAAACAAAGGCGCTTTGTTTGGTGAAGTGAAATGCTTCATGTATACAATAGAGTGGCAAAAACGAGGTCTACCCCATGTACATTTATTGTTATGGTTAGAAAACAAGATTATGCCTGATCAGATTGATGGCATTATATCTGCAGAAATTCCAGATCCAAAACAGGATCCTCTGTTATATGATATTGTCAAATCTAATATGATTCATGGACCTTGCGGTAATATGAACCAAAGTTCTCCATGTATGAGTCAAGGAAAATGCATCAAAAAATATCCCCGACAGTTCTGTAAAGACAGTATAACGGGAAATGATGGTTATCCTCAATATCGACGAAGAGCCCCAAATGATAAAGGCCTAACTGCTAATGTTAAAGGAAACATTATTGATAATCGCTGGGTTGTACCTTACAATAGTGTGCTGCTACGAACATTTGAAGCACACATAAATGTAGAGTACTGCAGCTCTGTAAAGAGCATTAAATATGTTTGCAAATATGTAAATAAGGGCAGTGACCAAGCTTCATATACTCTCGAAGATAAAAAGGATGAAGTTAAACTTTATGAGAGTGGTCGATATATAAGCAGTTCTGAAGCAGTATGGAGAATTCTAGCATTTCCCATACATGAACGGTTTCCGGCTATCTTTCAATTAAGTGTACACTTGGAAAATGGCCAGCGTGTAACCTTTAACCCAAATAAACGCAATGAATTTGCTGAAAAGATCAACAATCCGTCTAAAACGACATTAACGGGCTTTTTTGAACTTTGCAAGGTTGACCCCTTTGCAAAAACACTTTTGTATGTTGAAGTGCCGTCCTATTACATATGGACTAACAATAAGTTTCAACGAAGGAAGCGTGGGTCAGATGTTCCTAATTTTCCTGGAGTCAAAATGGATAGCACTTTGGGTCGAGTGTACACTATACACCCCAACAATAGTGAATGCTTTTACTTGAGGCTTTTACTCCATGAGGTAAGAGGTCCAACCTCATTCGTTTACTTGAAAACAGTAAACGGTGTTACCTATGACACTATTCAATTAGCATGCAAAGCTTTAGGTTTACTTGAAGATGATAAGCACTGGGACTTTACCATGGCCGAAGCTGCTCTCTGCCAACACCCAAATAAACTTCGAGAAATTTTTGCAATACTTTTAGTATTTTGTCAAATATCTGACGCAGGGTCTCTGTGGGAGAGGTACAAGGTAAGTCTCTCCGAAGATATTTTACACGAAATAAAATTAACAGGAGACCCTAATATAGATTCTGCAGTTATTGATAGAATTTATAATAAGTGTCTGATTCAAGTTGAAAATATAGTATTATCAATAGGAGGCGATTGCTTAACAAAGTATGGTTTGCCTGCCCCAAACAGATCTGAATAATCCATAAATAATATGGAATATCTCAGAGAAATAAGTTATGAACACAATGAAATTATTGTTAGTAGTAACGAAAATTCATTTACTGCTGAGCAAAATGAGGTATATAAAAAAATATTGATCAGCGTTGAAGCTGAAAATGGAGAAATATTTTTTTTGGATGCTCCTGGGGGTACAGGCAAAACATTTTTATTAAATTTATTGTTGGCAAAAGTTCGACAAAATAAGAATATTGCCATAGCTGCTGCGTCTTCTGGTATTTCTGCAACATTGCTAACTGGAGGTCGGACAGCGCACTCCGCATTTAAGCTTCCATTTGATATAATGCGTGAAGAGGTTCCGCATTGCAAAATATCTAAGCAATCCAATACGGCTATGGTCTTAAAAGATTGTAAGCTAATTGTTTGGGATGAGTGTACTATGGCTCATAAAGGTGGCTTTGAGGCACTAAATAGAACTTTACAAGACCTCCGGGATAATAATCTTTTAATGGGAGGCATCACAGTTCTCTTAGCTGGGGACTTTCGACAAACGCTTCCAGTTGTGCCCCGTGGAACAAGAGCCGATGAGATAAAATCGTGCCTAAAATCATCAGTTTTGTGGCCCACTATTAAGAAAATAGCGCTAACGAAAAATATGCGAGTACACTTAAACGGTGATACAAGTGCTAATTTTTTTGCGAAATCTTTACTTAGAATCGGAGATGGTAAATTTAAAACAGTTGATGACAAAGTGACCATACCATCATGTTTGGCAACTGTTGTACCCTCTCTTGAAGATCTAATTTCAAAAATATATCCTGATATTTTGCATATTTCTGAGAAATCATTAGATTGGTTATCTGAGCGAGCCATATTAACTGCAAGAAATGATAGAGCCGTTTCAATAAATGATTTACTTTTAAAATCATTTGATGGTCAAGAAATGACATACAAATCGATTGACTCAGTTATTAATGTTGACGATGCTGTTCATTATCCAGTCGAGTTTCTCAACAAGCAAAATCCACCAGGATTTCCATTGCATAGTCTTTCTCTAAAAGTCGGCGCACCAATAATGTTGATGCGAAACTTAAAACCGCCAAAACTATGCAACGGAACAAGATTGCAAATAAAAGCTCTTCATAAATATTTAATTGAAGCCATTGTTTTTACTGGTTGCGCCAAAGGGGAAACCGTACACATACCAAGAATACCTCTTATAACGAATAACCAGCCCTTTGAGTTTAAGAGACTTCAATTTCCTGTAAAAGTCTGTTTCGCTATAACAATAAATAAGTCGCAGGGGCAGACATTAAAGCTGGCTGGACTAGACCTAAGAGATGATTGTTTCAGTCATGGTCAATTATATGTGGCCTGCTCAAGAGTTAGTTCTGCTAGCAACTTATTTATTTTTACCCCAGATGGCAAAGCAAAAAATGTGGTCTACAGGGAAGTATTACAGTAACCAAAGACCTAAATCGGTTGTAGTTTATCTTGAAGATAAAAAACTTCAATAGTTGCAAACTATTGTAACCTTTTGAGAAGAGCTTATATAAAAAAATATTTGAAAATATTTTTGAAAAGCCATGAAAGCCACAATAACACTGGACTTAGTCATTGATATTAACAATGCTGTCCATTATACTATCGAGATTCTGAACAATCAGAATCTACGTGGACTTCCATTGTATGGATGTAAGTGGATTATACCTATTGGGGATACCACGTTATAAAAAAATGCGCCAAATCCTTTACCTCTGTGGTGGTGTGGAAGTGAGGAAAACTTTTAAATATATATACTCTTTTTTATTTGACCATACTTTATTACAAAAAATAACCAATTTTCATTTACGCGAGCGAAGCGAGCTGTATACATTTTTTAAACCGGACAACAAAAAACCTTCTTTTCTATTTTGCGAGCGAAGCGAGCGGGGGTTGGCGAGCGAAGCGAGCAGGGGGCGGAGCCCCCTAGTCTATATATATAAAACTCTTTGTCCTGACTCACTGACTGACTCACTGACTGACTCACTGACTGAGAATCAACGTGCAGCCCAAACGGTAAGAGATAGAGAGCTGAAATTTGCACACAACATAGATGAGATAATTTCATCGTGCAATGAGACGGCGTTTTGCGAAATTCCACCTGTAAGAGGGTCAAAATCAAGGTCAAAGGTCACGAAATTGCTTAGTATGAAAAACTTTTATGTTTCTTAAGATATCTCAACCAAACTCACAAATTATATGTTTGGTACTGTCTCTTACATTCTGACCAAATTTGGTCAAAGTGGAATGACGTTATCTTAAAGCTGTCATAGGAACAATCCGATGAAAAACACATTTAGTATGAACACTTTTTTGTTTCTTAAGATATCTCAACCAAACTCGCAGATGTTTGTTTGGTACTGCCTCTTACATTCTGACCAAATTTGGTCAGAGTTGAATGACTATTTTTTATAGCTGCCATAGGAATAATCCGATGAAAAACACCTTTAGTATGAAAAACTTTTTTGTTTCTTAAGATATCTCATCCAAACTCACAGATTACATGTTTGGTACTGTCTCTTACATTCTGACCAAATTTGGTGAAAGTGGAATGACGTTATCTTAAAGCTGTCATAGGAACAATCCGATGAAAAACACATTTAGTATGAACACTTTTTTGTTTCTTAAGATATCTCAACCAAACTCACAGATTATTTGTTTGGGACTGTTTCATACATTCTGGCAAAATTTGGTCAAAGTCGGATTACTATATCATATAGCTGCCATAGGAACATTTGTATAAATAAAAACACTTAGTATGAAAAATATAAAAATACCATAATTCAGTTTTTTTTTTCAATATTATTTAATTTTTATTTATTTCCATAAAGTCATTTTCTTTTTATATGCTTACATTAACTAATTTAATTTAATTAATTTTAATTATCTTTTATTTAATTTCGCAGCTGAAGGGGCTTTTGCTTTTTTGATTTTAACTGCTTCTTTTTTTTACTGTATGAGTTGGCTGATTCTGTTGTTGTGGCAGTTGTTGTTATTGTTGTTTTTTTGTAGAAGTAGTTATTGTTGTTGTTGTTAATGGTGCTGATGGTGCTGTTGTTTTTGTAGAGTAGCTATGCCTGTTGTTAAGCCGCCACACCGGCATCCACGTTTGTTTTGGTGGCTGTCATTAAGGTTGTGCCATTGGCTCGCTCCTGTGAATAATTGTGGAGATTCGTTCTTTTTGCATTTAAGTCGACGTATGTACATATGTATGTTCGTTTTTGCGTTTTCGCGGTTATTGCGATTAGATTTGTACCGATTTATGATAATATCGATACTATTTTCTTACAGTCAATTTATACCTATGCAAACAAAAAACGATATTTAAGCAATCACATTAATCTTAGCATTTTAAAATGATAGGAATTGAATTGCATTACTATATTTTGAATATTAAATTTAATTATAATTATTAGGCTGCCACAAATGTTTAGGTGCTGCCAGATCTATTGCAGATCTGGCAGCATCCAAACTTTGTTTACACATTATATTTGAGATGGCTTAATAATTACAATTTAATTAAATTATATATTCAAATATACTAATGCAACTCAATTCATTTTAATTTAAATGGCAAGATTAATGTGATAGCTTAAGTATCGTTTTTCGTTTGCATAAGTTTAATTTCTCTGCATGAATATAATATCGATATCAACATATCGAAAACCATCCCATCGTTAATTCCATTTAACCGCGCACCGTACACAGACGACACTTAAAATAATATAATTATGAGTGAGAACCATTTTTCACAGTGGTCAATGCCACAAGATCAACAACCGCAACCGTGGATGCCGGTTTGGGGGGCTCCATATGGATCTCGACAACAGCACCCTCAACAACAACACCAACAATATATGCAACATCAATTTCATCAAGATCAACCACAGCACCCTCAACAACAACAACAAAAACAGCCACAGCACCAAAACCAACAACAAGAACTACCACTACTACAACAACAACAACAACAGCAGCATCCACAAGCTCAGCCAAAGCAGCAAATACAACAACCACAACAACAGCCAAATAACAATAAGCAATTAAAAGCAAATAAAGAGCAGCCCCTTCAGCTGCAACAAAAAAAATTAAACATGATAATAAAAACAATGAATAATATGAACTCAAATATAAAACAAATGCAACAAAATATTTGTAGCATGCAACAAAATTTGTATGACATAAATAAACAATTAAATAAAATAGAAAAAAAGGTGAATCCTTCTCAGCCTCAGCCTCCAACCCAACCGCAACTCCAACCACATCCCCATCCACATCCCCAACTACATCCCCAACCACATCCACAACCACATCCCCAATCCCTTCCCCAACCTCAAATCTCCTTCCAGCCCTACATTTAAATAAATAAAAATAATATTAAATAAAAATAATAACAAAATAATAATAAAAATAATTTTAATAATAATAACAATAATAATAAAAATAATAAAAAAGCTGTTTGAAAAGAAATTTAAGCAAAGTAAGTGGCATAAACAATTTTTTAAAAAGTAGTACAACTAACATAAATTTATTTTATAGTTTTTAGAATGACTTATGAACGGCGAGTCCATCGAGGAGATCTATTTTTATTTAACGGCATAATGTGAGTTTTTATTAATTTCCATACTTAATTTAAGTATTTATTCATATTAATTTTACTTATTTACATATTAACAGCTGGCACACGCATTGCAGGCGGCACCAACGATTTCTATGAATACTTTTTTGCCAAATTATTTTAATTTTTGAATTTATTTTCGATGTTTTTGATAATGTAAATAATAATAATAATGTTATAATAGTAATAAAAACAATGTAATAATAATAGTAACAATAATAATAGATTATAAACGATAAATTAATTTATTGTATTTTTATTTGGGTTATAGGTTTGGGCATCGATCATGGATCGTGCAGCAGACATATTATGTTTTGGGTATGTGTTGTGAAATTCCGCCTGTAAGTAGCTCAAATTCAGGTGTCAAAGTTAATGGAATTGCTTTGCATGAATAACTTTTGTTTCTTAAGATATCTCAAGCAAAGTCACAGAATGTATGTTTGGGACTCTCTTACATCTTGACCAAATTTGGTCAAAGTCAGATGACTATATCATATAGTTGCCATAGGAATTGTGTACATATAACTTTTAGTATGAACAAACTAAAAATACAATATTATTATTATTGTTTTCAATATTATTTAATGTTTTATTTATTTTAATTATATTATTTTGTAATTTTTTTTGTATATATTTATGTTTTTATTTCTAATTGATTTTATTATTTTTACTGCCATTGCTATGGCAATGGGCCCTGATGATATATATTTGGATTCTGTTTGCTTTAAATATTTTAGTTTAGTTCAAATGAACGAGTCATTAAGATGAACGAATGAGCTTATTCAGTCAATTATGAACTAAATCGTTCATAACGCATTTAGTCCCAATTTCTAAAAAAAAAAATTTTAATTTATTAGAGAAATACAATTTGAGTTACATACTAAGAGCTCCGCGATTAGATGCATTTTCTTCTTTATTTACATGTAACAATGTTTACATGTCAACTGATCAGAATGACCTATTCATCTTTCATCGTTCATGAACAACTAGAAACAAAATAGAAACCTTTCATTGTTCATAGTTCATGACCAACTGAATAACTGAACTAAATGACTGATTTAGTTCACGACTTAAAAATGAACGATTGAACTTATTCAGCAAATTAAACTAAAAAGCCTAACTCTAAAAATTATATCTATGCAAACAAAAAATGTTTCTTATGCTAAATAAATAATAATGATATAAATACTAATAAATAATGATGATAATCATCACAATAATAATTAAAGCCCATATCGCTGTTATGTTACAGATTTGATCGATCTGGCAGCCCGCCAAATTTATTATAATTGTATGTACATACATTAACATTTGACTATAACGGAACTTAGCAAAATTTCGGTGATAAACGTGTCGAGTGGCTGCACAGCTTAATATACAAGAAAATCGAACAAATAATCTAATATAGATACATGCATTTATATATGGTTTTTGTCTCAAGCTCTAATTTTGAGTAATTGTCAATTTTTTACAAACATTGGCAAGTTTAATATTAAAAACATATATTCTGTGCATTTGTATTTATGTTTGTATCGATATGTTTGTATTTGACGCGTAGTTTTCTGCAAAATAGTGAAAAGTGAAAAAAAGTTATTTCTTCTTTTTTATTCACGTAAGTTACCTAAAAGTTTAATTTAATAGAGTCTTGGTGCAATTATTGAATTATACCGTACTCTTTATCTGTTTTTGTACAAACTTTATGCAAATTTGGTACATTCCAAATTTGCAAACTTGGTACAATAAATATTATTAGTTTACGTATGATTATTAATTTTAGATATTTAAATTGTACCTTATAATATCGATAAATTTTAAATCACTATTTTTTAAAATAGTTGATATTTTTCGATATAAATATTTATCAATAATTTTTATTATTGCTCTAAATATTTGTAGTACTTTCTGCCTAATTTATTTTTAGTGCATAAAATACAAGCCTGTTTTTATACAGACTTCATGCAAATTTGGTACATTCCAAATTTGCAAACTTGGTACAATAAATATTATTAGTTTACGTATGATTATTAATTTTAGATATTTAAATTGTACCTTATAATATCGATAAATTTTAAATCACTATTTTTTAAAATAGTTGATATTTTTCGATATAAATATTTATCAATAATTTTTATTATTGCTCTAAATATTTGTAGTACTTTTTGCCTAATTTATTTTTAGTGCATAAAATACAAGCCTGTTTTTATACAGACTTCATGCAAATTTGGTACATTCCAAATTTGCAAACTTGGTACAATAAATATTATTAGTTTACGTATGATTATTAATTTTAGATATTTAAATTGTACCTTATAATATCGTTAAATTTTAAATCACTATTTTTTAAAATAGTTGATATTTTTCGATATAAATATTTATCAATAATTTTTATTATTGCTCTAAGTATTTGTAGTATTCTCTGCCTAATACATTCTTAGTGCAAATACTATAGATCTGTAGTTACACAGTCTACTTATAAATTTGCAATATTTTTTAATATTGTCTAGAAAATTTGTTGTACTTTGAGTCTTATATATTTCGAGTATATCACTGCGGACGGCAGTCCGCGATAGTGACGAAAGCAGCACGAAGGGTGCGAAAGCGACTAGCATATATACACAGGAAGAATGGAAAATTTGCTATGACTGTCCGATCGGGTCGAATTATATACCGATCGAAAGGTATCAATCTAACTTAAAAATGTGCATACTAAGACTTTTGAATACTTACATGGTTCGTGAGATAAACAGGTGTAAGTGGGAGGGACAAAATTTAAATGATTGGAGCAAATGGGGCCGTTGGAGCCTTTTAGATTTTTTTTATAATTTTTCACTATACTTATCAAAAATACGCGTCGAATGACACCTTGATCATCAAAATCCGACCACTGGTTCAGAAGATAATTAATTTCGAAATTTTTGGTGCCCTTTTCAAAACGAGATGAAAAGTCAGTCTGTTTGTTTGTCTGTTTGTTTGTTTGTATAGATCAAAGCGTTGATTTAGCTTAAAAGTTTGAATGAGGACTTGTTCCCGATAAAAAATCTAGAAACGTTTGTTCTACGACTTTTTCGAAAAATCGCTAGTTTAGCGGGAAATCGCTAAAAACCGCTAAAATTTAAACCCCCATAGCATCCAAACGATAGGAGCTACAGATCTGTTCTATATGTCGTTGGAAATGTGTTTTGAAGGGCTTTTAGGCATACCTTCAAAGTTTTTTTTTTAAGTAAAAAGGTAAACAGCTACAGGTGAAATAAGGTATTTATTTCCACATTTTGGCGATTTAAGAAAAATCTACACATCAAAACACTTTTAAATATACTGCATGTTGTAGAGAATTCAATTACGCGTTTTTTGACATATAACACATATCTGTCAAAATTCGTTTGGGCAAGATATTACCTATTAACTGAATATACCTCACACCTTTACACTACTGCATGTACATATGCAGTATGTACACTGCTTGCAGTGCATGTGGAAAGATACTGCTTGCAAGTGGTCAATTCTTTTTGCGGCAGATAAATCATTTTATAATCAAAAATATAGAAACTTTATTTTTCGACTTTTTCGAAAAATAGCTAGTTTAGCGGGAAATCACTAAAAACCGCTAAAATTGGAACCCCCATATCATCCAAACGATAAAAGCTACAGATGTGATATATATATCGTTGAAAAGGTATTTTAAAGGGCTCTTAGGAATACCTTTAGTGTTTTTTTAAGATAAAAGGTAAACAGCAACAGGTGAAATAAGGTATTTTTTCCCACATTAAGGCGATTTTTGTGAAAACGCAAGTAATGATTTTTTCTAATTTTCAATATATTGTAGTTTGTAAAATTTCGATGTGTTTGGAAGATATTACCTGTTAACAGAATATATACGTTTTGCTTAGAATTGGAATAGGACAGCAGCAACAACGTGTCGTAGCAGCCAGAGCTTGAGAGTTCTGTTAGATTTTGACAAAATTGTACCGTCAAAATATATTGCAATTTTCAAAACTTTTGATATCTTACTCCAAAATTTCTGATATCTTATAAAAAAAACCTCTTTACGAGGTAAAAGTCTAGTGACGAAAACATTTTAATGCACCAAAATTTCTGATATCCAATTTTGTGACGAATAATAATAAGTTTTACTTAAAAATTACTACAAAAAAATTTTTTTGTCACTCGGCACATTGCGCTTATTTCTTCATACCTAATAAATATATATTTTTTGCGCAGTGCCGAGTTACAAAAAAATTTTTTTGTAGTAATTTTTAAGTAAAACTTATTATTATTCGTCACAAAATTGGATATCAGAAATTTTGGTGCATTAAAATGTTTTCGTCACTAGACTTTTACCTCGTAAAGAGGTTTTTTTTATAAGATAAGTAGTACAACTCTGTATTCTATAGACTAAAAGAAATTTGGAGTTCCCTTAGTTTTCTACTTAAAGTCATTATGAATACTGAATATCTAAGTATAGAGGGTGAAATGAAGCCACACTCTATAGTTCCTATCATAGGCGACGGAGCTTGCCTTTTTAGGTCTATTTCCTTTCTTTTAAATGGCACCCAAGAATGTTTTTATAATATTCGCCAGGAAATAGTATGTTATGTGGTTGAGCATTGGAATGACCTACATCTACATACTTCAAACTCTGAGGGAAATATTTTTGACAGTTCCTCAGAATATGAGATACAAATGATGCAACCTCACACATATGGTTCAGTAGCTGAGCTAATGGCAGCTGCGGAATTGTATCGCATTAATATTGAAGTTTTCAATGATTGCACATTAATGGCACGACTTGGAAGAACAGGAGATCCAATAAAAAGAGTACGCTTTTCTGGCGGACTTTCTAATGGGCACTATGATGCTTATATCCCTTTAGAAACTTTGGATATTGCAAATTCTTCTGCTCAAAACACATCTTCTACTCAAAAAAAACCAGTGAAAAGGCGAGCTCGAGTATCCGACAGAATAAGAAATAAGCAATTAAAGGCTTCAAAAGAAAAATTTAAGGCTGACCATCCCGAAGCGGTCAGAGCTTCAGCAGCCAGATATCAGGCTGAGCATCCTGAAGTGCATCGAGCTTCAGCAGCCAGATATCAGGCTGAGCATCCTGATGTGAACCAAGCTGCAGTAGCTAAATATCAGGCTGAGCATCCTGAAGTGCATCAAGCTTCAGCAGCCAGATATCAGGCTGAGCATCCTGAAGTGCATCGAGCTTCAGCAGCCAGATATCAGGCTGAGCATCCTGATGTGAACCAAGCTGCAGTAGCTAAATATCAGGCTGAGCATCCTGAAGTGCATCAAGCTTCAGCAGCCAGATATCAGGCTGAGCATCCTGAAGTGCATCGAGCTTCAGCAGCCAGATATCAGGCTGAGCATCCTGATGTGAACCAAGCTGCAGTAGCTAAATATCAGGCTGAGCATCCTGAAGTGCATCAAGCTTCAGCAGCCAGATATCAAGCTGAGCATCCTGAAGTGCATCGAGCTTCAGCAGCCAGATATCAGGCTGAGCATCCTGATGTGAACCAAGCTGCAGTAGCTAAATATCAGGCTGAGCATCCTGAAGTGCATCAAGCTTCAGCAGCCAGATATCAGGCTAAAAACCCAACTGCACGAAATCAAAGACGCTTGCGCCCATGGAGCATTAAGGTAAACTCCGCCTTCAATTATAATTTCGGAACGGCATATAGCACCGACAAAATGATTACATTAGGTAAAATGGATCAAAAGTGCAAATTTTGTAGTGCTTTAAAATGGAAATTAGAGCCAAAAGGTATTTGCTGCAAAGAAGGAAAAGTTCAACTTCCCCCTCTAAAAGCTTTACCTGAGCCTCTCAAAAGCCTTATAATTGGTAGTCATCACAGCCATGTCCACTTCATGAATTGTATTAGAAAGTACAATAATTGCTTTCAAATGACTTCATTTGGAAAAACAAAAATTATTAGAGAGGGTAATTATATGCCAACATTTAAAGTTCAGGGTCAAGTCTATCATTTAGTTGGAAGCCTTTGGCCATATTCTAAAGGCGAAGAAAAATTTCTTCAAATATATTTCGTTGGTGAAGATGACAAAGAAGCCAATTTAAGGTGTAAACATAACTCTGATGTGCAATTAGAATTAGTTAAGGCACTGCAATCTATGTTGCACCAGTGCAATCCTTACGTCAAGGATTTCAAAACTGC
This sequence comes from Drosophila limbata, assembly GCA_963924055.1. Classification (NCBI taxonomy): domain Eukaryota; kingdom Metazoa; phylum Arthropoda; class Insecta; order Diptera; family Drosophilidae; genus Drosophila; species Drosophila limbata. Next base: position 213,452 of record CAWUOW010000013.1, read on the forward strand.
TCTTCAAAAAGTGCCAAAAGATTGTAAAGATTACAAAATGGTCATTCATGCCGAAAAAAAACCAGCCGGTGCTCACAAGGGTCGCTTTAATGCACCACAAGTAAGTGAAGTGGCTTTGGTCATAGTCGGACAACAATTTGAGAAAAGAGATATTGTAATTGAGAGTCATGATAAAAAACTGAAACATATCAGCGAATTACACCGTTCGTATGACGCTTTACAATATCCTTTACTTTTTTGTAACGGGGAAGATGGTTATGACATTGACATTCCTCAATGTGACCCTCTATCAAAAAAAGATCTCAAGAAGACTGTATCAGCACTTGGTTTTTACAGTTACAGAATAATGATACGGCAACAGGAAGTCAATCATTTGATTTATTGCCGATCTTTGTTCAGTCAATTTTTGGTTGATATGTACGCTAAAATTGAAACTGAAAGACTCAATTTTATTCGGCACAATCAAGCACAGTTAAGAGCTGATAGCTATATACATCTTAAAGATGCCATAAGCAAGGAAGATGTAAATATTGATCAACTTGGTGAGATGGTAATCTTACCATCTACGTTCACTGGCTCAGCACGGTATATGCATGAAAAGACTCAGGATGCAATGACTTATGTTCGAAATTATGGTCGTCCTGATCTCTTTATTACATTCACCTGTAATCCAAAATGGGAAGATATAACCAATGCATTATTGCCCGGGCAAAGATCTCAAGATCGTCATGATGTTATAGCTCGAGTCTTTCATTTAAAAGTTAAAGCATTAATGTCGTTATTAAACAAAGGCGCTTTGTTTGGTGAAGTGAAATGCTTCATGTATACAATAGAGTGGCAAAAACGAGGTCTACCCCATGTACATTTATTGTTATGGTTAGAAAACAAGATTATGCCTGATCAGATTGATGGCATTATATCTGCAGAAATTCCAGATCCAAAACAGGATCCTCTGTTATATGATATTGTCAAATCTAATATGATTCATGGACCTTGCGGTAATATGAACCAAAGTTCTCCATGTATGAGTCAAGGAAAATGCATCAAAAAATATCCCCGACAGTTCTGTAAAGACAGTATAACGGGAAATGATGGTTATCCTCAATATCGACGAAGAGCCCCAAATGATAAAGGCCTAACTGCTAATGTTAAAGGAAACATTATTGATAATCGCTGGGTTGTACCTTACAATAGTGTGCTGCTACGAACATTTGAAGCACACATAAATGTAGAGTACTGCAGCTCTGTAAAGAGCATTAAATATGTTTGCAAATATGTAAATAAGGGCAGTGACCAAGCTTCATATACTCTCGAAGATAAAAAGGATGAAGTTAAACTTTATGAGAGTGGTCGATATATAAGCAGTTCTGAAGCAGTATGGAGAATTCTAGCATTTCCCATACATGAACGGTTTCCGGCTATCTTTCAATTAAGTGTACACTTGGAAAATGGCCAGCGTGTAACCTTTATCCCAAATAAACGCAATGAATTTGCTGAAAAGATCAACAATCCGTCTAAAACGACATTAACGGGCTTTTTTGAACTTTGCAAGGTTGACCCCTTTGCAAAAACCCTTTTGTATGTTGAAGTGCCGTCCTATTACATATGGACTAACAATAAGTTTCAACGAAGGAAGCGTGGGTCAGATGTTCCTAATTTTCCTGGAGTCAAAATGGATAGCACTTTGGGTCGAGTGTACACTATACACCCCAACAATAGTGAATGCTTTTACTTGAGGCTTTTACTCCATGAGGTAAGAGGTCCAACCTCATTCGTTTACTTGAAAACAGTAAACGGTGTTACCTATGACACTTTTCAATTAGCATGCAAAGCTTTAGGTTTACTTGAAGATGATAAGCACTGGGACTTTACCATGGCCGAAGCTGCTCTCTGCCAACACCCAAATAAACTTCGAGAAATTTTTGCAATACTTTTAGTATTTTGTCAAATATCTGACGCAGGGTCTCTGTGGGAGAGGTACAAGGTAAGTCTCTCCGAAGATATTTTACACGAAATAAAATTAACAGGAGACCCTAATATAGATTCTGCAGTTATTGATAGAATTTATAATAAGTGTCTGATTCAAGTTGAAAATATAGTATTATCAATAGGAGGCGATTGCTTAACAAAGTATGGTTTGCCTGCCCCAAACAGATCTGAATAATCCATAAATAATATGGAATATCTCAGAGAAATAAGTTATGAACACAATGAAATTATTGTTAGTAGTAACGAAAATTCATTTACTGCTGAGCAAAATGAGGTATATAAAAAAATATTGATCAGCGTTGAAGCTGAAAATGGAGAAATATTTTTTTTGGATGCTCCTGGGGGTACAGGCAAAACATTTTTATTAAATTTATTGTTGGCAAAAGTTCGACAAAATAAGAATATTGCCATAGCTGCTGCGTCTTCTGGTATTTCTGCAACATTGCTAACTGGAGGTCGGACAGCGCACTCCGCATTTAAGCTTCCATTTGATATAATGCGTGAAGAGGTTCCGCATTGCAAAATATCTAAGCAATCCAATACGGCTATGGTCTTAAAAGATTGTAAGCTAATTGTTTGGGATGAGTGTACTATGGCTCATAAAGGTGGCTTTGAGGCACTAAATAGAACTTTACAAGACCTCCGGGATAATAATCTTTTAATGGGAGGCATCACAGTTCTCTTAGCTGGGGACTTTCGACAAACGCTTCCAGTTGTGCCCCGTGGAACAAGAGCCGATGAGATAAAATCGTGCCTAAAATCATCAGTTTTGTGGCCCACTATTAAGAAAATAGCGCTAACGAAAAATATGCGAGTACACTTAAACGGTGATACAAGTGCTAATTTTTTTGCGAAATCTTTACTTAGAATCGGAGATGGTAAATTTAAAACAGTTGATGACAAAGTGACCATACCATCATGTTTGGCAACTGTTGTACCCTCTCTTGAAGATCTAATTTCAAAAATATATCCTGATATTTTGCATATTTCTGAGAAATCATTAGATTGGTTATCTGAGCGAGCCATATTAACTGCAAGAAATGATAGAGCCGTTTCAATAAATGATTTACTTTTAAAATCATTTGATGGTCAAGAAATGACATACAAATCGATTGACTCAGTTATTAATGTTGACGATGCTGTTCATTATCCAGTCGAGTTTCTCAACAAGCAAAATCCACCAGGATTTCCATTGCATAGTCTTTCTCTAAAAGTCGGCGCACCAATAATGTTGATGCGAAACTTAAAACCGCCAAAACTATGCAACGGAACAAGATTGCAAATAAAAGCTCTTCATAAATATTTAATTGAAGCCATTGTTTTTACTGGTTGCGCCAAAGGGGAAACCGTACACATACCAAGAATACCTCTTATAACGAATAACCAGCCCTTTGAGTTTAAGAGACTTCAATTTCCTGTAAAAGTCTGTTTCGCTATAACAATAAATAAGTCGCAGGGGCAGACATTAAAGCTGGCTGGACTAGACCTAAGAGATGATTGTTTCAGTCATGGTCAATTATATGTGGCCTGCTCAAGAGTTAGTTCTGCTAGCAACTTATTTATTTTTACCCCAGATGGCAAAGCAAAAAATGTGGTCTACAGGGAAGTATTACAGTAACCAAAGACCTAAATCGGTTGTAGTTTATCTTGAAGATAAAAAACTTCAATAGTTGCAAACTATTGTAACCTTTTGAGAAGAGCTTATATAAAAAAATATTTGAAAATATTTTTGAAAAGCCATGAAAGCCACAATAACACTGGACTTAGTCATTGATATTAACAATGCTGTCCATTATACTATCGAGATTCTGAACAATCAGAATCTACGTGGACTTCCATTGTATGGATGTAAGTGGATTATACCTATTGGGGATACCACGTTATAAAAAAATGCGCCAAATCCTTTACCTCTGTGGTGGTGTGGAAGTGAGGAAAACTTTTAAATATATATACTCTTTTTTATTTGACCATACTTTATTACAAAAAATAACCAATTTTCATTTACGCGAGCGAAGCGAGCTGTATACATTTTTTAAACCGGACAACAAAAAACCTTCTTTTCTATTTTGCGAGCGAAGCGAGCGGGGGTTGGCGAGCGAAGCGAGCAGGGGGCGGAGCCCCCTAGTATTATATAAATTTGTTAAAACGGGCAACTAAATACAATGCTGCGAGCGTAGCGAGCTGCGGGTTGGCGAGCTAAGCGAGCAGGGGGCGAATATTATGTAAATTTGTTAAACCGGACAACTAAAGACAATGTTGCGAGCGAAGCGAGCTGGGGGTTGGCGAGCGAAGCGAGCAGGGGGCGTAGCCCCCTAGTCTATATAAATAAAATTCTTTGTCCTGACTGACTCACTGACTCACTGACTGACTGAGAATCAACGTGTAGCCCAAACGGTAAGAGATAGAGAGCTGAAATTTGCACACAACATAGATGAGATAATTTCATCGTGCAATAAGACGGCGTTTTGCGAAATTCCACCTGTAAGAGGGTCAAAATCAAGGTCAAAGGTCACGGAATTGTTTAGTATGAAAAACTTTTTTGTTTCTTAAGATATCTCAACCAAACTCACAGATTATATGTTTGGTACTGTCTCTTACATTCTGACCAAATTTGGTCAATGTGGAATGACTATATCATATAGCTGCCATAGGAACAATCCGATGAAAAACACCTTTAGTATGAACAACTTTTTTGTTTCTTAAGATATCTCAACCAAACTCGCAGATTTTTTGTTTGATACTGTCTCTAACATACTGACCAAATTTGGTCAAAGTCGGATGACTATATCATATAGCTGCCATAGGAACAATCGGATTCAATCGGAGATATCCTAACAAAACTCTCAGATTAACTCTTCTTGCCAAATTTGGACTAATTCGCTTAATTTAGCTTTTTCCCGCCAAATTTAGCTTTTTCCCGCCAAATCACCAAATCCGACTTTTTCGCCAAAGTTCAATTGCAAGGAAAAAAAATTAAGGCAGCGGACTGTGGAAGCTAAATATTTCCGTTTTTTTTTAGAGAAAATGTTATCTATATATATAAAATTCTTTGTCCTGACTGACTCACTGACTGACTGACTCACTGACTCACTGACTGACTGAGAATCAACGTGTAGCCCAAACGGTAAGAAACAGATTAACTCTTCTTGCCAAATTTGGACTAATTCGCTTAATTTAGCTTTTTCCCGCCAAATTTAGCTTTTTCCCGCCAAATTTAGCTTTTTCCCGCCAAATCACCAAATCCGACTTTTTCGCCAAAGTTCAATTGCAAGGAAAAAAAATTAAGGCAGCGGACTGTGGAAGCTAAATATTTCCGTTTTTTTTAAAGAAAAAATGTTATCTATATATATAAAACTCTTTGTCCTGACTGACTCACTGACTGACTGACTCACTGACTCACTGACTGACTGAGAATCAACGTGTAGCCCAAACGGTAAGAAACAGATTAACTCTTCTTGCCAAATTTGGACTAATTCGCTTAATTTAGCTTTTTCCCGCCAAATTTAGCTTTTTCCCGCCAAATTTAGCTTTTTCCCGCCAAATCACCAAATCCGACTTTTTCGCCAAAGTTCAATTGCAAGGAAAAAAAATTAAGGCAGCGGACTGTGGAAGCTAAATATTTCCGTTTTTTTTTAGAGAAAATGTTATATTATATAAATTTGTTAAAACGGGCAACTAAATACAATGCTGCGAGCGTAGCGAGCTGCGGGTTGGCGAGCGAAGCGAGCAGGGGGTGAATATTATGTATATTTGTTAAGCCGGACAACTAAAGACAATGTTGCGAGCGAAGCGAGCTGGGGGTTTAGCGAGCGAAGCGAGCAGGCGGCGTAGCCCCCTAGTATTATATAAATTTGTTAAAACGGGCAACTAAATACAATGTTGCGAGCGAAGCGAGCTGGGGGTTGGCGAGCGAAGCGAGCAGGGGGCGTAGCCCCCTAGTAGATAATAAAAGTACATCTGAAAAGCTGACTTAAACAAATAAATTCACTGATAAGATCCGAGATAGTGACGAAAGTAGCACGAAGGGTGCGAAAGCGACTAGCATATATACACAGGAAGAATGAAAAATTTGCTATGACTGTCCGATCGGGTCGAATTATATACCGATCGAAAGGTATTAATTTAACTTACAAATGTGCATACCAAGACTTTTGGAAATTCACCTGGCTCGTGAGATAAACACGTGTAGGTGAGAGGGGCAAAATTTAGATGATTGGAGCAAATGGGGCCGTAGGCCGTACGCGTCGAATGACACCTCAATCAATAAAATCCGACAACTCGTTCAAAAGATAATTCATTTTGCAATTTTTAGTGGTGTTCCGAAAATGAAATGAAAAGTCAGCTTGTCTGTTTGTTTGCCTGTTTGTTTGTGTCGAAGCGTTGATATACCTTAAAAGTATGAATGAGGACTCCCGATCAAAAATCTAGAAACGTTTGTTCTGACTTTTTCAAAAAATTGCTAGTTTAGCGGGAAATCGCTAAAAACCCGCTAATTCCATAGTATCCAAATAATAGAAGCTACAGATATGATCCATATATCGTTGGAAAGGTATTTTAAAGGGCTTTTAGGCATACCTTCAAAGTTTTTTTTTTTTAAACAGCCTCAGGTGAAATAAGGTATGTTTCCCCACATTTTGGCGGTTTTTGAGAAAACTAACGCTAACGATTTTTTTTAGTTTCTAATATGTTGTAGCTTGTAAAATTTCGCGTTTTCCTATATATCATACATAAATTATTGTTGATTGGTTTATAAGATACTAGGGGGCTCCGCCCCCAGCTTGCTTCGCTCGTATCATTGTCTTTAGTTGTCCGGCTTAACAATTTTATATAATATACGCCACCTGCTCTCTTCGCTCGCCAACCCGCAGCTCGCTTCACTCGTAACATTGTATTTATTTGCCCGTTTTAACAAATTTATATAATATAGCATTTTTTCTTAAAAAAACGAAAATATTTAGCTTCCGCTGCCTTAATTTTTTTTTCCTTGCAATCGAACTTTGGCTAAAAAGACGGGCTTAGTTATTTGGCGGGAAAAAACAAACAGACAATCTGCAAATTTGGTTTAGATATCTTAAGAAAGAAAAAAGTTTTTCATACTAAAGGTGTTTTTCATCGGATAGTTCCTGTCTGTCGACCGCCCAGCTGATTTACTTTAAGTAGATAACATAGCATGCTCTCTTAAATTTGTAACATTACATGGCAATACTCTTTTGTTATCTAGTATCACTTTCGTTGTAATCGCTGTAATCACACTCTCGCTTATGCCCTTAGCCTTTTGCTTCGGCGCACTTACGATTAGTCTCGATTCGGGTACTATTGTCGTCGGTCAGATCGTCGCTGGAGAAAAGTTATTCTCTTGTCGATCGCTTGGCACATGCTAATTCGAGCTAACTGCCAATTTACATCAAACAAACATTGTAAAAAATCATCAAAAGCGGCAACTTCTTGCCTGCCTTATGAATAAACCAAAAACTTTGTTAATACTAACCATATTGCCCTGCGCGGCTTAATATATCACTGCGGACGGCAGTCCGCGCTAGTGACGAAAGCAGCACGAAGGGTGCGAAGGCGACTAGCATATATACACAGGAAGAATGGAAGATTTGCTATGACTGTCCGATCAGGTCGAGTTATATACCGATCGAAAGGTATTAATTAAACTTACAAGTGTGCATACTAAGACTTTTGAAAACTCACCTGGTTCGTGAGATAAACAGGTGTAAGTGGGAGGGGCAAAATTTACATTATTGGAGCTAATGGGGCCGTTGGAGCCTTTTTGAATTTTCGTTGAATTTTTTACAATTCTCATTAAAAATACGCGTCGAATGACACCTCGATCATCAAAATCGGACAACTGGTTCAAAAGATAATTAATTTTGAAATTTTGAGTCGCCTTCCGAAAATGAGATGAAAAGTCAGTATGTTTGTTTGTTTGTTTGTATCAAAGCGATGATTTAGCTTAAAAGTTTGAATGAGGACTTGTTCCCGCTCAAAAATCTAGAAACGTTTGTTCTACGACTTTTTCGAAAAATCGCTAGTTTAGCGGGAAATCGCTAAAAACCGCTAAAACTAAAAACCCCCATAGTGTCCAAACTATGAAAGCTACAGATATGATCTATATGTCGTTGGAAAGGTACTTTGAAGGGCTCTTAAGCATATGTTCAAACTTTTTTTCTAAAGTACACAGGTAAAAAGCTACAGGTGAAAAAAGGTAATTTTTTCCACATTTTGGCGGTTTTCGAGAAAACGCCGCTAGCGATTTTTTTTAATTTTAAATATGTTTGAGCTTTTAATATTTCGCGTTTTTTGATACATCATGCATAAATTTTTGTTGATTGGTTTGGAAGATATAACCTATTAACTGAATATATACGTTTTACTTTGAATTGGAAAAGGACAGCAGTAACAAAGTGTCATAGCAGCCAGAGTTTGAGAGTGCTGATAAATTTTGCGCTTGGCATGTTGGCATGTGTGTTAGTAAAGAGAAACAGTGTTGCCAGACAGTTTCTTTTTGCTTGTACAAACAATAAACACCGATTGACAAAGTTACACTGTAAAAAAATATTTCAATTGTCAAAACTTCCTATGTCTTATTAAAAAATTTCTGATATCTTATAAAAAAACCTCTTTACGAGGTAAAAGTCTAGTGACGAAAACATTTTCATGCCCCAAAATTTCTGATATCCAATTTTGTGACGAAAAATATTACATTTTACACATGAATTATTAAAAAAAAAATTTTGTAACTGGCTCTGCGCAAAAAAGTACTACTAGTATATACTGGTATTTATTAGTTATGAAAAATTTAGCGCAATGTGTCCAGTGACAAAATTTTTTTTTTAATAATTCATGTGTAAAATGTAATATTTTTCGTCACAAAATTGGATATCAGAAATTTTGGGGCATGAAAATGTTTTCGTCACTAGACTTTTACCTCGTAAAGAGGTTTTTTTATATTATATTTAAAACGAAATTTCGAGTGTTTCAATAATTGCAAATTCCTAGCAACGTACAGCTAATGAAAAGGCTCATTGGCTCAACATTTTGGTGACCCCGACGTGAATCGTTTCTTAACTTTATTTGTGATTATTCATTTATTTGCTGCGCTGTAAATAAAGTTTAATTATTGCTAAAAACAGTTTGGTTAAAAGGTGCATAATTGGCTGTATATTTTCGGTCGGTTCGTGGTTGCTGTTGCGTTTTGTATTGCTATCCGTTCTTGCATACCAACGCATGTGTGTGTGTATATGTATATACCAACGTATATAAATGCCTGCAGTTTTCGGCGCGTTCGTCGCCCACTATTCGCTAGCGGTTACATATGGGCATTTCCACAGAAAGGTCCACCGCGGCCAAAAATTTAAAATTGATCAGAAACTTACATCTTGTGAGATTTTCTTCCAAAAATGCATTCAAGTTATTTGTTTAAGCAATATACGCTAGAAAATATTCAATTAGATGAACAAATAGATTCTACATTTGAATAAATTCACTTTTTCTATATTTTTGCCCATTTTCTTAAAAATTGACTTGCAAAATAGACAGTTTGTATTCTATCGATTACACTAAGTAAGATATTCAGATTGTAACAAAAACTATCTTAATACAAAGAAATATATTGAAGGTTTGATTTAAAACACGTTTTTCAAGCTTTTTTCGATTTATTATTAAAGAAAGAGAGACAGAAACAATATAAAAATAGTGATGGTAAAAAATGTCCCGTGCGCGATGTCCCGTGCGAATTTGCATCAAATTGAAATAAAAAAAAAGGGCAAGTCATCTTTGAAAAAAATCATAACCGTTTTTAAGAGGCATCAATGCACAAGAGTTTAAAATTAGTTGCATTAAAATATAGCCTCTGGACTCGCTAAAATTGGCATTTGAATTGGTTGACCTCACAAGTCACTTCCATTTTGTGTTCCGTGCGAATCACTTGAATTTTGCTATTATCTTAAAAATGAAAAATTACCCAAAATCAATCTTTGCACCAATGAAAGAGCTAATCAAATGCTATATGTTAAGCCCATCATCAGAAAAAAAAAAACCGTTTCCTTTTTACCGTTTTTTTACTTTGAATGTGTACGAATGTCCCGTGCGCGAGTTTGGAAATGCCCATATGTACAGTGCTAATTTCTTTTACCAATTGCGCCAATTCAACATCGGTTATTGACCCTACACTGAACAGTTGCTTTTTATTCCTCTTCACTCATTTTGTGCCGTTCAATTAATTTTGACACTCCTTTTGTGACATTTATTTCTGAGTGCAATTACACACATACAGTGGCTCACAGATAATTTCGTACAAGTTTTTCGGCAATAAAAACCTTTTTGAGCTGTAAATATTTGTGTGTGTAACCAAGGGTCATGGCAACGGACAACACTGTGGTAACCTTTGAAAATAAGGTAGCTTTTTTAAAGCTTAAAGTGAAGTCATTGTTTGACAATGCTATAAAGACTGAAAGGGATCTGAGCGTGGACAATCTTCGCCAAATGAGTGACGAGCAGTTGGATGTGCGTATGTATTTCGTAAACAAAACTGAATCCACTTTTACTCTCACTCATGACAGTCTTGAGGAGCTGGACTACGATGAAATCGGTAGCCTGCTTCGTCAAGATTTCGAGGAATTGATAATAAATATAAAGTCGGTGGTATTGCGGGAAATCAGAAAACGCCAAACTCAAATTGGACCATGCTCTACAAGCATCATGAGGCGGGAAACAAACATCGAAGGCTCAACAACAATAATTCATCAAAGGAAATCAAATGTTCCAGAGCTCAAGTTGCCAGAGTTCAGTGGCGGCTACACTGAGTATGCTAATTTCTTTTCGTTGTTTTCGACAATTATAGATCATGATCCAGATTTAACTGAAATCGAAAAGCTTCAGCATTTGATGAAATGCTTGAAGGGACCCGCTTTGGATGCCATTCGATCTTTGGAGATCACCAGTGATAACTATGCAGTGGCTAAAGATTTACTTAAAAAACGGTTTAATAACAAACGTCTAATTTTTCAGGCACACATCGTTAAAATACTGGGTCTTCAGAGATTAGAGTCACCTTCGGCAGCAAGGCTGCGTGAGATGTCGGATATCGTCAACGCAAACTTTCGTTCATTGCAGTCCTTAGGAAACAAGGATCAAATTGCAGACGCCATAATCGTTCATGTGTTGCTGCAGAAAGTGGACAGTGCGACGCGAGCAAAGTGGGAGGAATCAGCATCTGTGGACGAGATCCCATCGTGCGGACAATTTACAACGTTTCTAGAGAACCGATGTCTCAAATTAGAAAATGTGGAACGTTCCGCTGCAGCATACGCAGTTGGCTCTCAGGTGGGAAAAAACAACAAAACTAACAACAGTAGAAGTTCGCTGATTGCCACTAACACATTGCCTAATGGTTGCACCTGTTGCAACGCAACAAATCATCAGATTTACGCCTATCCTCAATTCGCCAACTTATCGCCTCAGTTTCGGTTTAAAGAAGCTAAGAGATTGGGCTTATGCTTGAACTGTCTCAAAAAGGGACATCAGCTGAGAAATTGCAATTCGGGCGCCTGCCGATCATGTGGCAGCAAGCATCATAGCCTTTTGCATCTAAGCCAGCAGTCTACTCTGCCCCAATCGCAAGTCGCTTCGTCGCTAGCTGCACAACCTTCAAGCAGCTCTTCTTCTTCGAACTCTACTCTCTGTTGGCTCAGAATTCGTGCTCTGATTTTGTTTTTCTTGCCACTGCAATTATCAATGTACGAGATCGTTCTGGTCAATGGATTCCATGCCGTGCTTTGCTCGACTCTATATCGCAAATGCACATTATTACCTTGTTCCTCGCGCATCAATTGCAACTTCCTAGAAACAAAACAACTGCTGTGGTTTCCGGCCTTGGAGAAAGCAAATTCCGCTCTGAAGGATTCTCTGTCAATGTCAGCCTTATGTCTAGCACTTCTGAATTCTCTACAAACATTACTGCATTAGTTGCTCCTGCCATAACTGACAATCAACCCAATTTAAGCATGAGCTCAGAGGGCTGGAATATACCCCGAAACATTCAATTAGCGGATCCTAGTTTCTTCAAGTCTAGCAAAATAGATATGTTGATTGGAGCTGGCTTATTCTTTGACCTGCTTTGCGTTGGGCAAATTAAGCTGGCTGGAAGTTTGCCACTGCTGCAGAAAACTCAATTAGGATGGATTGTCACTTGGGGAGCAAAAACACCCCACAATGCGGTGGCATTAGGAGTCCAGTCCAATAAGAGCGAAAATCTTGAAGCTGAGATTAGGATGGATGAAGTTGTGCGATTTTGGGAGCTCGAGAGCTTTGATGATTCCGGTTCTAAATCAACCAAAGAGGAGCATGAATGTGAATCGCATTTCGCCGATAACTATTCGCGTTTACCGACAGGCGAATATTCGGTTCGTCTGCCAATGAAGGCAAGTCTTGAAATGCTTGGAGATTCATACCAGCAATCACATCGTCGTTTTCTAAATCTGGAAAATAAATTAGAGCGTCGTTCACAATTAAAATCACAATACTCAGCATTTATTCATGAATATTTAACATTGAATCATATGTCTCCTGTTGGCGTAGACTCGACAAGTCTATGCAAATATTTTTTGCCTCATCACTGCGTGTTTAAGGAGGATAGCACATCAACAAAATTGCGTGTGGTCTTCGATGGATCAGCCAGCTCGTCGTCAGGATATTCATTGAACAAATTACTCATGGCAGGCCCCACAATACAGCCTAAGCTGTTTAACACGTTGCTTCAATTTAGGACATTTCCTGTAGCATTGACTGGAGATATATGTAAGATGTATCGCTGCGTTAGAATGAACGAGTCTGATAGCTTCTTGCAGTGTATTACATGGCGTGATTCTTCGCAGCAAAAGGTACAAATCTACAAGCTAGATACTGTCACCTATGGCACAAAACCAGCATCATTTCTTTCCGTTCGGGCCATGCAGCAACTTCCATCTGATAAGAAATCTTCGTTTCCAATCGGATCGAAAATTCTAATGCGCGATTTCTACGTTGATGACCTGATTTCTGGAGGTGACTCAACGCAAGAGGCTTTGGAAATTATGAGTCAAGTAACGAGTCTTTTGGATCGTGGGCAGTTTAAATTAAGAAAATGGTGCTCGAATGATCCAGCTGTACTGCAACAAATTCTCGATTCGGAAAAGGAGACGTTTCTTAAATTTGATGATGGGAGCGATATTACAAAGACTCTCGGCCTGGCATGGGATCCAGTTTCGGATGACTTGCTCTTTTCTTTTTCGCCATTACAGTCACCGTCCAAGCCCAGCAAGCGCACTGTTCTTTCAACAATTGCTCGATTCTATGGTCCTCTTGGTCTCATTTGTCCTGCCATTACTAAAACAAAAATCTTATTGCAGCAGCTCTGGAGAGAAAAGCTGGATTGGGATGAGAGTCTTCCCTCATCGCTCAACTCATCCTGGCTCATCTTGTCAGCCGACCTTGAACGTACTCAGCAATTGCGATTCCCACGACGCGCGAACTTACCGAAGAGTGCAGTGGAAATTCATGGATTCTGTGACGCTTCTATTGATGCCTTCGGAGGATGCATCTATGTTGTTTCAATGGCTGAAGGAAGGCGTACAGCTCAGCTTCTCTGGGCCAAGTCTCGAGTGGCCCCTTTAAAGACGCTCACGGTGCCTAAATTGGAGTTATGTGGAGCAGTGCTGCTTGCCCGACTTATGCGAGAGCTGCGTGAGGTGCATCTTTTTCGATGTCCCTTTTATTGCTGGTCTGACTCATCAGTAGTTCTCTCATGGATACGAGATGAGCCCTCTCGATTTCAAATATTCACTTCTAATCGAATCTCTCTTATTCAAGATCTGACCAGTGAAATGGAATGGCGTTATGTACCCACTGCGGTTAAGTCAAGTGAACTAATTGCATCGGAATGACCAAAATCGAATGGCCAGAATCCTGTCTTGCTGTGAAGACGTTGCCAGAGTTGAGGAAACATGTTCTGATTGGAATCCTTGAGAGAGAGGACTTGACACTCAAGTCAAAATTCATCAACTCTTGGGAGAAGCAACGGCATGTCTTTGCATACATCTACAAATTTTGTAATAGAATCCGAGAATCAGGCCTTAATACCAAGTGCTTGCGTTCTGCAACACAGCTACTTCTTCGCGTTGTTCAGATGTCACACTTACTGGATGACTACCAGAGGTTAAAGAAAGGACTCCAAGTAAAATCTTCAAGCTCACTGGCTTCTCTTGCACCGTTCCTTGACGATTTTGGACTCATTCGTGTCGGCGGACGTCTGAGAAATTCAGCGTTAAGCTTCGAGGCTCAGCATCCAGTAATTCTGCCAGGGCAGCATCCAGTGACGCGGGCAATGATTATGCATTTTCATCGTCGCACCTTACACTCTGGGCCTCGTTCTCTACTGGCTCACATTCGACTCCAATACTTGCCTATTGGCGGGCGCAAGACAGTTTCTGCAGCTGTGAACAAATGTATAATTTGCTTTCGCGCCAAGCCTCGCTTGGCTGAGCACATCATGGCGGATCTTCCGGTCACAGGATTCACAGGATTCATGGTCACAGGATTGGATTTTTGTGGACCATTTTTCTACAAGAGTGACGTCAGGAACAGGCAGCCAGTTAAATGCTATGTTTGCATTTTCATTTGCTTTTGCAATTGAACTTAGCTAAAAAGTCGGATTAAGTGATTTGGCGGGAAAAAGCTAAATTAAGCGAATTAGTCCAAATTTGGCAAGAGAAGTTAATCTGATAGTTTTGTTAGGATATCTCCGATTGCATCCGGTTGTTTCTTTGGCAGCTATACGATATAGTCATCCGACTTTGACAAAATTTGGTCAGTATGTAAGAGACAGTACCAAACATATAATCTGTGAGTTTGGTTGAGATATCTTAAGAAACAACAAGTTTTTCATACTAAAGGTGTTTTTCATCGAATTGTTCCTATGGCAGCTATAAGATATAGTCATTCCACTTTGACCAAATTTGGTCAGAATGAAAGAGACAGTACCAAACATATAATCTGTGAGTTTGGTTGAGATATCTTAAGAAACAAAAAAGTTTTTCATACTAAGCAATTCCGTGACCTTTGACCCCGATTTGACCCACTTAGAGGTCGTATTTTGCAAAACCACGTCTTATTGCATAATAAAATTATCTCTAGTCATTCCACTTTGACCAAATTTGGTCAGAATGTAAGAGACAGTACCAAACATATAATCTGTGAGTTTGGTTGAGATATCTTAAGAAACAAAAAGTTTTTCATACTAAAGGTGTTTTTCATCGAATTGTTCCTATGGCAGCTATAAGATATAGTCATTCCACTTTGACCAAATTTGGTCAGAATGAAAGAGACAGTACCAAACATATAATCTGTGAGTTTGGTTGAGATATCTTAAGAAACAAAAAAGTTTTTCATACTAAGCAATTCCGTGACCTTTGACCCCGATTTGACCCACTTAGACGTCGTATTTTGCAAAACCACGTCTTATTGCACAATGAAATTATCTCATCTATGTTGTGTAAAAATTTCAGCTCTCTATCTCTTACCGTTTGGGCTGCACGTTGATTCTCAGTCAGTCAGTCAGTGAGTCAGTCAGTCAGTCAGGACAAAGAGTTTTATATATATAGATATAGATGACCAGTTTTCTAGATATGTGAGCTGAAATATAATATATAAACAGCAACTGAGTGTCGTAGCAGCCATATATGAACAGCAACTGAGTGTCGTCGCATCCAGAGCTCGAGACCATGTAGCTAATAGTGGTGCCAAAAAAATAATTATTTTGTATTATATTTGCTCAAACTGATTCTGATATAAATTTAATTTGACTTTTAAAATTCAAGGTTTGCATACTAAAAACCTTTCAGCAAAGTAACAATGGCAGAAGCAAAAGTAATATTTATGTGATGCAAAAATAACCAGTGCTGCCAGACAGTTTACTTTTGTCTTTTTGTCAACAATGTGGGCTTTAATTTAATCAAATGAATTAAACTATTAAATCTTATTGCAACGTCTCTGATTGTATGTGTTTTTATTCTCTTTATCATATAATTATTGAGTTGCTTAAAATTGCATACCAGAAAATTGATCTTCAGACTTGTGCATTGCATGCTTCATCTTCAAATGAAGCATCAAAAAACTAATTTCTTCTCTAACTCTAGCCTATCAAAATGTTCGAGGCCTTAATAGTAAACTCTCTAATCTATATCTCAATAGTCATTCTTTTGATTTTGATGTCATTTGTTTTACTGAGACCTGGCTCAAGCCTGCCACATCAGACTTTTCTATTCTTTCTTCTAAATACTCTATATATAGATGTGATCGTATAGCTCGTAAAGGTGGCGGGGTACTATTGGCCGTGAATTCTAATCTGTCCTCAGAACCGATTTCAACTACATTAAATTCTGATATTGAGTTTATTTGTGTGAAAGTTTCTTTTCTTAAATTTTCAATTTATTTTACTTGTTCTTATATTCCACCCCTTTCTGATATCACTTTATACGATAGTCACCTGACTGCTATTAAATTTATATCATCTCTACTTTCTGATACTGACATGCTCTTTGTCTTAGGTGATTTTAATCTTTCAGATGTTCGATGGTTTTCCTCAAACGACTCGCATTCACTTTTTCCTGATAGCTCTCATGAATTTATTGACGGTCTTTCTGAGCTTTCTTTGGTGCAAATCAATCCTGTGTACAATTCTATCAACAGGACACTTGACCTGTTATTCGTATTGGACTCTACCAATAGCATTGTATACAGGATTGATCCATTGGTTATTCCGGAAGACCCTTACCACCCAACTCTAAACGCACGCATTAATTTACCTTTGTGGCCTGTTTTTCTATCTTCTCAGCCACTTGAGCGAGTACGGAGTTTTAGTAAAACTGATTTTAATAAGTTAAACAGTCTAATTTCATGTTCTGATTGGTCTCAACTATACACATGTTCTAACTTGGATAATGCCATTAAGCTTTTTTATAATACTCTTAACTCTTTTTTTGACATCTGTGTTCCACTTGCATCACCAATTAGTTGCAATAGACCTCCTTGGTTCTCTAGAGAATTATCACATTTAAAAAATGTGAAATCCAAGCAATTTAAAAAATATAAAAAATCTGGAAATCCTTATGATTTCTCTCGATATTTAATTACCTGCTCTAGCTTTCTAGTTCTTAACTCACAATGTTATAATAATTACTTGCAACGTTGTAAGCTTGAATTCTCTAAAGATCCGAAGCAATTCTACAAATTCGTAAACTCTAAACGCAAAGCCGCATCATTACCATCTTCTGTTGTCTTCAACGATATTCAAGCTAATACTGATCAATCCATAGCAGATTTGTTTGCTGACTTTTTCCAAACTACATATTCTACGAGTAGTCTCCGTGTTGGCCAGCCTTACCCGTATAGGTTAAGCTGTTCTAACTGTATTTACAGCCCTCTAATCACAGAAAGCTCGCTTCTTTGCGATCTTAAATTGATTAAGCCAGTGCACGCACCAGGTCCCGATGGGGTGCCTGCTTCTGTTCTTAAGTACTGTGCAGAATCTTTATGTAGACCATTACATAAGTTGTTAACTTTGTCCGTAGATTCCTCCTCTTTCCCAGCGCTATGGAAAGATTCTTATATTATCCCTCTTCATAAAAAGGGTATTAAGTCCGATGTTCAGAACTATAGAGGTATCTCCAAGTTGTCTGCTATTCCGAAGATGTTTGAGAAAATTATAACCTCTCATCTTCAACATTTATGTAGCTCTATTATCTCACCTACTCAACACGGGTTTATGAGATGTAGATCTACAACCACTAACCTACTTGAGTTCACTTCCCTAGTGATTAAAGGGTTCAAGAAAAAGATGCAAACTGATGTTATTTACACTGATTTTAGTAAAGCTTTTGATTCTGTAAACCACTCTCTACTCACTCATAAGCTTGATCTTCTTGGTATTCCGTACAATCTTCTTCTTTGGATTTCAAATTATTTAAGTAACAGAACACAAAGAGTTATTTTTAAAAATTCATTTTCAAAGTCAGTTAAAGTTACTTCTGGAGTACCGCAAGGTAGTCATCTTGGTCCACTACTCTTCACGTTATTTATAAATGATCTTCCATCTATACTATCTCACTCCCATGCAATCATGTATGCGGATGATGTCAAGCTTTGTTTATCGTATAGCGATCCTTCTTCTATTAGTCTCTTACAAGCTGACTTAAATGCTTTCCATCTTTGGTGCCAAGATAATTTATTAAATCTCAATAGTTCGAAATGTAAAGTTATGACTTTTTATAGATCTTCCCGCGTTATTTCACGGTATTCACTTAATGGCATTTTATTGGAATGCTTGAACGATTCCGAAAGATCAGTTAATGACTTGGGTATAGTTCTAGATCATAGACTGAAATTTGATAAGCATATCGCGATAGCTGTCAATAAAGCAATGGGAGTTCTCGGGTTTATTAAGCGATGGTCCAAGGAATTTGATGATCCCTTTACTACTAAACTTCTTTACACGTCTCTTGTTCGTCCGATTCTTGAGTATGGATCATGTGTGTGGTCTCCTCAATATGAATCCCATCGTGCCAGGATAGAGTCGGTTCAAAAACAATTTTTAATTTTTGCTTTACGTGGCTTGAGTTGGAACTCAGAAATTCAGTTGCCTTCATATTCTAGTAGGCTTCTCTTACTCAATCTTCCCTCTCTTAATAACCGTAGAATTATGCTTGGAGTAATGTTCATCCACAAATTACTGCACGGTCACATAGACTCGGCTAATTTGTTGGATGAAATAACCTTTAACGTACCCTTTAGAGTAACTCGAACCTTTAATCCTTTACATCTTTCACGTTGTTCCACTAACTGGGAGCTTCACGAACCTCTTCGTACTCTGTGTGCAGATTATAATAGTCTGTACCGTACGATTAGTTTCGAGTGTTCTCCGCTCTCTATTAAAGCCTCTATATTATCTTGTTTAACTAGTCTAACAAACTAACTGTTTATTAATACTATTTTGGTCTGATTGGGTTTTTCTGGGTTTTCCCCAATCCTAGCAACAAATGTTGGGCCAATCATTTTCTTTCTCATTTTAAATTCCCCAGAGTTTTTAATTCTAACTTATATTGTAATTTAAATATATATATATATACTATTTTTAACTTTAATGTTATATTTTTAAATTAATTGTTATGTCGGCTGCTTTTAGCCTGACAATAAATAAATAAATAAATAAATAAATGAGTGCCCAATGCTGCCAGACAGTTTGTTTTTGTTTAAAAAGAATGTGGCCTGTCATTTATTCAAATGAATTAAAATATTCGAGTTTTACTGCAACGCATTCTAATTGAATGTGCTATTTATACCCTGTGCCCATTGAAAATGGTCAAAAAGGGTATATAAGATATGTGTAAGAAGTGTGATGTATGTACCAGGGAGAAGGAAGCATCTCCGACACCTACTGGACCCCTAGCTAGAGACTTCAAATTTGGTATGTAGATTGCTGGATACCGGACGCAGATCAAGTTCGTTTTTATACCCTGAGGGTATATTAAGTTTGTTCAAAAGTTCAGCGGGTGTAGGATCATGCCCATAGACTAATCACCAACTTTCAACACGATTGGGCCATAAATAATGAAGATATTAAGCTTTAAGGATTGTCAGCTTCATATGTATATAAATCGAATTATTGTTCAATTAATTCATTTAACATTTAGTCTGCCAGAATGTACATCGAGAATGTAAATCGAATTTACCAGCACCAGTCTAAGTGGCGGAGTGGTCCAAGTGATAGGTGCTGGGCACGCGAAACGGGAGATCGGGGTTCGAATCCCGGTCCGGTCAATGGAATTGATTTTTAATTATTTATTATTTTTCGTTCATTTGAATTGTCAGTCTAATGCTAGAAAATCTTCGGCGTGCTGAGGCCTAGGCTCAGGGTATATTACTGTCGAGTGCACTAGACTGATCCGCTTGTTCTTACATTGTGCCTAAAAAGGTGCCATAATAGGAAGGGTAGCTGATAATCGCCATTAATATTAGACATTTTGGATGCACAATGATTCAAACTTCCAGATAAAATAAGAATTAGACTGAATCCATGTGAATCTGGTATGGTTCTACTCCCCGAAAGACAGGTGTACGCTACTGTGGGCTCGTTGTTAATACACATAATTACCACTACGTTTTATAAGCATCACATTTGTAGACCGGTCAAAAACACTGATTTTCTATGTAATACATACCTTGATGCTTACAAAAAACCAAACTTGTAATAAAATAAGTAAAGATTCTAAGTTTCCCAGAGACTCGAAGTGAATGCGCACAACAAAGAAACAATTTTCTAAAGCGCTTGCTGCAGCATATGTTGTGTTTGACAGCTCACAGCTGATGATCAGCTGATCGAAGAGCTTATAAAAAAGCGACTAATAGACAATTTACACTGAGACCGATAAGCAAAAAGCCTTAGCTTACGGCGAAAGTCGTTTACACTGGTTGGCCGGTAAAAAAACCGATATTTTGACGTCGAAGTGTCAAACTGAAATTATACACACTGTTTGTAAATAAAGGCGAAACAATAAAAAAATCACATCATGGATCCAAAAGTTATTGCAGCAGTAACAATTATGTTTATGCAAGTAAACCAAAGCATAAACCACGCGTTGGCGGCTTGCGAGGAATTCAAGGTGATGATGAACTCATTAAATCTTGCATTAGAGCAGACGTCGAAATCAGTTTGGGCGCACGTAAGTAAAAAGTGCATTTGTAGACAAGAACATACATTTTCCACACTTTTTATAGGAACGGAACGGCGTATTCTGAGAGAGAGACGTGCCCAACATGACCAATGATATAGTTAAATTAGTTTTTAGGATGGAGCGCGCCGCTTTTGATATGTTAGTACAAGCACTTCCAGAAATGGCCAAGAAGGACACCAACCTTAGGAATTGCATCCCATTGAACAAGCGAGTTGCAATCGCTGTATTTGCAATGGGTTCTGCCTCAGAATATTTTGCGATTGGCTGGATGTTTGGAGTTTCTACGCCCAGTGTTTGCGTAATAGTTAAAGAGTTTTGCCGCCTGGTGTGGAAGAATGTGGCACACATTTATTTAGGACCAAATTTTCTAATGCAGGCAAGAGTGGAAGAGTGCGTTAGAGGGTTTGAAGAAATTGATTTTCCAGTGTCTTGGAGCTATTGGTAAGTATAAAATAATGTATTTAACATTTTGCATTAAAACAAAATGCACTTAAATTTCAGATGGCTGCCACATTAAAATTCAGCCGAAGGCGTCCGAAACGACGGACTACCACAATTACAAGGGCTGGAACTCAACAGTGCTTTTTGCCCTTGTGGATTATAAGTATGTCATATAACGTAAATTGATACTGTTTGTTTAAAGGTATTGTCGTTCCAGATATCGATTCATTTATATTAATGTTGGCAGTCCAGGTCGCTGCAACGATTCTGGAATTTATGAGAAGTCTCTTCTTAAGCCGTTAATTGAGTCAAGCGATCTTCTCGATGCCAATGCCAGAGACTTTGGAGGCACGAGGGTTCCCGTGATGCTAATAGGGGACTCGGCATTTAAACTATCAGCTACCTTAATGAAGCCATATCCTTTCAGCGTAGCCGCGAACAAGGAAAAAAGGTGTTCAACTACCGCATCGCAAAGGCCAGACGCGTTGTTGAAAATGCTTTTAACCACTTGAAAGCAAGATTTCAGCGACTTGGTAAAGGCCTGGACAACCGAATTGAGAGTTCGAACTCGATCATCAAGTGCTGTTGTGTTCTGCACAATTTTTTAATCGAACACAAGAGCACTGTTGAAGAACTCTGGAACGAGCATGCGGATGATGACGAACTCGATTTCGAGTTCGAGGTTGTATGGGCTAACCAAAAATCTAGAGCCGAAGGCATACGGTCTGCTTTGGCAAGCTGTTTTTGTGTTCAAGAGGGTCAATAAAATATTTAAATAATTTATTTATTTTCTTTTCAACTTTATTTTTGCACCAGGCGACTAAAAATTTGAACCATGCTGTCCATGGCTGTAGCAGACCTATCTGCAGCTTCGGCCAAATTAACCATCGCCTCTGCTGCTGTGCTGCTAATATCTTCCATTCTCTGGCGATGCATTTCCAGAGAGCTGGGTTTTGGCTTCGGCTTTGGAGTTGACGAAACTGCGGATGAGGCGAAGCTGTCAGCGGAGTGTTCGCCAAGGGTATCCAAGCTTGACTCGTCCACATCAAGGTTCCAAAAGTCGGCATTCTCCTCAAACTGCTCACCTAAAAAGACGTCTTTATAATTTTATTTAAAAAATTTGGTTGATTAAATTACTTACCCAAACTTTTCTCAACCACCCATTCTGAGTGAATGGCTTTTGATACCGAAAGCATCTTGGAGAGCTTGCCAAAGTGCACCCAGGTTGAGGGTGATCCGCCAGACAGGCAAACTTCATTTTTTTCTTGACTGCAATATAAAAATAGAAATAATTAAATAAATAAATACATCGTTATAATTGTAATAAATTTATTTAACATACCTGTATCTCTTCTTTAGCGACTCTATTTTTTTTTTACTTCCAGCGCAGTCAATTCCATTTCAAATTCGGACATCTTATTAGCCATTACGGAATATATGTGTACATTTTTCCTGGCCCCGCGCAGATCAGCCATGCTCTCCTACCAAGTCTCTACAAAAAGGCTTTCCAAAGGCTCAGTCCATCTCTTGCGCTCCCTAGTGTTATCTTTTTCCTCTATTTTAAATATAAATTATTATACAAATGGTATATACAAAAAATTACAATTAATAAAATATTCATACCTGCTGCGCTCATTATTTTGATTTGAATTGTCATTTTTTTGTGGTGGCAAATCGATTAATTATCAATTTTGACCAGAGCTGCCACCTTTTTTTGTCAAAAAACGGCCGGTAATGACGCCGGTATCAATACCGGCACGCCGTATAGCTTTTATATTTGAACCTAACTGTCAAATTTTTGTATGGTAAAGGCCTACGGGCCTTATACCAGCATTTTTTCGTTATGGCCTCATACGGGTCTCAGTGTAAATTGCCTATAAAATCAAATCAAAGTAGTTGTGTTATCGATTTGTGAAAAAAATTTAACGCATTTTCAAATTTGATTTAAATGCTGCTAGCGAGGCCCAGTCGCCTACTGTGTGCCGGTGCCAGCGTTCGACGTTCGTTCGACAGAGACAAAAACAAAAAAATACAAACAGAAACAGCCTCTGCCACCGTCGTACAAGAAGAAACGAACAGAAACAGTCTTTGCCTGTGTCGCACGCACGATGTGCAATTTTTTTAGAAGGGGAGCAAAAGAAACGAACAGAAACATACGAAAAGTAACTCTGCCTGCGTCGCTCGAGCAGCGCCCGGTCGACGCTGGAAGAATTATAAGAAAAATAACGACAAAATGTCAAAAAATAACAACATCAAGCAAATGCCGAGGAAAAGGAATTTTATTACTGAAGGGGTTCGATTAATTGCTTATGTATTATGTATTTTTCTTTGGCTGCTCGAGGGAGGAATCATTTAGTTTAAATTCCTGAAGCTTTTGCTCTATAAAAACTTGTACTAAATCGACGTACTTTGTCTTGCCAGTTTCCTTTTCAATATTAGTTTGAATTGATCGAATTGACTTGAGTTGGACATCTGGCAAGTCGTTAAGATCGGCTGACTTTAGCACTGCATGTGCATTTTCTATGCTGAGATTATCGCTCATTACTTTGGCACACATCGATTTCAGTCTGTCCAGCCCGTATTTATCAGCGGCCGAGAGAAGTTCGGCATCTCCAAGTTCAAGTTTGGCGCTTCCCCTGTGTACATGAATCGATAAGCTCCGAGACAATATCGTAACTGAAATACTTAATCTTATAAAAAAAACCTCTTTACGAGGTAAAAGTCTAGTGACGAAAACATTTTAATCCACCAAAATTTCTGATATCCAATTTTGTGACGAATAATATTAAGTTTTACTTAAAAATTACTACAAAAAAATTTTTTTGTCACTCGGCACTGCGCAAAAAATATATATTTATTAGGTATGAAGAAATTAGCGCAATGTGCCGAGTGACAAAAAAATTTTTTTGTAGTAATTTTTAAGTAAAACTTAATATTATTCGTCACAAAATTGGATATCAGAAATTTTGGTGGATTAAAATGTTTTCGTCACTAGACTTTTACCTCGTAAAGAGGTTTTTTTTATAAGATATCAGAAATTTTGGAGTAAGATATCAAAAGTTTTGAAAATTGCAATATATTTTGACGGTACAATTTTGTCAAAATCTAACAGAACTCTCAATCTCTGGCTGCTACTACACGTTGTTGCTGCTGTCCTATTCCAATTCTAAGCAAAACGTACATATTCTGTTAACAGGTAATATCTTCCAAACACATCGAAATTTTACAAACTACAATATATTGAAAATTAAAAAAAATCATTACTTGCGTTTTCACAAAAATCGCCTTAAGGTGGGAAAAAATACCTTATTTCACCTGTTGCTGTTTACCTTTTATCTTAAAAAAACACTAAAGGTATTCCTAAGAGCCCTTTAAAATACCTTTTCAACGATATATATATCACATCTGTAGCTTTTATTGTTTGGATGATATGGGGGTTCCAATTTTAGCGGTTTTTAGTGATTTCCCGCTAAACTAGCTATTTTTCGAAAAAGTCGAAAAACAAAAGTTTCTATATTTTTGATTATAAAATGATTTATCTGCCGCAAAAAGAAATGACCACTTGCAAGCAGTATCTTTCCACATGCACTGCAAGCAGTGTACATACTGCATATGTACATACATGCAGTAGTGTAAAGGTGTAAGGTATATTCAGTTAATAGGTAATATCTTGCCCAAACGAATTTTGACAGATATGAGATATATGTCAAAAAACGCGTAATTGAATTCTCTACAACATGCAGTATATTTAAAAGTGATTTGATGTGTAGATTTTTCTTAAATCGCCAAAATGTGGAAATAAATACCTTATTTCACCTGTAGCTGTTTACCTTTTTACTTAAAAAAAAAACTTTGAAGGTATGCCTAAAAGCCCTTCAAAACACCTTTCCAACGACATATAGAACAGATCTGTATCTCCTATCGTTTGAATGCTATGGGGGTTTTAATTTTAGCGGTTTTTAGCGATTTCCCGCTAAACTAGCGATTTTTCGAAAAAGTCGTAGAACAAACGTTTCTAGATTTTTTATCAGGAACAAGTCCTCATTCAAACTTTTAAGCTAAATCAACGCTTTGATCTATACAAACAAACAAACAAACAGACAAACAAACAGACTGACTTTTCATCTCGTTTTGAAAAGGGCACCAAAAATTTCGAAATTAATTATCTTCTGAACCAGTGGTCGGATTTTGATGATCAAGGTGTCATTCGACGCGTATTTTTGATAAGTATAGTAAAAAATTATAAAAAAAATCTAAAAGGCTCCAACGGCCCCATTTGCTCCAATCATTTAAATTTTGTCCCTCCCACTTACACCTGTTTATCTCACGAACCATGTAAGTTTTCAGAAGTCTTAGTATGCACATTTTTAAGTTAGATTGATACCTTTCGATCGGTATATAATTTGACCCGATCGGACAGTCATAGCAAATTTTCCATTCTTCCTGTGTATATATGCTAGTCGCCTTCGCACCCTTCGTGCTGCTTTCGTCACTAGCGCGGACTGCCGTCCGCAGTGATTTCAACACAACTCTCAGTGGTTTCCCGCATTTCGTGTTTGAGCATGGCCTCAAAGACTTTACTTCGTGCTACAAAAAAAAAATAAAAAAGACAACTATTATTTAATCTTTTCTATACCTGATGATATATTCTCACCTGATAATATGTTCTTGTGAACAGGAATCTTTTGTCCGTCGGCTGTCGCGATTGTCACATCGGCCAATTCTTTGGTATTAAACATTGCCAAAAGGTCTTCAGCCAATTTGCATTTGGCAACTTTAATTGAATTGTCAAGTGGACCACTTGTATTTGTACGTTTGCCAAACAACTGATCTTACAGTTTATTATTAGTTTGCCATCGTTTTGAGAAGCCGATTCTTTAAGACTTTCTTTTTTGAATTCTACGTAATCATAATGTAAACGCATTGGTAATATGGTCTCATATTTACAATATTCTGGATATTTTCCCAGGCTAAATTGTACCTTGCCGTCATGGTTTATGCTGTTCGCAGTGGCCTCTATCATAATACCAGCCATACCTTTGATATCATTGTGTTATTGTGTTAGCCCAACTCATTTTCAATTGCGCTCTCTCCGAATGAATGCTTCTTTTTAGACCCCGTACTTTAAAAAAGTAAAGGGGTCTATTAACTTTGTCACAAAAAAAAATGTGCGTAACAGAAAGAAGGAGCCGTGGTCGACCCCATAAAGTATATATATTCTTAATCAGCATCAACAGCCGAGTCGATTTAGCCATGTCCATCTGTAAGAGCGCCTAGATCTCAGAAACTATAAGAGCTAGAGACTCCAAACTTGGTATGTAGGTTCGTCTATATTGCAAGCAGATCGAGTTTGTTTTAGATTTTGGATCGGACCACTATATCATATAGCTCTCATAGGAACAATCAGTTGAAAATCAAGTCTTAGTATAGAAAGTCGAGCATACTCGACTGTCGGAGACCCCGTACTTACTATGGAAAAAAAGTTTTTCATACTAAGACTTGATTTTTGACTGATCGTTCCTATGGTAGCTATATGATTTAGTGATCCGATTCCAATCAAATTTGGTCAGGATGTATATGATCATCCCATATGAATATACTGTCAGTTTGGTTGAGATATCTCAAACAACAGAAAGGTTTTTCATACTAAGACTTGATTTTCTACTGATCCTTCCTATAGGAGCTATATGATATAGTGGCCCGATTCCAACCAAATTTGGTCAGGATGTATAGGACGATTATACATGCATATTCTGTCAGTTTGGTTGAAATATCTCAAACAGCAAAAAAGTTTTCTATGCTAAGACTTTATTTTCAACTGATTGTTCCTATGAGAGCTATATGATATAGTGGTTCGATCCAAAATCTAAAACAAACTCGATCTGCTTGCAATATAGACGAACCTACATACCAAGTTTGGAGTCTCTAGCTCTTATAGTCTCTGAGATCTAGGCGCTCTTACAGACGGACATGGATAAATCGACTCGGCTGTTGATGCTGATTAAGAATATATACACTTTATGGGGTCTGCCACGCCTCCTTCTGCCTGTTACGCACATTTTTTTTGTGACAAAGTTAATAGACCCCTTTACTTTTTTAAAGTACGGGGTCTAAAAACAAGGTGGTAGCCAAGCAACGGTGGCAGAGTTGTGACTATAAGCATTATCATTACTTTTTAATTAGCTTTGAAAAAGTAGTGCTAATGATATTTCATTTCAGTAGCATTGAAAAAACTAGTGCTAATGAAATTTCACTTCAGTAGGCATTGAAAAAAGTAGTGTTAATGAAATCGAATTTCATTAGCATTGTAAAAAGTAGTTGTTTAGGTGCATTTAAATTACTCATATCTAAATTATAAACAAAATCAGAACAGCTATGTAACACAATTTATAAAACTATGTCAACACTTCACACACAAAATATCGCTGACAGCATAACTGACCACACATAATATCGCTGACTGCACAACACACAATATGTGCCGTAACAGCAGCAGTAAGCCAACCCGGTAGTTGCAAAGTAAGCTTCCCTACATTACACGCAACTGCTGAGTACACAATAACCTAATTTTAATTGACACCACACACCTGTTAACTAAGCTATTTTTACCTATAAATATTGTGATTTTTGGATTAATAAAATCAGTGTGTTTTAGTACAATGTACAAGAACCATTCACTCATTTCTACGATCGCACCCAGCTTTGCGCATCAAGCTTTGCGCATCAGTGTTTTGACACTGATTATGCATTTTTCGATGTTTTTTCATGTTTCGAAGCAATTTTGAATGTGTTATCGTACTCCGATTAAGGTGAAAATTTGTTTTTGGGTACTTTATGACCAAATGAACAAAATAAAAAAATAAAAAATTAAAAAAAAAAATTTTGATTTTTTTTTGCCCCATATAATTTGAAAATTTTCCGATCCAAGTCGGCACGGGTTATCATACTTCGATCGAGCTAAAACTTTTTTCCAAGTGCTTTAGGACCAAATGAACAGATCTAGCCCGTATGCGTATCAAAATAATGACTTTGATAAAATAAGGGACACCCTAATGGACAGCATCAGCAACCAAGCTTGGAACCCAAGACTACAAAAGTTGAGGACGGACAGCGTCAGCAGCCAAGCGTGGAACCAAAAGTCATCGCGTTATGCAGACGGCAAAAGGCAATGATTGCATCACTATATGGCACATTGCAACAGCCTATGGAGCATACCGCAATGGAACTGACAAGGAATCTATGGTCCCAAATTCAGGAGGTCCACTTTCAACTTTATGAAGAAGTTAAAGTCCCGGAAGACAATGGATATGATACAAAGAAGTATCTACAAGCAGAACGGGATGTGCAAAGGGCGCTAGCGGCGAAAAGCCCTACAGAGTGCACCATTGACAGAAATTTACCTCGAATAACTATTCCTAAATTCGATGGTGATATATTGAAATGGACACAATTCTTCGATATGTTTGTGTCCATGGTTCACGAAACCAATATGCCCATTATTCGGAAAATGTGGTATCTAAAACCAGCGTGGTCGGCGAGGCAGAAAGAATGATACGCCAAATCGACCTAAAAGAAGACAACTATCTTCACGCATGGAACATCTTGGTAGACACCTATGACAATCCAAGAGACATTGCAACAACGGTATTAAACCGATTTTTGACTCAATAGGCGATCAACGATAATGTTAAATCGCTCAAGGAACTATACATAGTCACTATGGAGTCTCTTGCATCTTCAATAGGGGAAGAGCTGTACACCTGTAGACACAGCAATTCATTCTACAAGTTACAACGCATTGTAGCTTACATGTTACGCTTCTGTTACAAAGGGAACAGAGCAGGAACGACCACGTTGTGCACAACAGAACTGGACCAAGCTCGCAACTTGATCTTGCGGACAGTACAGCAAGTTGAATTTTCCGCTGACCTAAAAATGTTGCAGCGTCACAACACGGTGGACAAAAAGAGTTCCATCTCATCGCTGTCTCCTCTACTAGGTTCGGATGGCCTTATGCGAGTTGGAGGTAGATTGGAGCATGCCCCGCTTCCATACAATGCAAAGCACCAAATTCTACTGCCTTACAACGATCGAATAGTAAAAATGATATTGCGAGAACTGCATGAAGACAACATGCATTGCGGTGCACAAGCATTACGAGAAACGGCAAGACAACAATACTGGATCCTGAACGATAAAACTATGTCAACAACATTATTTACAATTGCGTGACATGCAATAAGGCAAGGCCTAGATTAATGAACCAAATGATGGGCAACTTGCCAGCCGATCGAGTAACACCGACACGCCCGTTTCTAACTACAGTCGTAGATTACTGCGGACCAATCTGGATTCATCATAAAATTCGAGGAAATAGACCAGATAAGGCATTCATAGCTGTATTCTGCTGCTTCTCCACAACGGCGGTACACCTTGAACTAGTCAGCGATCTGACGACAAACGCCTTTTTGTGAGCTTTGAGACGCTTCTTAAGCCGCCGCGGCAAATGTCAAACAATTCATTGTGACAATGCCACCAACTTTATTGGAGCAAACAACCAGCTGAAGGAACTGGAAGGAACAATATTTGGCGAAAAGGCCCAAGCAGAGATAAGCAATCACTGCAACAAGAAGCAAGTTGCATTCAAATTCATTCCGCCACGAGCACCATCGTTTGGAGGGCTATGGGAAGCTGCAGTCAAGTCTGCAAAGCGGCTACTGGTTACGACTACCAACACTGCATCCCTAAACATTTGAAGAATTAAACACGGTTATCATCGAAATTGAAGCGATCTTGAATTCACGCCCAATTACACCGATTTCAAATGATCCTACGGACACCACTGCTCTTACACCAGCACACTTTCTAATTGGGGAAACGCTCACTGCTCCCCCGATGTCAACGGCGACCGCAATGATAAATCCTTACTAAAACGTTGGGAACTAGTGTCCAGATTTAGGCAAGGGTTCTGGAAGCAATAGTCAGAAGAATATTTGCAAGAGCTGCAAGCCAGACACAAATGGAAAACCGTTAATACCAACATCAAGGAAGGTATGCTTGTCCTATTCAAAGAAGACAAAATACCAATGATGAACTGGACAATGGGACGCATTGTAAAAACATATCCAAGACAAGATAGCCACGTCCGAGTGGTTGACGTAAAGACTGCCTCAGGCATCTTTAAGCGCCCAATAACCAGGCTTGCGCCAATCTTTCTAGAAGAGATGGCCAAGAAACGACTTATCAATGAGGCGGAGGACACCGATAAAACTGATGCACCACTCGCCCAACGAAAGCGGTTAATGTCGCCAACCTTATCCTCGTCCTTGCTGATCGTGCTTCTGATGCTACCTTTGGTGCTGACACAGTCAGTATCAATAACAAAATTCGAAACGAAGGCAGGGATCTATTTTGAAAAAATTGGACAAGCAAAAAGAGCAATATCCGACTGGACCATGGTCATATACTGGCGAGATATGAAGACATTTAACCAAGGAATAGACGAATTCCAATACCTATGCCCAGAGGTGAACAAAAAACACACATGTGATTTCATATCACAGCACTATCGACACTTGTATGATGAACTGCAAATGGCAAACGTACTTATGCAGCACACTCGAATACGTCGATCCCCATTTAATGCAGTAGGCAATATTGCGAATAGTCTATTTGGAGTGTTAGACTCAAACTACGCTAATGAAATGACCAAGGTCATCAAGAAGGTACTGTAACGATCGTTAAGGCCGGGCTAACTCGGTCGATTATTTAAGGTTCGTGCGACGAATTTATAGTTGCCTGTTTTGCGAATAAATAAGAACTTAGATCACTTCAATTTCAATGGATTTATTAGCGGCTCCTGGCCGACTCTTTAACTTCAGTTATTACAAAATAGATAAATGTTGGTTTCTGCGCCCCCTCGTCCTGGGGTCCTGGTAGTCGTCCTTCGGATTTGGCGGAGAGCCTCACTGATGCCGTGGCCGCTGCTGTCACGCGGCCTCTCGTCTTCGTATGGCCGTTGATCCTCAGAACCCTTGTTCCTGCAATGATCGTTGTGGGGATCCTTGTTACAACAAGGATCGATGTGAGGTCCTGGCTACTGCTAGGACTGCTGATCCTTGCTACTGTAAGGACTGTTGACCCTTGCTACGGCAAGGCTGGTGGATAGATCCTTGCTACGGTAAGGATTGCTGAGGAGTCCTTGCTACGGTAAGGACTGCTGATCCTTGCTACTGTAAGGACTGTTGATCCTTGCTACGGCAAGGTTGGTGAATAGATCCTTGCTACGGTAAGGATTGCTGAAGAGTCCTTGCTACTGTAAGGGCTGCTGACTTGACCCTTGGGACACCAAGAGTTGTTGATTGCTTCTTGTTCTTGCAAGAAGTGCTCGCTCGTACTGACTCCCGAGTCAGCAGTTGACTGCGCTTTTATAGCCGCCAACTGCCGACTGCGCTGCCGACGCCGCTGCTCTGCCACTTAACGACGCTCTCTCTCTCTCTCTCTCCATTTGCAGCCCTCACTCAACTTCTGTTTGCCGTTTTCGTTTTTGCTGAGAGGCATTACTTTCTGGACTTGTAGCCGAAGCTTGGCTTTGGATATACATATATCTTGATTTATGTAAGTCTCTCCCCTCTCTCTCTTTTTTTTTTTTTTTTTTGTTGAAAGAGTAAACAACCGTTAGCTTGAAAGCAGAAAGCGAAAATGAAAATTTAACACGTTGGGCGCCAGTTTTAACGATCCTTTAGGCCGGGCTAATTCGGTCGATTATTTAAGGTTCGTGCAACGAATTTATAGTTGCCTGTTTTGCGAATAAATAAGAACTCAGATCACTTCAATTTCAATGGATTTATAGCGGCTCCTGGCCGACTCTTTAACTTCAGTTATTACAAAATGGATAAATGTTGGTTTCTGCGCCCCCTCGTCCTGGGGGTCATGGTAGTCGTCCTTCGGATTTGGCGGAGAGCCTCACTGATGCCGTGGCCGCTGCTGTCACGCGGCCTCTCGTCTTCGTATGGCCGTTGATTCTCAGAACCCTTGTTCCTGCAAGGATCGTTGTGGGGATCCTTGTTACAACAAGGATCGATGTGAGGTCCTGGCTACTGCTAGGACTGCTGATCCTTGCTACTGTAAGAACTGTTGATCCTTGCTATGGCAAGGCTGGTGGATAGATCCTTGCTACGGTAAGGATTGCTGAAGAGTCCTTGCTACTGTAAGGACTGCTGACTTGACCATTGGGACACCAAGAGTTGTTGATTGCTTCTTGTTCTAACAAGAAGTGCTCGCTCGTACTGACTCCCGAGTGGCGGCTATAAAAGCGCAGTCAACTGCCGACTGCGCTGCCGACGCCGCTACTCTGCCACTTAACGACGCTCTCTCTCTCGCTCCATTTGCAGCGCTCACTCCACTTCTGTTTGCCGTTTTCGTTTTTGTATTTAACGACGCCTTCCATGGGCGTCGTAGAAATCGTGTTTGTGAGGGGCTGTTTGCTATGCAGTTCCCTGCCAGTAACGGCGCATTCCATGGGCGTCGTCAAATTTTTGTTTTGTGGGGAACAATTATGTTCCTCACACTCCCCTCCCACTTTGGTGAACGAAAGAAGCCTGTATTATTTAGTTTCCATTTTTTTTTTAAATTATTTTGAAGCTGCTACTGCTGCTGCTGCTGATCCCGCAATACGCGGACGCGTCCCTGGCTGGCCTTGACCTGATAACGCCGTCCCTCGCACCAAACCAGGTGCCCCTTTTGAGGCGTCGGGCCTCCTAGGCCACCTCGTCCGGCCAGGCTATTCCCACCATCTCCTGACACCTCGACACCTGGTGGTGGCGGCTGTGGTGGCGATGCCGGTGATGTTGGCGGTGGGGCGTACGCCTCCACGTCTGTCTGACGCCCAGGCGTCATGGGCACCTGCCGCTGGATACCTGCATCGAATCGGACCCTCCGCTTGGGCCTCTCCTCATCGCTGGACAGCACCTCAATTATGGTAGGCGTCAGCGCCGCACCGGTGGTTTCGCCGTCCTCTTTATCGCGGCGGCTGTACCGGCGGCTGGACCAGCGGCTTGGCTGATGGCGGCATTGCTTCCTCCTCCCCGGCTGCTGGCCAGCGGATCGCCACCCCTGCTGACCTTGGTGACGATGTTGGCGGCGGCGTCAGCTCGGCGTACTCCAGAATTGGAGATGTCGCCAGCTCCAACACGTCCGTGTCCAGAGGCAGGGTGGCGAAGAGCTCCGCTGCCAGCTTTAGCGGCGGAGGCTTCCGGGTGCTCCGGCGAGGGTGAAAGGGCAGCCTCGTAGGTGCCCGCTTGCTGCTGCTCCTCTTGATGCTGCTGCTCCTCTTGCTGCTACTCGTGTTGTTGATTAATTACTTGTGGTAATTTGTGAGCGGCCGGCTGCCCTTTACATAGGCCAAAGCCACGCTCTCTGTTTTCGGCTGCCCTTCGCTTGCTTTCTAACTAGAAACTCGCATACATATTTATATTTCTAATTTTGGCGTACAATTGAAATTGCATTGCCGAATGTTCTAGTACAGAGGCGCGACTGTACCTGGCTATGTATGTAAGTCGTCGGTTTTTTTTTGCATATTCCAAAGCGGAGAACGAGCCGAGAAGTGTATACCAAACACGCATACCCAAATTTCGTGCTGTTTATACAGTGCACTTGCTCTCGCAGTTGAGTTGTGTTAGAAGAGGGAACGAACATTTGTTGCGAGGCATTACTTTCTGGTCTTGGAGCCGAAGCTTGGCTTTGCATATACATATATCTTAATTTATGTATGTCTCTCCCCTCTCTCTCTTTTTTTTTTTTTTGTTGAAAGAGTAAACAACCGTTAGCTTGAATGCAGAAAGCGAAAATGAAAATTTAACACGTTGGGCGCCAGTTTTAACGATCCTTTAGGCCGGGCTAATTCGGTCGACTATTTAAGGTTCGTGCAACGAATTTATAGTTGCCTGTTTTGCGAATAAATAAGAACTCAGATCACTTCAATTTCAATGGATTTATAGCGGCTCCTGGCCGACTCTTTAACTTCAGTTATTACAAAATGGATAAATGTTGGTTTCTGCGCCCCCTCGTCCTGGGGTCATGGTAGTCGTCCTTCGGATTTGGCGGAGAGCCTCACTGATGCCGTGGCCGCTGCTGTCACGCGGCCTCTCGTCTTCGTATGGCCGTTGATCCTCAGAACCCTTGTTCCTGCAAGGATCGTTGTGGGGATCCTTGTTACAACAAGGATCGATGTGAGGTCCTGGCTACTGCTAGGACTGCTGATCCTTGCTACTGTAAGAACTGTTGATCCTTGCTACGGCAAGGCTGGTGGATAGATCCTTGCTACGGTAAGGATTGCTGAAAAGTCCTTGCTACGGTAAGGACTGCTGAACCTTGCTACTGTAAGGACTGTTTATCCTTGCTACGGCAAGGCTGGTGGATAGATCCTTGCTACGGTAAGGATTGCTGAAGAGTCCTTGCTACTGTAAGGACTGCTGACTTGACCCTTGGGACACCAAGAGTTGTTGATTGCTTCTTGTTCTTGCAAGAAGTGCTCGCTCGTACTGACTCCCGAGTCAGCAGTTGACTGCGCTTTTATAGCCGCCAACTGCCGACTGCGCTGCCGACGCCGCTGCTCTGCCACTTAACGACGCTCTCTCTCTCTCTCCATTTGCAGCGCTCACTCAACTTCTGTTTGCCGTTTTCGTTTTTGCTGAGAGGCATTACTTTCTGTACTTGTAGCCGAAGCTTGTCTTTGGATATACATATATCTTGATTTATGTATGTCTCTCCCCTCTCTCTCTCTTTTTTTTTTTTTTTTGTGGAAAGAGTAAACAACCGTTTGCTTGAAAGCAGAAAGCGAAAATGAAAATTTAACACGTTGGGCGCCAGTTGTAACGATCCTTTAGGCCGGGCTAACTCGGTCGATTATTTAAGGTTCGTGCAACGAATTTATAGTTGCCTGTTTTGCGAATTGTTATGAACTGCTTGTTATCGGTGGGCCGCCAGCTAGCTCATCGGACTCTCATCGGGTGTAGGTTCCAACCCTGGCCCGCAGTTCACAACAGTGTCGATACAACATCGATATATCGAACAGCTGCAATTCATCAGACACTTACATTACTAACAACAAAACCAAAACAAGCGCGCAATTAATGCGACGTAAAAACTGCAGCACGATGAAAAATGAACAACATGTAAGTGAAATATAAAAATACAAACAATTGACGAACAGGAAACACTCTTAATCCGCTTCTCTCCAAACAGGATCCATTGGGTGGACCCAGGCGTACCCACCTTGCCTGAGGCGGAAAAGCTCATCGCCTCCCTGATGCTGGCCAGTCGGCCAGATTGGCCAATCTCAGCCTGCGTCGGTCGTCATGGTTCCCCTCCCCCTTTAACAAGAAAAGGTTAGCCGGGCATTATTTCGGATTCAGGTAAGTATTATTTTCAAGTTTTGTAATTAAATCTAACAATTTTTATAATATTTTCTTTACAGGTATGTTTAGAAAAAAATCAACAACAGAAAAAATCAAAACAACAAAAGAACAGCTGAGGAACGCTGGAACACAATACGACTTTTGTGTCGGAACAGGTGCTGCAAAGCGCAATGTATATATATATATTAATGTATGTCATGTGAGTATTATAAATGTGTTTTAAATTGTGTAAATGTGCATGTGTTTATGTATATAATGTGTATATAATATATTAAAGCTACCTTGCCTGCCTAAAAGAGCTCTTTTCGGGTGGGTAAGGGGCGATATATATGTAGAGTGGGTTTTGTGTTTGTATATATATATATATTTATGTTTTGGTTATTGATTTTGCATGTACCATTTTTCTTGACATTTTATATGTTCCTAAACTGTTGTTTGTCTAATACATAAATTTATTTTAATTTACTTTATTTTTACTTTATTATTTTTACTTTTATATTGTCTTAATTTTAAGTTTTTAATTTTGTATAAATTTATTATTATTTATAAACTTTAAGCTTTAAATTGTTTAGTTTTAAACTTTTTTTTTAACAATTTACCTTTTTTATTTTATTTTTGGTGTTTAAGTCTGAATTTGTAACAATTTGCTTTTATATTTTTTTGTATACTTTTTTTATTTTATAAATATATATATAGTCGAGTTTAACTCTATATAATAAACGTGAATAAACACTAATCGAAATGATCATCTATTTTTTTTACGGGTGTAGGGGACGAGCTTCTGTCTTTAGCAGATAATTGATGATTGGGCCACTGATGTGTGGCGGGCATGGAGCGAACTCACTGAACGCAAACAAAGTGCACTGTGGCTGCTGACTTTTGTGCGCGCCGGCACTGGTCAATTGCTGCTAGTGCTGAGGCCTGGTGGACGGATGCCTGGTGAAAACGATCTTCCCCGTAGCTGCTGGATTTGCAGCCGAATGTCGTGCTCGCCGGCACTTGGTTCAGGCAGAGCACGCTCAATGTTGGGGCCAACGCTGCGGATTGTGGCAGGAAATTGTGGCACTTGGCTTCAATTGGAGGCACTTGTTTTGGATCATTTAGCGAAACGTGATGAGTATTTAATTTAGGCTCGACAAGGTTAAGTCCGACTCGACTGCCTTGGAGATCAACACACCCGCTCTCGACTCCCTTCTGCAGCAGCAACGTGTGTCCAAAATCACTCATTGGAATTCGAAATCAACCGTTGCTGCTGCCGAAGGGCATTTGCACTCAATTTTGGGTCGCAGATCAGGGGCATGAGGGGAAAGGAGCATATGTCTGTCTCGTTCAGCAGTCAGCAGCCATTTCGCTTTTATATTGGGGTTGCCACCCCGACGACAGCTATCGATACCATTCTATCTGTTACAACAAGGATCGATGTGAGGTCCTGGCTACTGCTAGGACTGCTGATCCTTGCTACTGTAAGAACTGTTGATCCTTGCCACGGCAAGGCTGGTGGATAGATCCTTGCTACGGTAAGGATTGCTGAAAAGTCCTTGCTACGGTAAGGACTGCTGATCCTTGCTACTGTAAGGACTGTTAATCCTTGCTACAGCACGGCTGGTGGATAGATCCTTGCTACGGTAAGGACTGCTGATCCTTGCTACTGTAAGGACTGTTGATCCTTGCTACGGCAAGTTTGGTGAATAGATCCTTGCTACGGTAAGGATTGCTGAAGAGTCCTTGCTACTGTAAGGACTGCTGACTTGACCCTTGGGACACCAAGAGTTGTTGATTGCTTCTTGTTCTTGCAAGAAGTGCTCGCTCGTACTGACTCCCGAGTCAGCAGTTGACTGCGCTTTTATAGCCGCCAACTGCCGACGCCGCTGCTCTGCCACTTAACGACGCTCTCTCTCCATTTGCAGCGCTCACTCAACTTCTGTTTGCCGTTTTCGTTTTTGTATTTAACGGCGCCTTCCATGGGCGTCGTAGAAATCGTGTTTGTAAGGGGCTGTTTGCTATGCAGTTCCCTGCTTGTAACGGCGCATTCCATGGGCGTCGTCAAATTTGTGTTTTGTGGGGAACAATTATGTTCTTCACAGTACAAACCAACTAGGAATTCGTACTGAGCCTGCTGAGAAATCAAACCTCACTACTGGACTCAACCATTAACGTTGTAAAAAAGACAAGGGATACATCGGACAAGCGTCTTCGACTACTTGAGCAACAAGTTGCTGCCATTGCCGAAAGCAGAGAAAAGTACACTGGAGCACGGCTCACGGAAACGTACTTGGCATTGACAACTTAACTAACACTGCTAGCATCCACGCGTCACGACGTACTAACTGGAAATCGACACCAGCCCAATATTGATTTCTCCTTATCAACTAAAGGATCAATTGGATCAAATACGGGATCATTTGCCAACAGATCAAATGCTACCTGTGACATCTTCCAACGTAATTCAACAGTACAGAACTATGCGAGCAGAAGGCACAGCCACCGACACTCATGTAATATTCAGAGTAATATTACCACTAGTGTCAACATCAATATCCAGCCCGTATTTGTCAGCGGCCGCCAGAAATTCGGCATCTCCAAGTTCAAGTTTGGCGCTTCCCCTGTGTACATGAATCGATAAGCTCCGAGACAATATCGTAACTGAAATACTTAATTTCAACACAACTCTCAGTGGTTTCCCGCATTTGGTGTTTGAGCATGGCCTCAAAGACTTTACTTCGTGCTAAAAAAAAAAAAAGAAAACAACTATTATTTCATCTTTTCTATACCTGATGATATATTCTCACTTGATAATATGTTCTTGTGAACAGGAATCTTTTGGCCGTCGGCTGGCGCGATTGTCACATCAGTCAATTCTTTGGTATTAAACATTGCCAAAAGATCTTCAGCCAATTTGCATTTGGCAACTTTAATTGAATTGTCAAGTGGACCACTTGTATTTGTACGTTTGCCAAACAACTGATCTTACAGTTTATTATTAGTTTGCCATCGTTTTGAGAAGCCGATTCTTTAAGACTTTCTTTTTTGAATTCTACGTAATCATAATGTAAACGCATTGGTAATATGGTCTCATATTTACAATATTCTGGATATTTTCCCAGGCTAAATTGTACCTTGCCGTCATGGTTTATGCTGTTCGCAGTGGCCTCTATCATAATACCAGCCATACCTTTGATATCATGATGTTATTGTGTTAGCCCAACTCATTTTCAATTGCGCTCTCTCCGAATGAATGCTTCTTTTTATACCCTGTGCCCATTGAAAATGGTCAAAAAGGGTATATTAGGTTTGTGTGATGTATGTAACAGGCAGAAGGAAGCATCTCCGACCATATAAAGTATATATATTTTTGTGATCAGCATCAACAGCCGAGTCGATTGAGCCATGTCTGTCCGTCCGTCTGTCCGTCTGTTTGAACGCGTCGATCTCAGAAACTATAATAGCTAGAGACTTCAAATTTGGTATGTAGGTTGCTGGATACCGGACGCAGATCAAGTTTGTTTTTAAATTTGGATCGGACCACTATATCATATAGCTGACATAGGAACGATCAGTCGAAAATCAAGTCTCAGTATGAAAACTTTTTTGTTGTTTGAGATATGTGAGCCAAACTGACAGAATATGTATATGAGATGGTCGCATACATTATGACCAAATTTGATTGTGATCGGATTACTATATCATATAGCTGCCATAGCAACCATCAGTCGAAAATCAAGTCTCAGTATGAAAAACTTTTTTGTTGTTTAAGATATGTGAACCAAACTGACAGAATATGTATGTGAGATGGTCCCAGCCAATATTCTATTTTATGGAGACTGGCACAGGGTATCCTCCAGTCGAGCAAACTCGACTGTAGCCGCGCCCACTTGTTTTTAATGAAACATTTACGAAATTAGAGGTGGAGAAACATCGAGTAAAGCATCTAAGTCGTCGATGCGTGCAAAACATCGGAACCATCGGTGTTTCGAAGGCCTCTATCGAATAAACAATCGTCATAATTAAGGCCCTCTAAAATATTGGAAAGAAAGAATTTCAAATTCTTATAAGAAATATGTTCAATACAATCCCTTTTATAGATAAGATTTAGGCCCGTTTTTTCAATGTCTAAATAAGGTGTTTGATAACTATTGAAAATATATTTTTACGTAAAATGTATTGAAATTACTGTCAAATTTTAATTTATATCTTAGGTACAGTTTATATGTACATTGAAAAAACGGCCCTCACAGATTTTAAAGCTGTGTCCAAAAGATTGTATGTGTTCAGCAAACATCGAAACATCGGGGACAACGCACACCTTTAATAAATAAATGTATTAATCTTATAAAAAAACCTCTTTACGAGGTAAAAGTCTAGTGACGAAAACATTTTCATGCCCCAAAATTTCTGATATCCAATTTTGTGACGAAAAATATTACATTTTACACATGAATTATTAAAAAAAAAATTTTGTCACTGGACACATTGCGCTAAATTTTTCATAACTAATAAATACCAGTATATACTAGTAGTACTTTTTTGCGCAGAGCCAGTGACAAAATTTTTTTTTTAATAATTCATGTGTAAAATGTAATATTTTTCGTCACAAAATTGGATATCAGAAATTTTGGGGCATGAAAATGTTTTCGTCACTAGACTTTTACCTCGTAAAGAGGTTTTTTTATAAGATATCTGAAATTTTTTAATAAGACATAGGAAGTTTTGACAATTGAAATATTTTTTTACAGTGTAACTTTGTCAATCGGTGTTTATTGTTTGTACAAGCAAAAAGAAACTGTCTGGCAACACTGTTTCTCTTTACTAACACACATGCCAACATGCCAAGCGCAAAATTTATCAGCACTCTCAAACTCTGGCTGCTATGACACTTTGTTGCTGCTGTCCTTTTCGAATTCAAAGTAAAAAGTATATATTCAGTTAATAGGTTATATCTTCCAAACCAATCAACAAAAATTTATGCATGATGTATCAAAAAACGCGAAATATTAAAAGCTCAAACATATTCAAAATTAAAAAAAATCGCTAGCGGCGTTTTCTCGAAAACCGCCAAAATGTGGAAAAAATTACCTTTTTTCACCTGTAGCTTTTTACCTGTGTACTTTAGAAAAAAAGTTTGAACATATGCTTAAGAGCCCTTCAAAGTACCTTTCCAACGACATATAGATCATATCTGTAGCTTTCATAGTTTGGACACTATGGGGGTTTTTAATTTTAGCGGTTTTTAGCGATATCCCGCTAAACTAGCGATTTTTCGAAAAAGTCGTAGAACAAACGTTTCTAGATTTTTGAGCGGGAACAAGTCCTCATTCAAACTTTTAAGCTAAATCATCGCTTTGATACAAACAAACAAACAAACAAACAAACATACTGACTTTTCATCTCATTTTCGAAAGGCGACTCAAAATTTCAAAATTAATTATTTTTTGAACCAGTTGTCCGATTTTGATGATCGAGGTGTCATTCGACGCGTATTTTTGATGAGAATTGTAAAAAATTCAACGAAAATTCAAAAAGGCTCCAACGGCCCCATTAGCTCCAATAATGTAAATTTTGCCCCTCCCACTTACACCTGTTTATCTCACGAACCAGGTGAGTTTTCAAAAGTCTTAGTATGCACACTTGTAAGTTTAATTAATACCTTTCGATCGGTATATAACTCGACCTGATCGGACAGTTATAGCAAATCTTCCATTCTTCCTGTGTATATATGCTAGTCGCCTTCGCACCCTTCGTGCTGCTTTCGTCACTAGCGCGGACTGCCGTCCGCAGTGATCAGCGGATTGCATTGGCAAAAAAAAACAAATTGGTAGCCAAGCAACGGTGGCAGAGTTGTGACTATAAGCATTATCATTACTTTTTAATTAGCTTTGAAAAAAGTAGTGCTAATGATATTTCATTTCTGTAGTATTGAAAAAACAAGTGCTAATGAAATTTCACTTCAGTAGGCCATGAAAAAAGTAGTGGTAATGAAATCGAATTTCACTAGCATTGTAAAAAGTAGTGCTAATGATAATTTCATTTCAGTAGGCGTTAAAAATGAAAAGTAATGAACATTTTTCAGTGGCATTAGGTAATGCTAGTGAGAAACTATTTTAATTACCATTAATAATTGTTTTTTTTTTTTTAATTAAAAAAAATTGGAAATATTAAGAAAAATTGAAATAAAATGTTGAAAAATGTAGAAATTGTTTTTCTGGTCCTTTTCGCGATATTTATACTATATTTGATAGGGGATGCCTGCACTGCGACCCTTTTGGATTTATTGTGTCGGCATCCATTCTGAGCTTATAGCTCATCCATCAACCCGATCTCTCGCTCGAAGTCGAGGATTTTGGTCGGGTTGACGTATGCAATGTCCCCAATAGGTAGGACATATTTCCCTAGATGACTACATCTGCGTCTAGATAGAGATTTGCATTCTGCTTGTACATGCATTGAGGATTCCTCCTCACAGTTGCAGAAACGGCATATTCCGCTACTTACAATACCCAATTAAATAGGTTTATGCGATATCTGTATACGATAGTTTTATGCGATATTTTTAATAACGTCACTGTGACGCCTAAAAGTATGCAGTAAATAATCAGAATTTAATCTGAATCCTTATGATTCTCAAGTTTTTCAAGCTAATTTACAATGAGATCAGT
This sequence comes from Drosophila limbata, assembly GCA_963924055.1. Taxonomy (NCBI): domain Eukaryota; kingdom Metazoa; phylum Arthropoda; class Insecta; order Diptera; family Drosophilidae; genus Drosophila; species Drosophila limbata. Next base: position 255,722 of record CAWUOW010000013.1, read on the forward strand.
GTAGTCGGTTAAGAAATAATTGTGAGAACTAAAAATGGAGAGTGCGAGTGAAGTTTTCGATGAAAATAGCATTAGTGCCAGTGATCCGGCATTAGAGTTCTCACAGAACAGCAGTGCCAGTGATCCACCAATAAAGTTCTCACAGAATAGCAGTGATAGTACAATTTTCAACATATGCAGAATTAATTCGTTTTTAAATTGCTCGTAAGTACAAATAATATTTAGCACTTTGCCAATTGAAAATACACATAAAAAAATTATCTCACTAAATGTAGGACAAGCAGAACATTTGATATTAATGCTGAGGAAGCGCAATTGCGTAAAATTTTGTTGTTTTTGTTAAATTTATATCCAAAATCGAAAAAATTTAATATGGATTTCGGACACAAAGCATCAGAAAGCTGCTAATGGTGTTATGGCTGCAAGCCAAGTATGTCCAAATTATAAATGTAGCTGATAGTGGTGCCAGAAAGTTTGATTTGCTTTGTGGCAATACAAAAGAATTAATTTTGTATTATATTTGCTCAAACTGATTCTGATATAAATTTAATTTGTCTTTTAAAATTCAAGGTTTGCATACTGAAAACTTACATATTGTTCAATTAATTCATTTAACATTTAGTCTGCCAGAATGTACATCGAGAATGTAAATCGAATTTGCCAGCATTAGTCTAAGTGGCGGAGTGGTCCAAGTGATAGGTGCTGGGCACGAATCCCGGTCCGGTCGATGGAAATGATTTTTAATTATTTTTTATTTTTCGTTCATTTGAATTGTCAGTCTAATGCTAGAAAATCTTCAGCGTGCCGAGGCCTAGGCTCAGGGTATATTACTGTCGAGTGCACTCGGCTGATCCGCTTGTTCTTACATTGTGCCATAATAGGAAGGGTAGCTGATAATCGCCATTAATATTAGACATTTTGGATGCACAATGATTCAAACTTCCAGATAAAATAAGAATTAGACTGAATCCAGGTGAATCTGGTATGGTTTTACTCCCCGAAAGACAGGTGTACGCTACTGTGGGCTCGTTGTTAAAACACTTAATTACCTCTACGTTTTATAAGCATCACATTTGTAGACCGGTAACAATCACTGATTTTTTATGTAATACATACCTTGAAGCTTATAAAAAACCAAGGTTAGGTTAGGTAAGGGCGGTGTCGACCAAAAGTAAAGTAAAAAGTAAAGTAAGTAAACTGAGTTAAAAGGGAGCCCAGTTTGAAAGTTTAACAAAAAGGGCTATTCTACTTGGTGCCAACGTAGCGAGTTCGCATAGACTTGTGAGGAAGGGTTTTCCCAGAGCTCTTCGTCTTCTGTTGCTTAAGGCTGGGCAGAAGCAGAAGAAGTGCTCTGGGGATTCCTCCTCTTCCTCATCCCTGCAGCTCCTACAGAAATCATTGTAGGGGGCTTTCAATCTGAGGGCGTGTATGCCCACTAGCCAGTGGCCCGTTATGGAACGGACCACGCGAGAGCAGTCGGTTCTGCTTAGATTGCACAGTGCTTTAGATCGGGCCTTGTCAATATGGGGCCAGGTCTGTCGTGCCACGCGACAGTTGGGTGTACTGTACCATTGTACATTGTGTTTTTCCTCGAAAAGGTTATGGAGCATTAGCTTGCAGGTCGCCAGGGGCATACTGATGTCCTCTTTGTCTGGAAGGAGGGTATCAGTCGTGCCCCGTCTGGCTAATTCATCCTTGGATATCTTGGTGCCCAGGTACCCAGACTAGGCATATGTCGAAAAGCTCTGCCATCTCATGTATAGATCTGCGGCATTTCGAGACTGAGGTCGATGAGGTCGACTTCGAAGTGGTCGATGCGATGGATTTGATGGCCGCTTGGCTATCACTGTAAATGTTAATTTTGCCTGGAGTCGCTTGGGATTTCTTTAAAAAGATTAGAGCTTCATTTATTGCTAGTATTTCAGCTTGAAACACACTGCAGTGGTCCGGAAGCCTAAATGAGTGATTAATACACAATTTTTGAGAAAATACTCCGCCTCCCACTTGATTATTCAATTTAGAACCATCAGTATAGAAGGATAGAGCATTCGAGTGCCCTGGTGGTTCAGTGATCCAGTCCTCTCTGCGAGGAATGAGTACGTTAAACGGAGTTGTTACGTGCTCGGTCGGCACGCAACAATCCGTTTTTGGGGAAATGGTCGCATTTTCCTTTAAAATAAGGGAGTGTCCGGAATGGAAATCTCCCCAGTTGTTGGTATCTCTAATACGGATAGCCGCCAGGGTGGCTACTGCATGACTTGTCTGTTGGATTGTAGGAAAATTTAGGAAAATTTGGTGTTGTGTTCAGAGCACCTGTGATGCAGATTTCAGCCATTCTTTGGTCCTTGTTTATTTGTTTCTTGATGGATTGCTTTGATAGAGCGGGCCACCATACTAATATCCCATATAGCAGGATGGGCCTGATTATGGCTGTGTATAGCCAGCGGACTATATACGGGGACATGCCCCATTTTATACCAATTGCCTTTCTGCAGGTGTAGAGGGCAATTGTCGCTTTCCTGCATATGTCATGTGTGCTTTGATTCCAGTCTAGTTTCTTGTCAAGTACTAATCCCAGGTACTTGGCACTATCACTAAAGCACAGTGCAGAATCTTTTAGTTTTGGAGGGATAAGTGTGGAAACCTTGTAGCGTCTGGTGAAGAGTACGAGTTCTGTTTTGTCTGGGTTTACGCCTAAGCCACATTTGTCGGCCCAGGCTGCCAGATTGCTTAGCTTGACCGTCATTAGGTCGCACAGAGTTTGTGGATATTTCCCAGTGAATATCATTGCAACGTCATCCGCGTAGGCAACTAATTGACAGCCCCCGCCTTCTATGTCACATAGCAGCCGGTTGACCACTAGATTCCATAGGAGTGGGGAGAGTACCCCCCCTTGAGGGGTTCCCCTGCTAACGTACCTGGTGAGAGTCGAGGAACCAAGTGTGGATGTCACCGCCCTGCATTTGCCTGATCAGTCCCACTAGCCGGTTTTCGATCCCCAGGTTCGTAAGTGCTTCAGTAATTGCTTCCGGGAGGACGTTGTTGAAAGCACCTTCTATGTCCAGGAAGGCTATGAGGGTGTATTCCTTACTAGATAGGAATTTTTCTATTATGGCAACAACAGAGTGAAGAGCCGTTTCGGTGGATCTTCCTTTCCTGTATGCATGTTGAGAGCTTGATATAAACTCTGTCGGAATAGATACTCTCAGATAGAGAGAAAGGATACGCTTTTGAGCAGAAAGGATGTCAGGCTGATCGGTCTGAAATCTTTTGGGCTAACGTGGGAAGCTTTGCCCGCCTTGGGAATGAATACTATTTTTGAAAGCCTCCAGGGGTCCGGGATATAGCCGGTCTTAAAAACTTCTAGAAATATGGCTTGAAGCCAGTTAGTGGCGATGCTACCCGCATGCTGAAGATGTGCAGGTGAGATTCCATCAGGTCCAGGCGACTTAAAAGGTTTAAAACTGTTTATTGCCCAGTTGATGTTGTGCACGCTAAGAAGAGAAGGGCCTAAGGCTGCGCGCACACTGGGAGATGAATGCGGAGTTTACAGCGGAGCTTAGAGGCGAGCTTATCCCCACGATAAAACAAACACACTGCTTGTATGAAAGCGCGCACACTGAAAGCTTAGCAGATGCGATAAGCTTTAAGCTACGCTCCTCTCTGTTTGATCGAACAAACATGTTTGATTATTCAGCGGCTGAGCTGAGCTTTTTCATTGTTATTTGAGATGGACTTCGAAACACTTATTAGTGAAATTGTGCAAAACCCACCAGTGTGGGATAAAAAACATAAAAATTATTCAAATAGAATAGTCACGGAGAGGATCTGGGACTCTATCGCAGTAACACTTAACGCATCAAGTAAGTATATATTTATTTATCTGTGCAGTAAACTAAAAATAAATAACATGCATTGCATATTCATACATGCGTATATTTGCATGAAATCTATTTTTAGATTGCTGCATAGATAAGCAATTAACTGCAATTCTAAAGAGAGCTTTCGGTTTTCGGTTTTTGCTTTGCATAAAAGTACAGTATCGCATATACATTTATATATGTATATTTACATTTGTAATTAACTGCAACTTGTACAGAGAGTAAAGAGGGTAAAGAGAATAAAGTTTTAAATTTTTTTTTTTCATTTCAGCATATATAGACAACTTTTATTTATGTAGCATAGGTACATATTAATGAAACAATTTTCGTAAACATTAAGTTTAAATACAAAATTTTATAAGGATGAATTTTATAAATTATACTTTAAGTAACAAAATAAATAAATAAATAAAATTAAATAATTTAAATAAATTTTAATTAAAATAAATAAATTAAAATAATAAATTAAAGAAAAGTATTATTTATAAAATAAATGTGTTAAAGTAATACAATGATAATAGTATTTTAAAATTAATAGTAACTTTCATGTAATAATAAATTTTAATTAAAGTAATCTACAAATGATTCTCTTATTTGCTTGGCTTCATTTCCTGATCTGTTGTTCTTTCTTGATAGATTTGTATTATTTTCTGTATTACTTTGTTCTTCGTCTTCATACGTGTATATATAATCTGTAATCTGCTCACTATCAATAATTGTGTTGTGCAGCAGACACATAGTTTTTATTAATAAAATTGCCGTTTGCGGAACAACATCAATTTCCCTTTTTAATAAGCGCCACTTTAAGGTCAAAATGCCAAAAGCGCACTCGACGCAACGCCTAGCAGAAGATAGTCTTTCATTGAAAATTTCATAACGTTCATTTAACGATCTTCTTGGAAATGGCCTCATTAAATATTTGGTTAAAGGGTAGGCCTCATCACCAACAAAAACATAGGGTACTGCAAATGGCAAATTATTTGGCTCGGGAATATTAAGCAAATTGTTTCTAACCGCTTTTTGAAATTTAGACGCTGCGAAAATCCCGCCGTCGCTTTGACTGCCTTTAAAGCCAACTTCAATAAATATAAATTTGCAGTTTGCATCTGCAACACCCTGCAAAACTAAAGAAAACAATTTTTTATAATTAAAATATTCAGAACCGGACTTCTGTGGGCATGTAATTCTAATGTGCTTGCCGTCAATTGCGCCAATGCAATTCGGGAATCGACTTTTTTCATAGAAATCGTGAGCAATGTTTAGAAAATCGCTTGTGCTCGGTACTGCCAAGTGCTTGCTGTGAAAAGTATCCCAAATAGCTTGATACACTTCAGGTATGATTTTCCTTAGAGTACTTTCTGCAATTCGAAAAGTGAATGACATTCCTCTAATTGACATCCCAGTTGACAGATATCTGTAATATAATTTATATTTTACAATTTCAGAAGTTGATTGCAAGAAAAAATTTAAATATTTGAAGGATGAGTACAGGAAGGCGCTGCGGAAGATCCCCCAAACAGCATCAGGAGCTGCAGCAGAGGAGCCACACGTTCCAAAATTTAAATATTTTAATTTAATGAGCTTCCTGCGGGATGACTCTGCTTTGACAGGGGACAGTAACATTGAACACATATTGGACGAAATTACACTATTGGACGACACAACAATGACAAACTTTGAATTTAACGATAACAGTACTGAACCGACGACTACCAATCAACAGACGACTACCAACCAACAGACGACTTCCAAACAACAGAATAAACAACAACTAACTAAACGCAAGACAAACGAGGACGACGCATACTTAGACATAGAGCGGAAAAAACTTAAACTTTTGGAGACAGACATCGAACGATCACATAACGAAGACTCAGACGACTTACAGTTCTTTAAAAGTGTATTACCATTTTTAAAAAATGTCCCCCCCCTTCAAAAATTACAATTTAGATCCAATTTAATACAAAATTTAATGGAGATAACCTGACAGGAGGAGTTAAAAAATACAATAAATATGTTTAATATTGACGAAAACTAATTACACATCACATTACACATACATTTAGCGCATACTTATATATACATATTATAAATTAAATGACAAATAAAATAAATAAATTGTTAAACTTTGAAAAAATAATATAAATAAAGAAAAAATCTATTTATTTCATTTAAATTAGTTTTGCATACCTTACTGTAGCTAAAAGCCTTTCTTCGGGTGAGATTGGCTTCCTGAAACTAGTTTCAATCTTTTGAATTTTGTCATTCACACCACTTAAAATATAATCGAATGTTTCGATTTTCATTCGTGAATATTCGTAAAATTTTATGGGAAATTCACGTAATTGAGCATACAGGTGGTGGAATTCGCCCAACACTTGTCTCTCTTTATATATGGGATGCACCCACATTTCTCTCTTTTGTTTCTTTTTTTTTCTATACCGGTTACTTCTTTCGGTAAGAATAAATTGCCGCAGCCTGTTTGAAACCATATTGCAAGACAAACAATGAGAGACTAGAATTAAAATGAGCATCAGCTGCAGTTTAAGCTTTCTGTGTACGCGGCATAAAAGCTTAATCTCGCCGATATGCTCTGAGGTGATAAGCTCGCCTCTAAGCTCCGCTGTAAGCTCCGCATTCATCTCCCAGTGTGCGCGCAGCCTAAGGGCACCTCATGTGGGGAGATAAGATTGTCTGTCTTTTGTTGACGACAGCCTGGAAAGTGCTTTGTTAGTAGGTCATCCAGTGATTCTTCGCTGGATCATCCTCTTTCTTTAGATAACCTAGAGACGGGGTTGACTTAGATAGAATCATCCGAAGTCTGGCTACTTCGGATGTTGATTCAATTTCAGAGCAAAAAGATCGCCATGAGGATCTTTTGGCTCTTCTGAGTTCTTTTTTATAAAGGGCAAGATCGAGCTTGTAGTTTGTCCAAGATTGCTCCGTGTTTGAGGCTTTGGCTTGATTGAAAAGAGCTCTACAGCTCCTTCGAAGGTTACCGAGATTTTGGGACCACCATGGTGGTTTTTTATTTTTCTTGGGTCTACTAATCGGGCATGCTGCTTTTCCTGCAGAGTTGCATGCTTTAGTGAAAGCTTTTATTAGGCTATGCAGACGCCGAACGGAGTGAACTCCATTGGGTGCTGTTTCCGGAATGTAATCCCTAAGTAGGGCTTGGTATTTTGACCAATCGGTTTTCCGAAGGTTGTAAAAAGGAGGTGGAGTCGAGTGACTAAGATTAAGTACGAATTCTATGTACCTGTGGTCGGAGAAAGAATGCTCACTTGATACTTTCCAGTTATTAATAAGACCACTTATGGAATGGGAGGCAAGGGTCAGATCAATGACCTCCTTCCTATCCATGATGACGAAAGTAGGATCATTACCTCTATTCAGGACCTCTAGGTTTGTGGTTAGGATATAGTCTAAGAGTAACTCACCCCTCTTGTTTATGTTTGTGCTCCCCCATTGAGTATGGTGAGCATTGACGTCGCATCCTATTAGGAGGCCAATATTGTTGGTCACGCAGTTATTCACTAGCCTTCGCGTGATGTCTTCGGGAGGAGGGCCTGGTTGGTCGTAGGCCATGTAGCAGGACAGTAGCCTGATCGGAGCTGACTGGAGCTCCAGGCTTACTGCCGTATTATCCTCGTTGCTAAAGCTATGGAGCAGAAAGATACTTAAATGCTTTCTAGCTAGTATGCAGGTTCGAATATTACCTTGTGATTCAGCTACTACAAGTTTGTATTCTGGTGCGCGTAATCCAGAGATCTTGCCACCCACAATCCAAGGCTCCTGAATCAGCGCTATGTCGGCTCCGTTCCCAGCCAAACGGAGTAGTAGGGCCGCAGAGGCTGCTTCACAATGGTGGAGGTTTATCTGCAGAATCTTTAGAGACATCTGAAGATATACCCTCCACCACTGTCGAATTAGCGTCCTCGTCGTCAGACGCCACATCTGAGGAGAGCTCCATCTCACCCATTTTACACAGCGCACTGAGGTCGCGCGTTATTGTGGATGCATCCGAGGTGTATCCATCTAATTCGGGCCGCTCTGGGGCCTCTAGCTCAGTGATGTCTTCCTCGGATGGTTTGTCCGAAAGACCCACACTTGGTGTTGCGTCTGAATTATAGACGCGGATGTATACAGAGCTAAACCCGAAGTTTAGCTCCCCGCCAGCCGCGTCGATTGGGGCAAGTGACTCCTTGTTCAGGATCATCACTGCTTGGTTAGTTGGTCCCGGCATCTCCTCTATCTTCGCCACTTTCCAATCCTGGGTTGGCAGACTTGGGTTACACCGCTGCAACATTTTTAGAAGCCGTTGTGGCTCTTTAATTGAGGACGGGATCCACAGTCTGGCCCGAGGGCGGACTGGGACGTCCTTCCAGTTTACGGCGACCAGCTTGGCGCCTGGGTACACTTCTCCGATGCTGGAAACCGCCTTTTTGTAAAGCTCTGCCGATCGCTCATCGTCGCAGGCTGTAACTTTTACGTTCCCCTGGAACCAGCCGACGTCTTTGCAGACAGGGGGAGGTCCAGGTTCCTGCTCCAGCAGTTCAAAGCAGGCGGTGGCTAGAGCCGTCTCCACCCACTTCCACTGATTTCTCGGGATTGCAGCGTTACCTTGGGCGAGAACTCCAAGTAGGACTCTCTCCTTGGCGATCTGGGTAAAAGATCTGCCCTGCTGCACTCTCGACCTCTTTGCACTCGGCCCGGGTGCTTCTTGGGAGCGCTGTCTCTTGGCTTGATCCAGCGCTTTAGGTGACTGCATATCGTAGTCGGGCAGCACAGTCTTCGCCCATTCCACCTTCTTCAGCCAATCAGCTGACCGGTTTGAGCCTGCGCATGCTAAATGACGCTGGAGAACCCATCCAGCACTTCTCTTCTCCGTGTAGGAGAACTTTTTACCGACGCTGGCTGTAGGAACTTCACCCACCGTCCCTGTACCAGCTGGAGCCTTGGCCGCGCTTTGAGCGCTCTGCTTCGGTTCCGAGGCATCGGGGGGCGGCAGGATGATTCCTTTTACCCCAAGGCCCGGGTGGAATGCGGGTTTGCTTGGACCAGCGCCATTTGTACAAACGGCTGGCATGGTGACCGTCGCCGTTGTATTAATTGAGCATTGGCCAGGCTTTATAGCCGCTGCCGCTGCCGAGGAGGAGGAATCCAGGATTCCGGTTGGCTTTTTCGGAGTGCCAGGCTCCTTTGTTTTATTTGTGTTTTTGTTTATATTTGTGATTTTATTTTTGTTATTAATTGTATTCATGTTAGTGTGTAACGAGCTGTGGAGAAGGGGTGGTCCGCCTGCACAGAGATCCGCACTATGAAGGTAAGGCTAGCTAGTTCGGAGGGCGCCAGGTATCCGAACGCTCCGTTTACGACTGAGCTTTTTTTGGTTAGGGCCCCCAGCCAGGTTGACTATCGGCACGGGTCGCATTACACCTTAGTCCAGCCCTAAGTACCTCAGACCATGACATGTGCTACCATGCATATAGCAGAGCTATTAAGGAGCAAAACTGTATACATGGAGCAAAAGTCTTGGCTAACACCAACTCTAAGGAGCTACTGGAGTGTTATTTCCAGTCGGCACCCTCGTGGAGGGTTCAGTCGAGGATTTAATAAAATAAGTAAAGATTCTAAGTTTCCCAGGGACTCGACGTGAATGCGCACAACAAAGAAACAATTTTCTAAAGCGCTTGCTGCAGCATATGTTGTGTTTGACAGCTCACAGCTGATGATCAGCTGATCGAAGAGCTTATAAAAAAGCGACTAAAATCGAATCAAAGTAGCTGTGATTTGTGAAAAAAATTTAACGCATTTTCAAATTTGATTTAAATGCTGCTAGCGAGGCCCAGTCGCCTACTGTGTGCCGGTGCCAGCGTTCGACGTTCGTTCGACAGAGACAAAAACAAAAAAATACAAACAGAAACAGCCTCTGCCACCGTCGTACAAGAAGAAACGAACAGAAACAGTCTTTGCCAGTGTCGCACGCACGATGTGCAATTTTTTTAGAAGGGGAGCAAAAGAAACGAACAGAAACAGACGAAAAGTAACTCTGCCTGCGTCGCTCGAGCAGCGCCCGGTCGACGCTGGCAGAATTATAAGAAAAATAACGACAAAATGTCAAAAAATAACAACATCAAGCAAATGCCGAGGAAAAGGAATTTTATTACTGAAGGGGTTCGATTAATTGCTTATGTATTATGTATTTTTCTTTGGCTGCTCGAGGGAGGAATCATTTAGTTTAAATTCCTGAAGCTTTTGCTCTATAAAAACTTGTACTAAATCGACGTACTTTGTCTTGCCAGTTTCCTTTTCAATATTAGTTTGAATTGATCGAATTGACTTGAGTTGGACATTTGGCAAGTCGTTAAGATCGGCTGACTTTAGCACTGCATGTGCATTTTCTATGCTGAGATTATCGCTCATTACTTTGGCACACATCGATTTCAGTCTGTCCAGCCCGTATTTATCAGCGGCCGAGAGAAGTTCGGCATCTCCAAGTTCAAGTTTGGCGCTTCCCCTGTGTACATGAATCGATAAGCTCCGAGACAATATCGTAACTGAAATACTTAATTTCAACACAACTCTCAGTGGTTTCCCTCATTTAGTGTTTGAGCATGGCCTCAAAGACTTTACTTATTATTTCACTTTACTATTATTTCATCTTTTCGATACCTGATGATATATTCTCACCTGATAATATGTTCTTGTGAACAGGAATCTTTTGTCCGTCGGCTGTCGCGATTGTCACATCGGCCAATTCTTTGGTATTAAACATTGCCAGAAGATCTTCAGCCAATTTGGATTTGGCAACTTTAATTGAATTGTCAAGTGGACCACTTGTATTTGTACGTTTGCCAAACAACTGATCTTACAGTTTATTATTAGTTTGCCATCGTTTTGAGAAGCCGATTCTTTAAGACTTTCTTTTTTGAATTCTACGTAATCATAATGTAAACGCATTGGTAATATGGTCTCATATTTACAATATTTCGGATTATTTCCCAGGCTACATTGTACCTTGCCGTCATGGTTTATGCTGTTCGCAGTGGCCTCTATCATAATACCAGCCATACCTTTGATATCATGATGTTATTGTGTTAGCCCAACTCATTTTCAATTGCGCTCTTTCCGAATGAATGCTTCTTTTTATACCCTGTGCCCATTGAAAATGGTCAAAAAGGGTATATTAGATTTGTGTGATGTATGTAACAGGCAGAAGGAAGCATCTCCGACCATATAAAGTATATATATTCTTGATCAGCATCAACAGCCGAGTCGATTGAGCCATGTCTGTCCGTCCGTCTGTCCGTCTGTTTGAACGCGTCGATCTCAGAAACTATAATAGCTAGAGACTTCAAATTTGGTATGTAGGTTGCTGGATACCGGACGCAGATCAAGTTTGTTTTTAAATTTGGATCGGACCACTATATCATATAGCTGACATAGGAACGATCAGTCGAAAATCAAGTCTCAGTATGAAAACTTTTTTGTTGTTTGAGATATGTGAGCCAAACTGACAGAATATGTATATGAGATGGTCGCATACATTATGACCAAATTTGATTGTGATCGGATTACTATATCATATAGCTGCCATAGCAACCATCAGTCGAAAATCAAGTCTCAGTATGAAAAACTTTTTTGTTGTTTAAGATATGTGAACCAAACTGACAGAATATGTATGTGAGATGGTCCCAGCCAATATTCTATTTTATGGAGACTGGCACAGGGTATCCTCCAGTCGAGCAAACTCGACTGTAGCCGCGCCCACTTGTTTTTAATGAAACATTTACGAAATTAGAGGTGGAGAAACATCGAGTAAAGCATCTAAGTCGTCGATGCGTGCAAAACATCGGAACCATCGGTGTTTCGAAGGCCTCTATCGAATAAACAATCGTCATAATTAAGGCCCTCTAAAATATTGGAAAGAAAAAATTTCAAATTCTTATAAGAAATATGTTCAATACAATCCGTTTTATAGATAAGATTTAGGCCCGTTTTTTCAATGTCTAAATAAGGTGTTTGATAACTATTGAAAATATATTTTTACATAAAATGTATTGAAATTACTGTCAAATTTTAATTTATATCTTAGGTACAGTTTATAAGTACATTGAAAAAACGGCCCTTACAGATTTTAGAGCTGTGTCCAAAAAATTTTATGTGTTCAGCAAACATCGAAACATAGTGGACAATGCACACCTTTAATAAATAAATGTATTAATCACGGGATTGCATTGGCAAAAAAAAAAACAAATTGGTAGCCAAGCAACGGTGGCAGAGTTGTGACTATAAGCATTATCATTACTTTTTAATTAGCTTTGAAAAAAGTAGTGCTAATGACATTCATTTCAGTAGCATTGAAAAAACTAGTGCTAATGAAATTTCACTTCAGTAGGCCATGAAAAAGTAGTGGTAATGAAATCGAATTTGACTAGCATTGCAAAAAATTGTTGTTTAGGTGCATTTAAATTACACATATCTAAATTATAAACAAAAACAGAACAGCTATGTAACACAATTTATAAAACTATGTCAACACTTCACACACAAAATATCGCTGACAGCATAACTGACCACACATAATATCGCTGACTGCACAACACACAATATGTGCCGTAACAGCAGCAGTAAGCCAACCCGGTAGTTGCAAAGTAAGCTACCCTACATTACACGCAACTGCTAAGTACACAATAACCTAATTTTAATTGACACCACACACCTGTTAACTAAGCTATTTTTACCTGTAAATATTGTGATTTTTGGATTAATAAAATCAGTGTGTTTTTAGTACAATCTACAAGAACCATTAACTCATTTCTACGATCGCACCCAGCTTTGCGCATCAAGGAATTCCCTCTCCGAAGTCCACCTGGTTACAAGTGCCAGTTGCGACGCGCTTTTAGTAGTCAGTTTATGTGCTGACTGCTTTCAAAACTTTACACAAACATTTTGGTGACCCCGACACTGGAAATCCGCGTTGTCCAATAGGTGACACAAGGATAACCTCCAGAACACAATCCTTACTTGAATTGTCAACAAGGCGACATTCAAAGGATACCTGCAACCTGCCCATCTGAAGTTGTCAACAAGGCGACAGAACAGGAGCATAAAGATTCACCAAAATAATTGGTGAACCGATCTATAGGCACTCCACTAAAGTTGTCAACCAGGCGACACACAAATTTCTGAGTGTGCTCCGGTCACATAAATTAAAGTCCACCAAGCGACGAAGTTAAGATATTAACTTACAAAAAATGGCATTAGAACAAGTAATTATCGATGAGTTACTAGATGTACATCAAGATGTCAGCCAAGAAATCTTAAAGCTGATATCCAACTACAAAAAAGATTCAGCTGAGAGAAAATCCCAGGCCGGCTATCATAAGATTAAGGCCAAAGCTGTCAATGAAAAATGGAGCATCATTCAAGCAAATGATGAAATCATTAGAAAATCTGGCGGCCTACCGGAAAACCATGAGTACTTCACCTTTTTCAATGACATAAGATCCACGGTCCTGAAGTTCCAAGAAGCCATCAATAAAGATGCGGAAAGCCTAAGCAAAGAGACTGCCAAAGTTGAGGACGGACAGCGTCAGCAACCAAGCTTGGAACTCAAGACTACAAAAGTTGAGGACGGACAGCGTCAGCAACCAAGCATGGAACCAAAAGTCATCGCGTTATGTAGACGGCAAAAGGCAATGATTGCATCACTATATCACACATTGCAACAGCCTATGGAGCATACCGCAATGGAACTGACGGTATTAAACCGATTTTTGACTCAACAGGCGATCAACGACAATGTTAAATCGCTCAAGGAACTATACATACAAGGGTGCCACAGAAATCGCTTTCGCTTGAATTTCACTTAAATTTCATACAAATTGATAGTCACTATGGAGTCTCTTGCATCTCTCAAGGGACTCGGTTTAGACATTTCTACGTGGGACCCGATACTGATAGAGGTTCTACGAATCAAGCTGGACAGCACAAATAGGACGCTGTACGAGCAATCAATAAGCGACTCGAAGCAAATTCAGAAACTTGACACCATGCTTCAGATTCTTGAACAAAGAGTCCGTGTTTTAGCCACCGGGAGCAAAACACAGAACCAAGCCAAACGGGATTCGAAGCGAGCAACCTGTGCCTCTTCATCAACTTCAAGGAAGGATTGTCCATACTGCAAGAAACCAAATCATACGATGTTTCCTTGTGACGACTTCCGCTCAAAATCAGTCGCTGAGCGATTGAATTGGGTTCAACGCCAAAAGCTATGCGCCACCTGCTTCAAAGCAGATCATATGGCGAAGGCGTGCCAAAGCAGATATAAATGCTTCAAATTCGACAAAAAGCACAACACGCTGCTTCATCTGGAGACGACTTCAATGGAACCACATAATCCAGTTGTGGCATCGGCAAGCAGCAAAACTATAAATCTACTTGCAAGGTTTTAGTCCAAGGAAATATTGGACAACAAGCCACGTTTAAGGCATTGCTAGATTCTGGATCACAAATTAACGTGATGTCAGAACGACTTGCATCATTACTGTCCTTAAAACGCCATGATACCGCACTACGAATTGAAGGTATCGGTGGACAACCGAGAACCAGTAGGGCTCGGGTAAATGTGTTAGTGAAGTCACTGCACAGTAATTTTACAGTGCGGATCGAAGCATTCATTCTACCGCAAAACTCCCAAAAACTCACGCCCTCTGGTCCAATCAAGCAACAAACCAGCCAATTGAGAAGGCATGCGAAAAACACTTCGTCGACAACTTAAAAATCGCTGCTGATGGGCGATTCATTGTCAAATTGCCGTTTTCTAAACATTCTTCAGCCCTGGGGCCCTCGTTGGAGACTGCAGAAAGAAAGTTCTTGTCGTTAGAAAAAAGGACCAAGGCAGAGACTTGGAAAGGATATGTGGACTTCATGGCCGAATATGAACAGTTAGGTCACATGAAAATTGTCCCTCGCAACCTACTTCCATCAAGCAACTACTTCATCCCTCATCATTGTGTGCTGAAACCTGATAGCAGCACTACAAAGACCACTCTTAAGTGGTCTTCGATGCATCTTGCAAGACGTCGATAGGAAAATCACTTAACGACATACTGCAAGTAGGACCCACTGTGCAGAGCGACCTAATGTCAATTTTATTAAGATTTAGAAGGTACTACAGACTAAAAACAGTTACCTACGGCACGGCGTCGGCCCCATTGCTAGCAACCAAGTGTCTAAATCACTTGGGCACAACATACATGGTCAAATCACCAGTAGGAGCCGCAGCACTAGCGAATGGCTTCTATGTTGACGACTGCCTCACAGGAGCAGATTCAGCCCAAGAAGCAATCCAAATTCGGGAGGAGTTACTGAAGATCCTGCGCCCTAATGGATTCAATTTACGAAAATGGTGCTCGAACAACGTGCAACTGTTACAAGGAATACGCAAGGACGACGTAGCAAGCGACGTTAAGTTTGAGGACACATTGGACGGCTACAGGATCAAAACATTGGGCGTTATTTGGATGCCCAAAAAGGACCAACTATGTGGCCGGGCTCAGGGCAGCACAGCTACGAAAATTACTAAACGTGTCGTTTGCTCTGAGCTGGCACAAATCTTCGATCCCCGAGGCTTATTCGCCCCAGTCGTTGTGAAAGATTTTCATGCAACGACTCTGGGAAGACAAACTGGAATGGGATGACGAGTTACCTACAGCTCTTCAGAACGAATGGAAGAACTATCGAGATGATTTACAAAGCCTGAATTCGATGCAAATTCCCCGACATATATACGATGGAAAGGTTCCAGTCACAAAGGAAGTGCATACATTTGTGGATGCATCGGAACGAGCATACGGCGCCGCAATATACGTACGCGCAACGTACAAAAATAAACAAATTTCTGTTCGTCTGCTATGTTCGAAGTCTCGAGTAGCCCCAAAGGCAAAACAGTCACTCCCTCGTCTAGAGCTTTGTGCTGCATTATTGGGTGCTGAACTCGCGGACAGGATTCGACGAGACCTAAACCTAGACTCCAGCGCAGTACCAGGATATTTTAGGTCGGATTCTACTGTTGTCCTTTCATGGATCAATGCAGCTGCGTCCACATACCATACATTTGTGGCCAACCGGATAGCGAAGATACAAGCATTGACAAACCAAAATCAATGGCGCCATGTGTCTTTCACCAACAACGCAGCAGATGTGCTCTCAAGAGGAATACCCGCATGAATATTACACGAGCACAACCTATGGCCACTATTTCTGCATGGCTCTCCAGACCAGTGGACAGCCCCACCTATCATCACCCCAAGCAACTTGGAAAGGAAAACCAAACACATAAGTCTGGCAATATCTCCATCTTCAATAGGGGAAGAGCTGTACACCTGTATACACAGCAATTCATTCTACAAGTTACAACGCATTGTAGCTTACATGTTACGCTTCTGTTACAAAGGGAACAGAGCAGGAACGACCACGTTGTGCACAACAGAACTGGACCAAGCTCGCAACTTGATCTTGCGGACAGTACAGCAAGTTGAATTTTCCGCTGACCTAAAAATGTTGCAGCGTCACAGCACGGTGGACAAAAAGAGTTCCATCTCATCGCTGTCTCCTCTACTAGATTCAGATGGCCTTATGCGAGTTGGAGGTAGATTGGAGCATGCCCCGCTCCCATACAATGCAAAGCACTAAATTCTACTGCCTTACAGCGACAAAAAATAATAAAAAAAAGAAAAAACTAGGGCTATAACAAATAGAGCTTTAGAGATGGAAAAAGAGAGACTTAAGGGCTTGGAAAAAGATGCAAAAAGGGCTACTTCCAAAAGAGAAAATGAAGCAGAAGATCAGAGAGTTGAACGAATTGAAAAAGAAGCGCAAAGATCTATATTAAACAGAGCCTTAGAGACTGATGAAGAGAGACTTAGACGCTTGGAAAAAGAAGCGAAAAGGGCTATATCAAACAGAAAAAACGAAACAGAAGACCAGAGACTTGAAAGACTCAAAAAAGACGCTCAAAAAGCTGTAATAAATCGAAATTCTGAGACTGAAGAACTACCTATTCAGAGACTCGAAAATGAAGCTCTAAGAAAACGAGTCAATCAAATGCACAACTCGCAAATTTAAAAAAACCAGCAAATCAAACCAAAAAATTTGTTAATAAATCAGAAAGAAAAACAACATGATGAATATATGTGATAATAATAACAGAGTTGAGGTTGAAAAAAATATTTCGAAAATATTTCATCACAGAAAAACCATTATAAATTCGTTTTGTAAAAATGTGTGCATTTTAAAAGAGAAATTTATGACCATCACTGCGGACGGCAGTTCACGCTAGTGACGAAAGCAGGACGAAGGGTGCGAATGCGACTAGCATATATACACAGGAAGGAAAATTTGCTATGACTGTCGGATCAGGTTATATACCGATCGAAAGGTATCAATTTAACTTACAAATGTGCATACTAAGACTTTTTGAAGCTCACCTGGTTCGTGAGATAAACAGGTGTAAGTGGGAGGGACAAAATTTTAAATGAAAAGTCATTCTGTTTGTTTGTTTGTTTGTATCAAAGCGTTGAAATATCTTAAATCGGTAAATGAGTACTTCTTCCCGCTCAAAAATCTAGAAACGTTTGTTCTTCGACTTTTTCGAAAAATCGCTAGTTTAGCGGGAAACCGCCAAAACCCGCTAAAATTAAAAACCCCCATAGTATCCATAGAAGCTACAGATATGATCTACATATATATCGTTGGAAAGGTATTTTGAAGGGCTTTAGTTCACCTTCAAAGTTTTTTTTGTTAAGTAAACAGGTAAACAGGTACAGGTAAAATAATGTATTTTTCCCCACATTTTTTCGGTTTTCGAGAAAACGCCGCTAACTATTTATTTTAATTTTCAATATGTTGTATGTAGTGTGCAACGTGTAAGAGAATTTACGGAGCACGCGATTGCTTCTGGCTTTTTCTCTGGTCGGCACTGGTGGGGTGCAAAAAAAAATTCCCGCTGCTCTCTACGAGTTCTCAATTGTTAGATTTTAGTTTTAAAATTCGCGTGCATTTTTGTTACGAGTTCCAGACAAGATAAGTTAGAAAAGGGAGATAGCGAAAATAAGAAGAAAACAAGTGAGCGCGGCTACAGTCGAGTTTGCTCGACTGAAGGATACCCTGTGCCAGTCTCCATAAAATAGAATATTGGTTGGGACCATCTCATATACATATTCTGTCAGTTTGGTTCACATATCTTAAACAACAAAAAAGTTTTTCATACTGATACTTGATTTTCGACTGATGGTTGCTATTTGCTATGGCAGCTATATGATATAGTAATCCGATTACAATCAAATTTGGTCAGAATGTATGCGACCATCCCATATGCATATTCTGTCAGTTTGGTTCAGTTATCTCAAACAACAAAAAAGTTTTTTATACTAAGACTTGATTTTCGACTGATCGTTCCTATGGCAGCTATATGATATAGTGATCCGATTTCAACCAAATTTGGTCAGAATGTATGCGACCATCTCATATACATATTCTGTTAGTTTGGTTCACATATATCAAACAACAAAAAAGTTTTTCATACTGAGACTTGATTTTCGACTGATCGTTCCTATGGTAGCTATATGATATAGTATTCCGATCCAAATTTAAAAACAAACTTGATCTGCGTCCGGTATCCAGCAACCTACATACCAAATTGGAAGTCTCTAGCTATTATAGTTTCTGAGATCGACGCGTTCATACAGACGGACAGACGGACGGACAGACAGACGGACATGGCTCAATCGACTCGGCTGTTGATGCTGATCAAGAATATATATACTTTATATGGTCGGAGATGCTTCCTTCTGTCTGTTACATACATCACACAAATCTAATATACCCTTTTTGACTATTTTCAATGGGCACAGGGTATAAAAAAAACCTTAGACTAAACGAAAGAAGAAGGCAAAGGCCAGAGCACCACCGAATTATTGTCCAGCGCGATCAGCTGTTGTAACGCGCAGACTCCCCTCCCTACCATGGTCGCTGATAATGCAAATAAAAGTTCAACGACCCCGTTTATCAACTGATGCTCAATCCATTGGCACACGCATGGTATGCACGACTTCCAGTTATAAGACGTTTAGTTCGACTTCATGTTAATTCTATTTATTCACAAATAGTCGTAATCCTAGCATTCAATTTAAAATTTTTTATTATGTTGAACATTCGTAGTTTGTAGTATCTTTTTTTACTTTGTTTTAACTTTGACTTTAACTTGATTTAATTTGTGAACGTGAACGCGACTGAAAAAAAAGCAAAAATTACAGGGTGCAAAATATATAGAATAGTAAATGTAATATTTTAATTATTAAATGGACAGGTGCAATAAGAATGAAAAAATATAAAGGTAAATTGTACTAGGTAGCTTTTGTGTTGCGCATATAGCTTAATTTTTATTTTTCTTGGTGCTTAAGGCATGACCATTTTTTTTTCAATTATTTTTCATTAATCCAATTCCGTTACGTTAAGTTTAGTCTAGTTTCTTTCATTCTGTTCTCGTATGTTTCGAGTTAGAAAAGAATAGAACACCGCGAAAGCAAAAAGGAAAACGGTGAATTTGCATATCGGACGAAAACCGTGCCCAAAACAATTCAATACATAGTAACCGTAATCGGTACACTTACCCACGCTGAAAGATCTTTCTGCTGGTTGTGTATAGACTTTTTGTTTTTATGCACTGAAAAAAAATTCATGATCTGGGCACAATCATTAGTCAATATTTTAATTGACCAGTTTTGTTTGTTTTTGTATTAATTTAACACCGTTATTAATTAATTTTCTTTTTTGTTGTTGCACCAAAAATAAATTCTTTTTCATTTTTAACTTAATTTTTTTCTTTTTTACTTATTTTTTTTCTCCTTCATTTCATTTTGGACTTTGATTAATTTAATTTTTCTTTTGGCACTCCATTCGGTTGTGAGGCAGCATATCGCTACCCCACAATAATATTTATTATTTAATTCCAATGAGCGAGCCAGTGGATCGCGCTCGCTCTTTTTCTACATTCCCGTGAACACCGCATGGAGCGAGCACGTACGGTTCAGGGAACTAGCCCAACGGAATAAGTCGCGCTCTCGTGAACCGATATTTTTAGTTCTAAGGAACCCAGCACTGGAGCACGATCGTTCATCTATTTCCAAGATGAACGGTGGGAAAAAGATGGTGGAATTTCCGCCATGCCGGCAAGCGTGACTTTTCTGACGGGCTCGCATCGAATAGACGTGTTTTCTAGTGAACGCAAGTATTTTTCCCAAGTGAACAAATAAAACAAACGTGCGCATCCGCCAACAACAACAACGACATTCTTAAACAGTGACGCCGCAACATCACTACACGGCTGTGTCTTTTTTTTGATTTGTGTGTGTGTGTGCGTACCCTGGCAGTCGCCACAGTCGGCAGCAACAACAGTAACGACCACAACTCAGTGCGTGTGTGTGTGTGAGCAGTGCGGCCGCCACAGCCTGCAACAACAACAGCAACGACCACAATTCAGTGCAGCGTGCGCGTACCAGTGCAGCCGCCACAGCCTGCAACAACAACAGCAACGACGACATTGCAGCGTGCGCGCACCAGTGCAGCCGCCACAGCCTGCAACAACAACGGCAACGACCACGTCCGAGTGTGTGTGTGTGTGTGCGTACCAGTGCAGCCGCCGCAGCCTGCAACAACAACGGCAACAACCACTTACTAGTGTGTGTGTGTGTGTGTGCCCTTGCAGCCGCCACAGCCAGCCACAACAGGAGCCACACAGCGCAGCGCAGCGCTACCAGCCGCAACACGCCTTACACGCCATACAGCGCAGCGCCGAGCCACCGGCCGCAACGTTCAGTGCAGGGACATCCCTCCTGAAAACCAACGACCAGTAGTTGGCAACGGGAGAGAAGCCAGCGAGGTGTGAAACCCGACAAGGAGCCACCTGCGGAAACGCAGCAACCGGATTGCATATCCGCTCCTTTTTTTCTAATAGCGGGTAAGCTGGCCAGCGGCCTCTGTTTTCTCTACTCTTCTTGGTTCCGTCTATGGAACAGGGATCAACTCTTCTAACCGTGCGGCAACTTCTATGATACAAACATTTGATAATTCTGGTGCAAGAAAACCCCAACATGGGGCAATAAATAATTGACTTTTGTAACGATGATGGTATGTTTTCGTTATTCCTCGTTCCCCTTGTGGGCAAACAATTCTCCTTCTTCCTCAGGTCATTACAGGTAACCGGAGGCGAGCCCAAGGAGGGGACGCACGTTCGATCCGACTGGCCAGACTTGGTGCCTCAGTGATGGCCCAGGAATAGGGATACGGTCTTATCGTTTCTATTCTAGGGCCCTCACTGGTGCACCAGGCCTGGTAACACCGGAGTCCGGTCCGTGGACAGAGTTACCGTCATACGGGCTTGTTGTCCACGGATCTGACCAGGCGGCCAGATCTGCGCGACGTTGAGGGCATCTTGGGAAGGAGAGACACCGTCATACGGTTTCTCCTTCCTGGGCTGCATTCCTTAACGCCGCCGGAATGGAACGAACTTGCGTCTCAAATTTGGAAGGGGGAGGTGCGAGGAGAGCGACGCAACGGGTCTCGGGAGTCCCTCCTCGGCCTCCTAAGCCAATCTTGGGTTCGCAGCCAGGTCATCCTAGCCGATCTTTGAGCGAGAACGTCCGCCTATTCGCGGACGCTCCCGCCGCTCTGTCCAGTCGTCCCAGATGTTATACAAATTTTCTGTAAACAGACCCTGGCCGGACTGAGACGCCGACCTCGGCTGGAAAAGCTTCGTTACACGGTATATAAAAATAATTTTCCACTCGTCGCTCACGTTCACGTCACAAATCAAAGAAACAATAATGCCAAATTAGAGCAAATCAAGAGTAAGGAACAACAGAGAAAATTTATGTTAGCATATTGCTATTTAGCCAAATTCAAAAAAAACTTTAAGCTGCTGCGCTGGCCGCCTTCACTCTATTTGGCTGCCTCGCACTGCACGTGCTCCATTGGTGGACTTCGGAGCTCCTCCAGAAAAATGATGTTATTTCAACCAGGTCAGAGAAAAAAAAAGAAACGTCTCCTGTGTGCCAAAATTCACGAACAAGCGCTGGAAGAGAGCTCTCTGCTCGATCTACAGCGTCTGCCACTGACCACTGTCCAGGTTGCGGTTATGTTCGCTTGCTCGCTCCTCTGCAAAACACATGCTCGTGCCCATTAGCGCCTGATTCAGTTGCCCCAGATTCAAATAAAAAATATTTACCCTTATTCTGGGGACGAGACTGCCTAGGTTTGATTCTGGGAGTGGAAGCTCCACAGAGAAAATTTTATCATTAAAAAAAAATAATCCAAAGAAAAATTTTCCGTTTGATTTGTTAGCTTTTTTTATTTTTCGTTTCTTTTCCGTGCCGTATATTACCAAAATAATTGAGATCGAAGTAAACTTTTCGCCCGTTTAATTTTATATGGGGTTTGAAATACTTTTAAACGATTCCCGATGACGGATTGAAGAGTCGTGCCCAGGAGACGTGTTCTCTGTTAGACGGTTAAAACGGCAAAGACCGGATGCTGCTACCAAGAAGAAGGCCTTAAGTCATGGCACGCGCTTCGCAGATGACACTAGAGTAATCTACCATCCAACTATCGAAAGCCTGCTCTTACGACCCTGTAACCCCATATCCTAATTTTGAGGTTAATAATAAGTAATAGCAATTAATTCAGAGTGCAATATATAATCTATATATATAAAACTCTTTGTCCTGACTGAATCACTGACTGAGAATCAACGTGCAGCCCAAACGGTAAGAGGTAGACAGCTGAAATTTTTATACAACATAGATGAGATAATTTCATCGTGCAATAAGACGGCGTTTTGCGAAATTCCACCTCTAAGTGGGTCAAACCGGGGTCAAAGGTCACGGAATTGCTTAGTATGAAAAACTTTTTTGTTTCTTAAGATATCTCAACCAAATCACAGATTATATGTTTGAAACTGTCTCTTACATTCTGACCTAATTTGGTCAAAGTAGAATGACTATATCTTATAGCTGCCATAGGAACAATCCGATGAAAACACCTTTAGTATGAAAAACTTTTTTGTTTCTTAAGATATCTCAACCAATGTAGCGTGATCAACACTAATATTCAACATACCCAACTAATGTAAGGGTATATCAAATCAAATATACAATAGCCCATTTAGCGACACTTTGTTGCTAAGCATAACACAAGCCAAAGTACATTCGAAATATGATCGTCCACTTATGAGTGGCCTGATCGCGGCGCAGAATATGCAACGTCTGCATATTCGGCCGCATACCATTCCTTTGTCTTGCGTTATGTATATACTCAATGTATATGCCATAAGTGTATACATGTATGCATATGATCACTACATGCTCCCGCTCTGCCGCTGTACTCAGCGACAGAGACATATATGTAAAACTCCAATGTTAGACTTAAGTATACTGAAACAGTCAAACGTAAGTCAGTCGATAAAATCTGATCAACGTCAACTGACGTTGGTCATTCTAATAAACTACTTTACTTAAACTGCATAAACTAAACTCTCTTAATTATATGGCGACCGTGACATGGTCTGCCAGGTGTTTAAATGTTGAAAAGTTGTAAAAGTGACTTACAAGATAAAACAAAAACCATACAAGTGCATAATGTGAACAACAAAGAAGTAAAACAATTCTATAAACGTTCGAAGCTATAACGATAACTTGAATAATTTGTCAAGAAACAAGCAGAAAAACTACAACAAAAACAGAAAAAGAAACAAACTACATATAGCAAATGCAGGAATTTATATTGTTTAATGAATTCCACAATAAATAAACTATAAAAAAAAAAAAAACAACTAAAAAACACCAATGAGCAGACAAACGTAACCAAATACAAGACGTAAAAAGTGAGGTGTGCAGGCCGCGCACTTCACCGCCGCTGGAAAGAAGCACCTAATGCGGGGTGTGCAGGCCGCCCACTCCGCCGTCGTTGGAGTCTCCAAGCCAATAAATGCAAATAATTTATGGCTGAGGAGCCCGACTTTGTGACAGCTGCTCCTATTGAGCAAAGGGATTTGCCGACGTTGCAAGAGGCCTTGCAAGCAAATCCAGCCGATGGACCACGCCCACTCACAATAGCTGAGTACCGGGCACGGCAAGAGAGGCAACTTACAAAACAAAAGACGAAGCGCAGCGGAAAGGTGAAGCGCCTACTTCAACAAAAACGACTGGAACAGGATTTGCTGGCTGCAGCGACGACATCAGAGGACCGACAACGCTGCCAAGAGCGTATAAATGATTTAAAAAAACAACTTCGCCAATGTGCGAAGAAACGCAAATGAGCCGCGGAAACGCGTATGTCTCATTTTGCCTATAAAAAATAAGACCTAAATCAAGTTGAAGCACCCTCAAAGTGCAACTTGAAAATTACTAACCTCTGATAGGCTGTACACTAAAACATACGGTTGGACAATTAATTATATAAATAAAAAATGTCAGCCAACCGTATGCGCCCCTTAAAACAATTTTCGTCCCATTTACAAAATTAAAAAAAAAAAATTTTTTCTTTTGCAACAATTGAACAGTTTGCAAATAATTTTAAAAAAAAAATGTAATTAAAAAAAAAAATTTAAAAGTAGAATGAAAACATTTTTTTTGTTGAAAGGCCACAGATAGATTTCACATTAACCAATTTCCGTTTGTTAAACAATACAATATTTTTTTTTTCTTGTTTTGTCAGAAAATTTTCAAATATGGGTTGGTTCGGCAGTGACGAAAGTCAAACAAAAGACAATACGGCCAACGTGGTCAATAACGTCAAAATCGTAGATCACACAGAAGATATACAATCTTTGTGGATCCTACTCCTCATATTAACAATTGTGTCAGTTTGTCAATTTTTATTGACCATTTATGTCAAACACAATAAACTTATCAAAAAACGTTATATGAGTAGAGCCAACAACCTAAACAGAATTTAGTTTGTCGTTGAAATGCAATTGAATCCAAGTCGTAAAAAAAAAAAAAAAAAAAAAAAAAAAAAAAAAATTTGTTTTTGTTTTCATTCTTTTGAAAATAAAACAATGCAAAATACAGATAACCATTATATTAACTTGACATCAAATTCGATGTATATATAAAAAAAAAAGAGTTCAGTCCAATGAAGACGTTCATTTCGGACACGAGAACTAAAAATAAAAAACCAGAATGATCAAAACAGTGAAAAACAAAAACAATAGTCACTACATTAGACATATTCCTGCAGGAAATAAACAAATATGCACAAAATTAAGTCATATAAAGCTTCTTAGCCCAACGTACATTAAGTACGAATTATAGTAGTGACCTTGTAATTAACATGATTAATTGCAAGCATTGAGATCATTAATATGAGTGTATGCTTATGCGAGAATGACTTAGGTCAGTTCACGCAAGGCTTAATCAGAAGCCGGTATACACGAAAATTAAAAGACTCAAAAGAGGCACCGAGCAAGAAGGTCTTTGACTAAGGTCAATAGATATCTTCTATATATATGGGCATGATAGAAATATTAACAAGAGTTGCGCAACTCAGCCGGTGACCCAATAAGAAAGAAGCATGTCTACAATTCACGATGATCTATAATAATTAAAATATATAACAATGCAAATATAAATTTTATTAAAATATAAATTGTGAAATAAACACTTTCAAAAAGTCACAACAAATCAACACAAAAAAAAAAGTTTATAATACGTATTAATATATGGTCTGATCAACTATATATAAATATTGTAAAAGAAAACATAATGATATTGTTGAAAAATATTGGATATATAATATGGTGAGGATCATATTTTTGTATATTTTATCCAAATGTAAAAAGAAAGTATATTTTAAAAAAAAAAGGTAAATAAAAGAATAAAATAAAAGATAATTCAACTATATAATAAAAAAGAAATAATGGTATAATGATGTAGTAACAAGTTAACACTTGTATGTATTGTTGTATTGTATTGTTTTAATGTTATAATGTTTTACGGATCAATTCTTTCTGAAAATCATTTATTGATAAATCTGAAATCTAATACTAAAAAATACACCAATATATATTCGCAAAATAAACAAGATTTTACTTCTTACACCATATATATATATAAAAAAAAAAACGTTTCCACATTAAAATTCACTTATTCATATTTTATATTCATTATATATTAAACGAATAGAACAAAAATAATGGTTGGCCACCATAAACAAAAAAAAAAAATATTCATTTATTCATATTTTATATTCATTATATATTATCATATTCAACAAACTTTTCAATTGTAACTTAAAAACACAAAAAAAAAAAAAAATTTTTTATTTTTTTATAAAACAAAAAAAAAATCCTAATTTTTATCTTTATTAATCAATAACAATAATTTACTCTTTAATTTATAAACTTATCTTACATATACTAATAATTTTTAAAATAACTACATATAGAATATTACGTTATTCTTTCAAAAAGGGAGGTGTAGCGTGATCAACACTAATATTCAACATACCCAACTAATGTAAGGGTATATCAAATCAAATATACAATAGCCCATTTAGCGACACTTTGTTGCTAAGCATAACACAAGCCAAAGTACATTCGAAATATGATCGTCCACTTATGAGTGGCCTGATCGCGGCGCAGAATATGCAACGTCTGCATATTCGGCCGCATACCATTCCTTTGTCTTGCGTTATGTATATACTCAATGTATATGCCATAAGTGTATACATGTATGCATATGATCACTACATGCTCCCGCTCTGCCGCTGTACTCAGCGACAGAGACATATATGTAAAACTCCAATGTTAGACTTAAGTATACTGAAACAGTCAAACGTAAGTCAGTCGATAAAATCTGATCAACGTCAACTGACGTTGGTCATTCTAATAAACTACTTTACTTAAACTGCATAAACTAAACTCTCTTAATTATACCAAACTCGCAGATTGTTTGTTTGATACTGTCTCTTACATACTGACCAAATTTGGTCAAAGTCGGATGACTATATCATATAGCTGCCATAGGAACAATCGGATGCAATCGGAGATATCCTAACAAAACTATCAGATTAACTCTTCTTGCCAAATTTGAACTAATTCGCTAAATTTAGCTTTTTTCCGCCAAATTTAGCTTTTCCCGCCAAATCACCAAATCCGATTTTTTAGCCAAAGTTCAATTGCAAGGAAAAAAATTAAGACAGCGGACAGCGGAAGCTAAATATTTCCGTTCTTTTGTTTTAAATGTTATATAAATTTGTTAAAACGGGCAACTATATACAATGTTGCGAGGAAAGCGAGCTGGGGGTTGGCGAGCGAAGCGAGCATGGGGAGGAGCCCCCTGGTATTTTTATAAATCTTATACTTTATTTTATGATTACTATTTATTTATTACAGAAATTCATACTTCATCGGTTATTTTACTTTATGTTATTTATTTATTAGTTTTACGTATTTATTCTAATTTATTTATTTATTTAATTCATTTAATTTATTTATTTATTTAATTATTACTTTTAGGTATTTATATTTAATAATATAATATTTAATATTTATTTTCTTCGAGTTTTTTACTTAATTAATTTATTACTACTTTTCTTGCAATTGCAAATCTACTACTAAAACTAAAACGAGCTGCATTCGTCATAAAAGTGCTGCCTACTTTTATTCGGACTGTTTATTTCCTGTTTTGTCTATGCAAAAAAAAAGTGCTGCCTACTTTTATCTGGTTGTTTATTTCCTGCGTTAGATTTCCAGCTGCGTACAAAAAAAATGTTGCTTACTGTTACGCTGAGTTATTATTTTCTTCTCGTTTTATTTAATCAAGCGCCACTACATGTAGTTTATACAATTTCTCGTTTTTTGATATACCATGCATAAATTTTTGTTGATTGGTTTGCAAGATATAACCTATTTGTCAGAATATACAATACAGAAAAAGACTATCATTTACTAAAGAAAGAAAAAATCCTTTTAACCGCAATCAATGAAAGCGTGCCCGAACACAAATACACACGCCCAATAGATGCTCTCACAAAGAATAACGTAATCGAAAAACTTTAGAAAGAAACAAGTGGGCGCGGCAACAGTCGAGTTTGCTCGACTGCAGGATACCCTGTGCCAGTATCCATAAAATCTTATAAAAAAAACCTCTTTACGAGGTAAAAGTCTAGTGACGAAAACATTTTAATGCAACAAAATTTCTGATATCCAATTTTGTGACGAATAATATTAAGTTTTACTTAAAAATTACTACAAACAAATTTTTTGTCACTCGGCACTGCGCAAAAAATATATATTTATTAGGTATGAAGAAATTTGCGCAATGTGCCGAGTGACAAAAAAATTTTTTTGTAGTAATTTTTAAGTAAAACTTAATATTATTCGTCACAAAATTGGATATCAGAAATTTTGTTGCATTAAAATGTTTTCGTCACTAGACTTTTACCTCGTAAAGAGGTTTTTTTTATAAGATATCAGAAATTTTGGAGTAAGATATCAAAAGTTTTGAAAATTGTAATATATTTTGACGGTACAATTTTGTCAAAATCTAACAGAACTCTCAAGCTCTGGCTGCTACGACACGTTGTTGCTGCTGTCCTATTCCAATTCTAAGCAAAACGTATATATTCTGTTAACAGGTAATATCTTCCAAACACATCGAAATTTTACAAACTAAAATATATTGAAAATTAGAAAAAATCATTACTTGCGTTTTCACAAAAATCGCCTTAATGTGGGAAAAAATACCTTATTTCACCTGTTGCTGTTTACCTTTTATCTTAAAAAAACACTAAAGGTATTCCTAAGAGCCCTTTAAAATACCTTTTCAACGATATATATATCACATCTGTAGCTTTTATCGTCTGGATGATATGGGGGTTCCAATTTTAGCGGTTTTTAGTGATTTCCCGCTAAACTAGCTATTTTTCGAAAAAGTCGAAAAACAAAAGTTTCAATATTTTTGATTATAAAATGATTTATCTGCCGCTAAAAGAATTGAACACTTGCAAGCAGTATCTTTCCACATGCACTGCAAGCAGTGTACATACTGCATATGTACATGCAGTAGTGTAAAGGTGTGAGGTATATTCAGTTAATAGGTAATATCTTGCCCAAACGAATTTTGACAGATATGTGTTATATGTCAAAAAACGCGTAATTGAATTCTCTACAACATGCAGTATATTTAAAAGTGATTTGATGTGTAGAAATAAATAACTTATTTCACCTGTAGCTGTTTACCTTTTTACTTAAAAAAAAAACTTTGAAGGTATGCCTAAAAGCCCTTCAAAACACCTTTCCAACGACATATAGAACAGATCTGTGGCTCCTATCGTTTGGATGCTATGGGGGTTTCAAATTTAGCGGTTTTTAGCGATTTCCCGCTAAACTAGCGATTTTTCGAAAAAGTCGTAGAACAAACGTTTCTAGATTTTTTATCGGGAACAAGTCCTCATTCAAACTTTTAAGCTAAATCAACGCTTTGATCTATACAAACAAACAAACAAACAAACAAACAAACAAACAGAGTGACTTTTCATCTCGTTTTGAAATGGGCACCAAAAATTTCGAAATTTATTATCTTCTGAACCAGTGGTCGGATTTTGATGATCAAGGTGTCATTCGACGCGTATTTTTGATAAGTATAGTGAAAAATTATAAAAAAAATTTGAAAGGCTCCAACGGCCCCATTTGCTCCAATCATTTAAATTTTGTCCCTCCCACTTACACCTGTTTATCTCACGAACCATGTAAGTTTTCAAAAGTCTTAGTATGCACATTTTTAAGTTAGATTGATACCTTTCGATCGGTATATAATTCAACCCGATAGGACAGCCATAGCAAATTTTCCATTCTTCCTGTGTATATATGCTAGTCGCCTTTCGCACCCTTCGTGCTGCTTTCGTCACTAGCGCGGACTGCCGTCCGCAGTGATAGAATATTGGCTGGGACCATCTCATATGCATATTCTGTCAGTTTGGTTCAGTTATCTCAGACAACAAAAAAGTTGTTCATACTAAGAGTTGATTTTCGACTGATCGTTCCTATGGCAGCTATATGATATAGTGATCCGATTTCAACCAATTTTGGTCAGGTTATAAGGGACCATCGCGGATGCATATTCTGTGAGTTTGATTCAGATAGAACAAACAACAAACAAGTTTTTCATACTAAGACTTGATTTTCGACTGATGGTTGCTATGGCAGCTATATGATATAGTGGTCCGATTTCAATCAAATTTGGTCAGGATGTATGGGACCATCCCATATGCATATTCTGCCAGTTTGGTTTACATATCTCAAACAACAAAAAAGTTTTTCATACCGAGACTTGATTTTCGACTGATCGTTCCTATGGCAGCTATATGATATAGTGGTCCGATCCAAATTTAAAAACAAACTTGATCTGCGTCCGGTATCCAGCAACGTACACACCAAATTTGAAGTCTCTAGCTGTTATAGTTTCTGAGATCGACGCGTTCAAACAGACGGACGGACAGACGGACAGACGGACGGACGGACAGACGGACAGACAGACGGACATGACTCAATCGACTCGGCTGTTGATGCTGATCAAGAATATATATACTTTATATGGTCGGAGATGCTTCCTTCTGCCTGTTACATACATCACACAAATCTAATATACCCTTTTTGACCATTTTCAATGGGCACAGGGTATAAAAAGCAAATTGTTAACACTTATAAAAACACACAACAGACTTGATCAGATTGTCCCTCTTTCTACTCTACAATTACCCAAAACAAAATTAAAGCTCGTTAAGAAACTTATACAAGATAATATAAAACAGCACTATAACAAGTTAGTAGAATCCATACTACTTAACCTCACCCCCTCCGATCCATTCAAATTTAGAACAATAAAAAAATGTTTCCTTAAAAGTAGTAACTACACTCTAGACTACGTAACCATCCCAGATACCACTGATTTTATTAATCTCTTTCAAAAGCCTGATATAAACACAAATGATCTGGATAAGGACCCAACTACAAACAACTTTATATTAGAAGACGAACAATCCATCCTCAACTTAGTCGGACACTTTTTATACCCTGTGCCCATTGAAAATGGTCAAAAAGGTATATTAGATTTGTGTGATGTATGTAACAGGCAGAAGGAAGCATCTCCGACCATATAAAGTATATATATTCTTGATCAGCATCAACAGCTGAGTCGATTGAGCCATGTCCGTCTGTCTGTCCGTCTGTCCGTCCGTCTGTCCGTCTGTTTGAACGCGTCGATCTCAGAAACTATAATAGCTAGAGACTTCAAATTTGGTATGTAGGTTGCTGGATACCGGACGCAGATCAAGTTTGTTTT